>JAZKJV010006883.1:0-600000 GCA_037367405.1 Ottelia alismoides | reverse complement strand
TCGAGATCATGACGGACGCCTCTGATTTTGCCGTAGGGGCCGTGCTAGGACAGAGGAGGGACGGAGTTCCATTCGCCATTCACTACGCTAGACGAACATTGGATCCCGCCCAGCGAAACTACACGGTCACAGAGAAGGAGATGCTAGCTGTAGTTTTCGCCCTAGATAAGTTCAGATCGTATATCATTGGATCTAGAGTAACTTTGTATACTGACCACACCGCCATCAGGTACCTCATGTCAAAGAAGGATGCCAAGGCCAGACTTACTAGATGGATCCTTCTACTCTAGGAGTTCGACATTGAGATCAAGGATAAGCCTGGAGTCAAGAATGTGGTGGCGGATCATCTTTCCCGACTAGAGCAGCCTGAGGATTCTGAGCAGATTGATCCTATTCGAGATACCTTCCCAGATGAGGCGATCCTTGCTATCGCCTCACTCCCGTGGTATGCCGATATTGTAAACTTTCTCGTTGCTGGGAAAATCCCACAAGATTGGCCCAGGCAGAGGCTTGAGACCTTCCTTGCGAAGGCCAAGTCCTACCACTGGGAGGATCCCATCCTTTACCACGAAGGAGGGGATAGCGTCTGGCGTCGGTGTATTCCTCAGGAGGAGCATCATAGTGTCCTCACTTACTTCCACAAGCTTGAGGCAGGAGGACATCATTCTGGGAGGAGAACGGCACAGAAAGTGCTCCAATCCGGCTTGTGGTGGCCTACACTCTTCAAGGACTCTGATGAGTTCGTGAAGAGGTGTACTGACTGTCAGAGGATGGGCACTTGTGGACAGCGTGATATGATGCCGATGCAGCCCATTCACTTCTGTGAGGTTTTTGACGCATGGGGCATCGATTTCATGGGTCCATTCCCTAAGAGTCAGGGATTTGAGTACATTCTGTTGGCCGTAGATTATGTTAGTCGTTGGGTTGAGGCTATCCCCGCCCGGGCCGCTGATGCGAGGACAGTTTGCAGATTTTTGAGGAAGCACATCATCATGCGGTTCGGGGTTCCACGAGTTCTGATTTCTGATGGGGGGTCTCATTTCGTCAACGACCAGGTAAAGGCACTTGCCAGTGAGTTCAGTATAGACCATCGAGTAGCTACGCCATACCATCCACAGACGAATGGTCTAGCCGAGGTTTCGAACAGGGAGATCAAGACTATATTACAGAAAGTCGTCCGCCCCGACCGAAAGGATTGGTCCCAACTTTTGGACTCGGTCTTGTGGGCATATAGGACGTCTTTCAAGACACCATTAGGCACATCTCCTTTTCGCCTCGTGTATGGCAAGCCATGCCATTTACCTGTTGAGCTGAGACACAAGTCACTTTGGGCAGTTACAGATATTCTTATGGATCCAGATGGTGTAGGAGACCAGAGGAGGGCAGAGTTAGCCGCCTTGGAAGAGCTTAGAGATACAGCTTTCTCAAACAGCCTACATTATAAGGAGAAAGTGAAGGAGTGGCATGATTCTCATATCATCCACAAGCATTTTGAGATTGGACAGAGAGTATGGTTGTTTGATGCAAGGCTACGATTATTTCCAGGGAAGCTACAGAGCAAATGGAAGGGACCTTACTTGGTCAGAAAGGTACACGATAACGGTAGCATTGATATATCTGAGTTATCTTCTGAGAGTACCTTTCGAGTGAACGGCCAGCGGCTCAAGCCATTTCTAGATCATGAGCCGCGGGACGTTATTGTTGCCCCGATTCATTTTGCGTGAGATGTGGTCTCTTGACTCACATCTTTTGCATCTCACGCCTGATTTTCACTGTTCCTCCGCCTGTATAGATCCAGTTGTCCATATCATTCTATTCTTTAGTCCCACATCCCTTTTCTCATCCTGTGATTATGCTATACTTAGGGTGTACTTTACCCTAAGTATAGGGGGGATTGTCGGACCTGCGAGTATTCTTTTTATTCTTTCTGCTCTTGTTTTTGCTGCCTATACTTAGGGATATTTTACCCTAAGTATAGGGGGGGGGCAGACTCTGTATATTCTTCACTCGGATTTCCCTTCATGTACAGCTTGCTATACTTAGGATTAGTTAATCCTAAGTATAGGGGGAAACCACCGAGTCCCTCTCATTCTATTCATTTATTCGTTTCTGTACCTAGCCATTCCTTTTCACTTCCCTTTTACTAAGCACGAGTTATGTCTTCTTCATCGCTCTTGATCACTCTGAGGACATCGTTCGAGCTAAGTATAGGGGGGTGTGTATATATTTCATATATACTTTAGCCATAACTCGTACTTTGTGTGAGTGTGTTAATAAATAAAATGGCTAAAAATCACAAAAATTTAAAAAAATTTTCATGTACACAAACCTCTTGTATCTTTGCACATACATAGCTAGTGTACAAAGTATTTTTGTAAAAATGATTTCAAAAACCTTTTGTATAAAGTTTGTGTAAATAGTTTTGTATCAAAATTATGTATATAGTACAAAATTTTTCCAAAATGTTTTGAAAATCAAAAGTTTGCAAAAATCTTGTGTAAATGTTTGTAAATATCTTTTTGCAAAACTTGCACTTCATGCATCATCATCATCCATGATTTTAAAACATTTTTCAAAAATTTTGCATGATTGTAAATATTTATAAATAGCATCTTGTGTACATATATGTATATAATTTTTCCTGGATGAGAGTTGACATTTAAACTAAGCCTGGAATTAAATTGAGAAATGGAGCTTGAATAAGATCTTAATCCACCTAACTTTAAGAGGAACCTTATAGGATTTAGGTTTAAGGCTTTTCAGGTCCATAAGGACTTAATTCTTTGAGTCCACTAGGCTATGAGCATATGTCATCTTGATGAGCTTAAGTAGAACACTTAACAACACACGCATGACTCTTAGAGACAATGGCTTGACTTGCACCTGCACCTTACACATGGCTCTCCACGGATGAGGTGGTGAGGAGGCAGTTTCCTTTGGCTTGGGGTAGCATATGAGGGTAGTACTTCTAGGCGGAACCTCTCTTCTTCTTCTAGTGAAGGAAGTGCACCTCAACTTGGTCTAGTGGTGATGAAGGCTAAAGACAGAAGCTGTGGGTTGCAATAAAGCTTCAAAAGAGGGATAGTCTACTGGCTCAAGAGGAAATTTCTTGTATATATGCTGCACCATGTAGATATGCTGTACAGAAGTCCTTGAAAAAAAAATGCAAAAATGCAAAAGAACTCAAAAAAAGTGGTGGGTCGGATTGAAAATTTAATAACCCCACCGGAGTGTATATAGTCAAATAAAGCAAAGCTTATGGTATCCATGTTACATCTCATGAAGCTTGCAGCGGGAGACTTAGCTACACTGGCTAGGCTTCCAAAACTCTATACTTCTACCCCCTCTTCTTGAGCCGGTTGCACTTGAACTTAGAAGGGAATACCCCGCTTTTCGAGGAAAGAGTTGCTAGACCGAGGCATTAGAGTTACCAGGTTGAGGGAGGTTATTTCTTTGTTGCTTCTGAGGTGGGGAGCCACATATCACTTACACTGCATGGAAAGACTCATGGTCATTAGAGTTTGTGTATGTAGACTTGTTCTGATCTGGTTTATTGAGGAGTCTTGTCCATAGATTGGTGGAACTTAGAGGCTGTTGAGTTTTAAGCTTAAGTCCAAATAAGGTTCCGACACATTAATAACCCAAAGATCTAATCGAGCTCCATATTTCAATTTAATGAAGGAAAGTTTAATAATTCAACCTTGATCCATGTACATCCTCTTTTTCTTTTTCTTTTTCTTTCATTTTCACTTCTTTTTCAAATAAGTGTTTGCTAAGGGACTAGCAAAGTTAAGTATAGGGGGGTGATGAATACCCATTCATCACTCTTTATTCTTATATTTTAGCTACAAAAACCTTTGCAAATACATGCAGATATGTGTAAATATCAATAATTACCAAAAGCATGCATTGTGTAAATACTTATAATTAGCATGTTTTTGTGCAAAAATAAAAGAATAAAGATCAAAAAGAAAAAAAGAGGGAAATATTTAGAATAAATATTGAGCAACCTAACCCAAGGGAGGGCTCAGCAGGGGCCTGACCGCATAAAAGCCACAGTAGAGAGAGATAGGAGCTCATGTGTAGATATCTATGTAAATAAATAAAATTATATTTTCCTCAACCAAAAATATTCTTGTACATATTTGTATATATTTAGAAACTATTAAAAACAAAATAAAAATCTAAAAAATCAAAAATGCAAAAATATCCCTCCACCATGTGCATAGACCATCATTCTTTATTTATTTAACCCTATAAATAAATGTATTTATTTTCAAAACTTTTTGTGAATATTCTATGGTATATTTTGTAAATAAAATAAATAAAAAGAAACAAAACAAAAATCAAATAAAAACAACAAAATTAAAAACACAAGAACATGTTGTACATATACCATGTATATAGTTGTACATGACTATTTATTTCACCTATGTATATAAATAATAAAAATAAAATAAAAATATCCTTTTATTCCTCATTTTATTCTATAAATAAATAAAATATAAAATAGGAATAAAATTGTACAAAAATAATAATTAAAAATCAAAAATCAAAAGCCTCCATATTGTATATATACCTATATAATGTAAATACCTCATTTTTATTTCCAAAAATTAATTAAAAATCACCAAAAAATAGAAAAAAATAAAAGAAAAATATTTCATGTTTTAAGTTTTTCTTAATTCGGCCATTTTCTACCTTAAAATAAATAAACAAAAAATTAATAAATGGCAGCTCCTGATTGGTCCACGGGGGATTGTTGACCCCGGTCAACTCCCCCGCGGACTCTTTCCTTTTTGAGAAGACGCGCGCCGCCCCGCCTTCGCCATTTTCTCCACGCGCCTCCAGCCTGTCGCCCACGCAAACCCCGCGCCCGGATCCTTCGCCGATCATCCGACATCCTCGCCAGATCCTTCGCCGTGAGATCCACGCATTCCATAGCCATCGCCTCCCAACCCTAATCGAGCCTGCAGCTATATATAGAACCACCTCCGCCGCCTCCGCGCCCTATCTTTGGCTCTTCCCCTTCTTCCCAGTGAACTCCAGAGGCACCGCGAGAGTGACAGCAAGCGATCGCCCCTGTTGCAGCGAGGCGAGGAGGCGAAACCACTGATCCGGCGTTCGTCGCCGCCGTTGCTCCGCCACCAGCGTGAGCACCGAGCCTCGGGCCGAGACGACCCTTGAGGCTACGACCAGGAGCACCCCCTGCTCTTCCCCAGTCTCTCCGACCACCCAGGTAGATCCCTTAGGCCGTAGATTAGCGTAGATTTCGATTCTTAGCTTACTGGTAGCGTAGCTTCGCCGCCGTCGCCAGCCACCTCCGATATCCCATCTGTCATTCCGACCCGACCATCATCTTCGCCAGACCTCTCCGCATCTTCTTCACCCCTTCGCCCAACCCAGATCGCACAGGATCTGGGAATCCGAGCTCCTCCGTCCATCGCCTCGCCGGAGCTCGCCCATCTCGCCTCCCCGATCACCTTCACCACGCCTAACAGGGTCGAGGCACTTTGCCCTCGACCCGCGAGTTTGCTGGGATATTTTGCAGGTTCATCCAAGCCCATCTGAGGGCTTGGACCACTTGGTCCAGCTGCTCCGCCTCCGCCGACCTCGCCGGACCTCTCCGAGGATCGGTTGGGTCATCGGAGGCCTCCATTAGACGCAGAGGGCCCATAGTTCCTTCTCCAATCTTCAGCGAGCGCCCAGGAGGGGACCAGCGCCGTCACGAGTCCGGCGAAGCTCGCCAGCTGAGTGTTCTTCCAGTATCCTCCACCGCCGTCAGATTGACCCCGAGCTCCAGATTCAATCACGATCGTCTATTCGAGGGTCGATCTCCACCGTCGATCCAGCGAAGCTCAGCCACTTCGTCTGTCTACCATTCGATCTGCAACGTGGCAGCACCTGGACCGTCGGATCACAGTCGAGGACCCAGCCTTGGGCGCCACCCCTTTTCAGCCGTCCATCTATCCACGTGGCGTCCATCCATCGGCTCGACTTAATAAAGGGGTAAATTACCTTAGGCCCCCTCTTAGTTTTTGCTTTATGTTTCAGTCCTGTAAATATTTAGAGTACTTTGTTTACGTTGGGACATTTGCACACTGGACCTCATCTTTTAGATTATTTGCATTTATGCCCCTGTTTGTGTGAGACACGTGCTTCGTCACGTGTATATTTGGTGTATTTGCAACATTATTCCTGTAGTTCTGGTTGCTTTGGATTGAATGAAAAGTTTTCTTTATTTGCATTTATGCCCCTGTGCGTGATTTAATTCCCCATGTGCGATATTTTTTGGGATATTTGCAGATAAACCCCTGGACTTTTGGTACTTATTACCAATAAGTCCTCGGAACTTATTTTTCTTACATTTGGGTCCCTGAGTGCCCCAGGCACGTGCTTGGCACGTGTTTTGCTGGGTATTTTGCACTAGACCCCCCAGAACTTTGGGTATTTGCACTTTGGTCCCTGTGCACAGTGCCCCTCCTTTATTTTTGAATAAAATATCAAATCACCTCCAAATTCGATGAAAATTTGATACATGGCTCCTGCTATGGTGTAGAATTTTTGTGAATTTTTGAGGACATTTTTGATTTCATTTGCTATTTTTAAAAAATTCAAAAACCCTTATTTTTGCTACTGTTTAGAGTCAAAAACCCCAAAAAAATATCAAAACCCTTTTAAAAATTCCATAAAAATTAGTTACTGTTCATTTTGTGTTTCTTGATTTTCTAGCCAATTTTGGCTATTGTTCATTGAGTAAAAACCCTAAAAATTTAAAAACACCTCAAAACTCATAAAAATCATAATAAATAATTTAAAAACCCAAAAACAATAATTTTGGTGCTCAAATTTTCCTTGTTTTCTTTAGTATAAAGGAAAATTACCCCCAGGTCCCTTTGAGATCCTTAGATATTTTATCTTTGGGTTTTGGACCTGGCTGGACAGTACCTTGTCTTTTTAGCACTGTTTGATTTTTAGAAAATAAAATACACCTTATTAAAATCCCAAAAATTCACCAAAAACACTTAAAAACCTAAAAAACATAAAAACAATTTTTCTTGAATTTTTGCTTGATTTTTCATGCATTAAATAAATTGTTGAAAGTGTGCTTGTTTTCGTGTTTCCTTATTTTCTCTACATATTAAAAATCCAAAAAAATTTGAAAACAATTAAAAACCACTAAAAAAATGTTTTCCCTTTTTCTTTGACTACTTCGTAGGCTTTTAAGCCAATCCGTGCTCCTTGTGTTCGACCCTGGGTGCTATACCAGGTTAATCTCCTAGCAGGACTGCTTTTGTGCTTGATTGATTTCGTATTTTTCGAGTGGTTCATCATTTTTCTTGATCGACTTAGTCTGAGTGATTGAGGTCGCAACGACCGATATTTCTGTACCTTTACCTTAGTTATTCGGACGGTCATCAGCAGCCCATACACTGCTGTGAGATTTTTGACGCATGGGGAATTGATTTCATGGATCCATTCCCTAGGAGTCAGAGATTTGAGTACATTCTGTTGGCCATGGATTATGTGAGTCGTTGGGTTGAGGCTATCCCCGCCCGAACCGCAGATGCTAGGACTGTTTTGCAGATTTTTGAGGAAGAATATCATTTCACGATTCGGGGTACCTCGAGTGTTGATATCTGACGGGGGGTCTCATTTCATCAACGACAAGGTAAAGACCCTTGCTAGCGAGTTCAACATAGACCATCGAGTTGCCACTACATACCACCCTCAGACGAATGGTCTTGCTGAAGTGTCGAACAAGGAGATCAAGACTATATTGCAGAATGTCGTCCGTCCTGACCGAAAGGATGGGTCACAGCTTTTGGACTCGGTCTTATGGGCATATCGGACGTCTTTCAAGACTCCTTTGGGTACATCTCCCTTTCGCCTCTTTTATGGCAAGACGTGCCATTTACCTGTTGAGTTGAGACATAGGTCACTTTGGGCAGTCACTGATATACTTTTGGATCCAGAGAGTGTAGGAGATCAGAAGAGGGTAGAGTTAGCAGCCTTGGAGGAGCTTCGTGATACCGCCTTTTCAAACAGCCTACATTATAAGGAGAGAGTGAAGGAGTGGCATGATTCTCATATCAGCCACAAGCAGTTTGAGCCAGGACAGAGAGTATAGCTGTTTAATGCTAGGCTTCGTCTATTTCCAGGGAAGCTTCAGAGCAAATGGAAGGGATCGTATTTGGTTAGATAGGTGCATGACAATGGGAGTATTGATATATCTGAGTTGTCTTCTGATGCTACCTTTCGAGTGAACGGCCAGCGGCTCAAGCCATATCTAAATCATGAGCCGCGGGTCGTTGATGTTGCCCCTATTCACTTTGCGTGAGATGTGGTCTCTTGACTCACATCTATTGCATCTCATGCCTGATTATCACTATTCTTCCGACTTGTATAGATCCAGTTGTCCACATCACTCTATTCTTTAGTCCCACATCCCTTTTCTGATCTTATGATTATGCTATACTTAAGGTGTACTTTACCCTAAGTATAGGGGGGATGTAGGACTCTCGGGTATTCTGTTGATTCTTTCTACCCCTATTTTGCTGCCTATCCTTAGGGATATTTCACCCTAAGTATAGGGGGGTAGACCCTATACATCCTTTCACTCGGATTTCCCTTCATGTACAGCTTGCTATACTTGGGATTACTTGATCCTAAGTATAGGGGGAAACACCGAGGTCTCTTCATTCTATTCTTTGATTCGTTCTTGTATATGTCATTCCTTTTCACTTCCCTAAACTAAGCACGAGTTATGTCTTCTTCTTCATCGCTATTGATCACTCTGAAGACATCGTTCGAGCTAAGTATAGGGGGGTGTGTATATATTTCATATATACTTTAGCCATAACTCGTACCTTGTGTGAGTGTGTTAATAAATAAAAAGGCTAAAAATCCATAAAATTAAAAAATTTTTCCCTTGTACATAAAATTCTTCTTGCACATACCTATTTATTTATCAAATTATTTTTGTACAAATGATTGTAAAATCTTTTTGTGTAAATGGCTTGTAAATATTTTCATATCAAAATTGTGTATATAATATAAATTTTTTGTAAAATGTTCGAAAAACAAAAAGTTTGCAAAAACCTTGTGTAAAATTTTGTAAATATTTTGCAAAACTTCGCATCCATGCATACATCCATGTTTTCAAACATTTTTCAAAAATTTTGCACATGTGTAAATATTTGTAAAATAGCATCTTTGTAAATACTTGCACAGTTTTTCCAAATCATAGTTGACATTTTAACTGGCCTAGAATTAAATTGACAAATGGAGCTTGGTTAAGACCTTAATCCACCTAATAATAAGAGGAACCTTATAGGGCTTAGGATTGAGACTTTTCAGGTCCATTGGGACTTAATTCTTTGAGTCCACTAGGCTATGAGCATATGTCATCTTGATGAGCCTAAGTAGAGCACTTAACAACACACGTATGACTCTTAGAGACAATGGCTTTACTTGCACCAGCACTTTACACATAGCTCTCCACGGATGAGGTGGTGAGGATGCAGTTTCCTTTGGCTTGGGGTAGCATATGAGGGTAGTACTTCTAAGCGGAACCTCTCTTCTTCTTATAGTGAAGGAAGTGCATCTCAACTTGGTCTGGTGGTTATGAAGTCTAAAGACAGAAGCTGTGGGTTGCAATAAAGCTTCAAAAGAGGGATAATCTACTGGCTCAAGAGGAAAAACTCCTTGTATATATGTTGCACCATGTAGATATGTTGTTCATATGCACAAAAAAATTAAAAAAATGTGCAAAAATAAAAGAACTCCAAAAAAGTAGTGGGTCGGATTGAAAATTTAATAATCCCACCGGAGTGTATATAGTCAAATAAAGCAAAATCTTACGGTATACATGTTTCCATCTCATGAAGCTTGCAGCGGAGACTCAGCTACACTGGTTAGAGCTCCCAAGGATACATGGCTACACTGGCCATGGTCCATTCTCTTCTTCCCCCTCTTCTTGAGCCGGTTGCACTTGAACTTAGAAGGGAATACCCCGCTTCTCGAGGAAAGAGTTGCTAGACCGAGGCATTAGAGTTACCAAGTTGAGGGAGGTTGTTTCTTTGTTACTTCTGAGGTGGGGAGCTACATCATGGTCATTAGAGTTTGTGTATGTAGACTTTTTCTGATATGGTTTATTGAGGAGTCTTGACCATAGATTGGTGGAACTTAGAGGCTGTTAAGTTTTAAGCTTAAGTTCAAATAAGGTTCCGACAAATTAATAATCCAAAGGTCTGACCGAGCTCCATAATTCAATTTAATAAAGGAAAGTTTAATAATCAACCTTGATTTTGCCTCTTTTTCTTTTTCTTTGTCTTTGGCACTTCTTTTTCAAATTAGTGTTTGCTAAGGGACTGGCAAAAGTAAAGTATAGGGGGGTGATGAATCCCCATTCATCACTCTTTATTCCTTTATTTTAGCTAGAATCCTTGGCAAAAACACATGTAAATACCTGTAAATAGCATGAATTACCAAACACATGAATCTTGTAAATATGCATAATTAGCATGTTTTTGTGCCAAAATAAAAGGAATAAAAAAACACAAGAAAATGAGGGAAATATTTAGAATAAATATTGAGTGGCCTAATCCTAAGGGAGGGCTCAACATGGGCCTGACCGCAAAAGAACCCAAGTAAAGAGAGATAAGGTCATTCATACATGTGTATAATCCTATGTATATAAATAAATTGATTTTCCTCAAAATAAAAATAAATAAGTGTTTCTTATATTTTGTACATATTTATAAAAATAAAACCAAAATAAAAATGAGAAAAATAAAATAAAAATAAAAATAAATGACACCTCTCTCATCAGTGTATATAGACCTTGTATATAGAATAACATATCTATTTATTTTCTCTCTGTAAATACCTAATAAAAATCAAATACAAATATTTCTATATTCCATATTTCATGGTGTAAATAAATAAAAAAATAGAAAAATAAAAATAAAATAAAAAGAAAAAGAATAAAAATAAATTTCTACCTTGTATATATACCATGTACAAATGTATATAACCCTATTTATTTACTCCCTATAAATAAATCATAAAAATAAAATAAAAATACCTCATTATTCCAAATTTTATGTTGTAAATAAATAAAATATAAAATTGGAATAATTGTACAAAAATAAATAAAAAAAATAAAAATAAAAAATACATATATGTATATACCTATATATAATAATAATATTTTGTAAATACCTTATTTATTTTTCAAAAAAATAAATAAAAATCACTAAAAATAATTTGAAAATAAATAAACATTTTTCATGTTTTAAGTTTTTCGAAATAAGGTCATTTATTAATTTTAATTGAATTTACAAATATTTATTGAATGGCCGCTTCTGATTGGTCCACAGGGGATCTTGACCCCCGGTCAACTCTCCTTCTGGATCATTCAACCCGGATCTTTGCGCCCCGACCAGATTTCTCATAATTTTCATGCCTTGATCCGACCATCATTGGTCGAAACCCCAGGCTCCATTTACAGATCATTCATCCGAGACCCTCGCCCGGGGTTGAATCTAGGGATTCGAGCTTCACAGAGCCATGCCCGACCTCATCTTCTCGGACCCTCAGTTGTATAAAGCTCCACCTCTTCCGCACATTACCCGCCATCTTTGTCCCCGCTCCTTCATCACAGGACCTCCATTTTCTTCCCCAGAGTGACAGTTGTGCGAGGAGAGTGTCGAAGATAGGAGGAGGTGCTTCCAGCCATCGATCTGACGACCTTCGTCGCCGTGCGCCGCCGCGAGGTGCGCTTAGCCTCGGAACCCGACGATTCCTCGAGGCCAAGACTCCTAGAGCTTCTCCAGCTCATCCCCAGTCGACTCCATTGATCAGGTAACCTCGATACCCTGTAGCTTAGGCAAATTTCGATTTTCGCCCAAATCGCTAATCCGCCGTCGCCGATCGATTCCTATCGCTCCGATCACCCATTTCACCATCCGACCCGACCATCACCTCCATGAGACTCCTCTCCACCTTCTGCACCCACGCACTCAACTTGGTTCGCCCCGGAACCAAGAATCGACCTCCCTCGCCGTCGCCTCGCCGGAGGTCTTCGCCGCGACTCACCCGCGCATCCACTTCACCCCTAACCGGGTCGAGGCACTTTGCCCTCGACCCAGCGTGCTTTCTGTGTGGTTTTTCAGGTCAAAGGGACCTCATCTGGAGGTCCAAAGCTCGAGCACAGCAGCTCCGCCGCCACCTCGCCGCTGGGAGGTTCTAGGACTTCTCAGCCTCATCGGAGACCAACATCCGCTGCGGACAGCCACCAGGACCATTTTGCCCATCAGAGCAGCACCTAAGGAGGGCCCATGCGCCCGTAGTGAACCGACGAAGTTCGCCGGAGCTGAGTTCTTAGAGGACCCTCGCTCACCGTCCGATCACCCCCTCCTTGCCAGATTAGATCGTGTCCTTTCATTTGTGGAGCATCCTCAACTATCGATCCATACGAGGAGCTGATCTGGACCATCAACCCTACTGAAGAGGCGTGCATGAACCACAGCCATTCGATCCTCCATGTGGCACGGCCTCGACCATCGATCCCTAATAAAGGGGTAATTTTCCCTTAGGCCCCTATCGTTTAGTTTTTGCTATTTAGTCCTGTAAATATTTTCGTACGTTGTTTTTAATTAGGTTAAATTGCACTGTGGACCTCTATGTTTATTTTAATTGCATTTTAGTCTATGTCTACGTGGAACACGTGCATCGTCACGTGACTTTTTGGATAATTTGCATTGTATGGGATTGGGGTTTCTGTGTTATGAAATGAATTAAGTTTCTGATATTTGCATTTATGCCCCTGTGAGAGGTTTTATTCGACATGTGCTGATTTATTTGGACATTTTGCGCTTTTTCTCCTGAGCTTTTAGCTCGTGTTACTATTAAACCCCTGGAACTATTTTTCTTTGCATTTAGGTCCTTGTGTACTGTGTGCCTTGTTTTGATTGAATAAAGTAGCAAAGTAAATCCAAATTAGGTGAAATTTGGACATGTGGCTCCTGCCACTGTGTGAAAAGTTTCCTAAATTTTTGGTACATTTTTGTGGCATTTTGATATTTTTAAAAATTCAAAAACAGTGATTTTTATTACTGTCTGACTTAGAAAATCAAAGAAAAATATAAAAACTCTTTTAAAAATTCTAAAAAATTAGTGTTAGTTAATTTTAGTGTGTTTCTGTCCAACTTTGATGCTTTTTGGATATATAAAAACCTTAAAAATTGCAGAACCCTAAAAAACTCATAAAAATTCTAAAAAAATTATACAAAAATCAAAAAAATATAACTTTTTTTCTGAATCTTAGTTTTTGTTTGTAGTTTTCATAAAAATTGCTTTCATACTTTTATAGACCCATTTTATATTTTTAATGGATCTTTCAAGTCTTACTGTACAGTGATCTTCATTTTTCCTCTTTCTGGATTTTTAGAAAATTATATAAAAATTATAAAATTCTGAAAAATTCACCAAAAACATTAAAAAACTAAAAAAACATAAAAATATTTTTGTTTGAATTTTTGGAGCATTTTTGAATGATTAAATAATTTGTTGTTGTTGATTGCTTTTGCATTTTCATATTTTTCCTCATTATTAAAATACAAAAAATTTTAAAAATCATTAAAATCCACCAAAAATATATTTTAGTTTTTATTTTGACTTTGACTACTTCGTAGGCTGCAAGGCCATCATGTGCTCCCTGAGTTCGACCCTGGTCGCTATACCAGGTTAATAAAATAGCAAAGGACCGCTACCGTGTTTTGATTGATTTTATCTTTTTGATTTTGGTGGTTTTATTTTCTTGATTGAGCTCTTAGGCTCGAGAGGTTGAGGTCGCAACGACCATTGATACCTAATTTACCTTAGTCGCTTGGGTCGCTCATCATACACCTACTACAACGTGCTCGAATTAATCATCGTATTTAGCGACTCGTCAGCGAGCACGAGCTGAACGAGCACATGTGCTCGCCCATCGCCCGGGCATGCACATGGCGTGCACTCGGCGTGCACATTACGAGCCATCATGTGCACGCCAATCCTGTCTTTTTTGTAGTGCGATGAGATGGGAGAAAGATCCGGAGATCCGACCACCTTACGTGATCGGATGTGATAGATTATGTGAGGTAGCATGTGAAATGTAGAGATTAATAATGTGAGAAAAAAAATCGGGTTCGGAGCCAGATCAAATCGAGATTGATGACAACTACGATCATATTCATCTATGTTGTACCTAGGATATGCTTCATCCAAAGTATGGGAGGATGAGTGCGCTCGGGTTATTCATTATTCTTTCTCTCGCTTGTCTCCCATTTTGTGATACTAAGGATATATTACCCTAAGCATAGGGGGAGAAAGCCGAGTCCATTGAGTTGGTAATCCTCGATCATTTTTATTTTGTATATAGTCTGTTGTATTTAGGATTAAATGATCCCAAGTATAGGGGATGACTAACTTCTCATTCTTTATTTAGTCATTGTAGTATAGACTTTTCTATACTTAGCATGAGTTATGTCTTTCTTTTTCTCTCTGACCTATGAGGACATAGCTCAAGCTAATTATAGGGGGTGTATATACTTTGTATGTACTTTAGCCATAACTTGTAACTTTCATATTTTGGAATAATATGGCTAAAATAATATATGAATAAGAATGTACAATAAACCAACTGTAAAGAATATACATGTATAAAATTTGTACATTTTTTCAAAATTCTTTGTATATATTAGTTAATAAACCGGTTTAAAAATGTTTTGTAAAGTGATTTGAAAAATGACTGTAAAATGATTTGAAAATCATTTGTAAAATTTGTGCAAAATATTTCCTAATCTTTATAAAATTGTTTTGGTTGTAAAAATTTCTTTAATTCATCTGAATAAAATTTTTGAAAATTCAATTTGCAAATGATTTGGAAAAATAGTTGTAAAAATACTTTGAAAAACTATACATACTGTTTGAAAATATTTGCAAAGAATAATAGTTTTTTGTAAATGTTGTAAACTCATGTGTCAAAATTATTTTCAAAATAAGATTTTCAAAATGTTTGTTAAAATATTTTCAAATTATTTTGAGAACCTTATACATAATTATAGAAAATAATATATAAAAGAAATATACAGTTATATTTATAAAAAAATCTCTATAAATACAACTAACTTAATCAGTAGAAATCCCTAGTGTAAAGCCTTCACCCAAGTATTGTAAATATTGATTCTCTCTTATGTAAATATATGTATTAACTTCTTTCACTAACTTTTGTCAAAAATCCCTAAAAATTTCAAAATCCAAAACCCACAAAACTTGCAAAATGCTCTAAAAATTGCAGAATAATTTGCAGAACTTTTCAAAAATTCCAAAAAAATCAAAGTCAAAAATCATTTCAGAAAAAGATTTTCTTTTTACTGCATATCATTTGTATTTTTCGTAATGATCAAGACAATTGAACAAGTTTAAAATAAAGTTTGAAGATTGGAGCTTGGTCTAGACCTTAATCCACTTAATTTCAGAGGAATCCATTAAGGACTGAAATTGAGATACTTCAAGTCACCTCGATTTAATTCTTTAGGTTCCTTGAAACTATTGTCATGAGTCGACTCATTATGCTAACTAGAACCCTTCATGTCATGTGTCTGACTCTTGAGACAGTTGGCATGACTAGAAACCTCACACTTAACACTTAGCTCAAGCCAGATGGATTATCGAAAGATCCTATAGTCTATGTTGGGATGATGCTAGGCTCAGGAACTATTCTTGGGGATTGGCGAAACTAGTACTCCAATCCACTTCTTCTAGTAGCCAGGACATCTAATGACAGAAGATTGTATTGAGATAATGCTTCGAATGAGGAATGGTCTTCTAGGAGAACTTTTCTTATGACCCCAAAGTATAGGTAGACAAAAAGATTCTATATATCATCAGAGAACAAACAAGAATGCAAAGCAATGCAAGTGAAAGGAAAATAAAAAAGAAGCCTACAATAAAATTTCACAAAACAATTGAGTTTTAAGAAAAAGCATGCTTATTGGTGAAGATTCGGTTACACTGGTTGAGCTTCACAAGGAAATGAGACTACACGGGTCCATTCCCACTTCTTTTTTCATTCTTATAGCTTCTCTCCTTTTCTATTGTAAAACTAGCACGCACCAGACCTTAGAAGGAAATATCCATCTTCTCGAGGACGAGCTACTAGAGGAGAACACTCCTTGATAGTTCAGTGATTTCTCTAGGAAGAGATGAAAAATTCACGCACATATGATTATATCATTTCAAGTTTGTGAGAGTATGCACCTGAAAAGATGGTTATAACCATACTATGGATTGAACTGAATCATAGGATTATGGAACCTAAGAGCTATTGTGTTGCACTCCCTAACCTTAATGCGGTTCCAAACAAAGCAAGAATACAAATTACTTTACTAAGCTCTAAACTTTGATTTTATCAAGACACATTTAAAAGTAAAAAAATATTCCAAGTTATTTCTTCTTCTTTTCTATATTTTCTTTTTATGCACTTATTAGCATAATTATTTGCCATAGACTAGCAAAGGCAAGTACAGGGGATGAAGATTCTCCATTTCATCGCCTTTATTTTTTCATTTTGATTTTAAATCCCTGGATTACATGTATATGTCATTAACTTGTGCAAAATAAACTCACTAATTGATATATAAATATTGTAAAAAAAGTATTATGTTTAATCTAAAAATAAAAGAATAAAGGAAAGAAAGGAAAAAGAATGAAGTGTCAAAGACACCGAGTGACCCTACCCTCGAGACTCAATCATCATGATGACTTGGCTGACAAGGAATAAAGTACGGAGAGATAGAGTAAAGAACTTGTAGAGACAACACTCAAAAACCCTAATTTGATTTGACAAATAATAGACATTTTGGGCCCTATTTTATTTTCTTATTTTTATACCTCAAGTAAATAAACCCTCAACATGAATATTGTACATAAAAATACAAAAAAAATACAAAATTTATTTCATTAAAAAATAATGCATAGTGTGCCCGAGACACACATAATAAAAAGCCATAAAGTACATATTACAGACCCGTATCTTCTCCATACAGAATAAAAATTGACCAAACTCACCTTTATTGTTCATAAAATTAAATTATCTATTTAATTAGGTAGTTTCATTTTATTTGGAGTTAAGATGCAAAAGTTTGCTTTTGGGCCCTCATTGTGCAATGAACTTGTATATAATATTCAATATATTACTCATTTATATTTTTAGGTTTCTTATATTTTTAAATATTTGTAAATAATATTTAAAACACTTGTAAATAATAAAACTAAATAAAAAACCATAAAAATACATTAAAATAAATAAGATAATTCAATATATAGGTAAATTATACCTATCGTATATATATAATATGTATACATAAATATTTAAATACATAAACAAACTCAAGAAAAATCAATAATAATATCTAAATAAGTTATAAATATACAAAATATGTAATTTTTTTGAAAGGTACAAAATATGTAAATAACAGAATAATAATGAAATACAAAAAAAAAATAAAATAATTTAAATACATGTATATATACATATGTATACACATGCAAATATTAATATCAAATAACTGAATTGTAAAAATAAAAAATCATAATAAAATATTACTTAAAATTACATGTTTTAACTTTAATTTAATAAAATTAATTTCTATTTTTAAATGAATATATAAAATATTTCTCCATTCTTTTTCTAGGTTGGTCTGCGTGAACTAATAAGGAGTCAAAGATCATTGACTCTAGGTAAACTGTTCTCCCCTCCACCGCCTTTGTGTCAGAACTTCACGGGTACCCTTCTTATCCATTTTTGCACGTCTTCTCAATGTCTAAATATCCCTCGAGACCTCCACCCGACAACTCTACCATATTTCTCATTTGCCCATGTCTGAATATCCAGCAACAACCACCCTTCCTCTCACAACCTCTCCACCTTTTTGCCCCCTTCAACATGTCTATAAAACCTAAGCTTCGACCCCTTTTGCAATTTTGATCCTCCTTTCTCGCATGTAACCTCAATGGGAAATCACCTATTAATTATCGTCGTTGACAGCTTCAAGCTCCAGGCCTTGTCGTTGTGGATAAAGGTCCAGATAGGTGCGATCCAAGTTCATTAGAGCTCCATCGATTGAACTTCCTCCTGCCCCATGTACCCCCTATCGAGCTGTTAGCCTTAGGTTTTCCTTTTACTTTTTCTTCCCGCATCTAAATGTAGTCTTTAATTTCAACAATTAGTCTTTAGCTTAGTGTAATATTGAGATTTTCATAAGATGGAGCCTTAAGTTCCAACCCTAATTCACATGTTCTTCGAATGTTACTCACCTCCATCTGTGATCCCTTTCGTTTATCCACCAAAACCTTCATCTATCGACCTCTGATTTCGCTCAAGTCGGAGAGATCAAGTTCCTCTCCTCAAGCGTCATTGGAGCTCTCCACCCCCTTTGCTCCTGTTACGTAGCAACTTCATCATAGGGTCATGAAAATCACCCTCTGACCCCTTAACATTTTTGTGTAGGTCCACGATCAAGGAGACCACCAAGAGCAGACATCCAAGCTATTAAAAAAGCTCCAGGATGCCTAAGCCTTCGACCCCCTACGATAGGGCTCGGACCACTTTGAAGGATCCTGTAGGTGCAGGAGAGGTCCATGAACGTGTTGGACCTGTCGGAGTTGACGAAGGAGGTCAACATATGGAGCTGGCACCGATTCAAGCGACCATAGGGTAATATTCTTTCAAGTTCATCCAAGATGCTTCATTGCCGTTGGATCAAGCCCTCGGCCAAGATCTAATTCAGGTCGCTCAATCTCAACGAAGAGGTACACCTCTCTTGTTGTTCATCATACCACGGAACACGTCCTCTGCCGACCGATTGAATGCACTTTGGGTAATTTACTTAGGCCCCCTCGATGTTTTTTGTTTTTATCCAAAGGTCATGTATATCTTAAATTAAGTAGAAATTTTTATGTGCAATTTGCAAGTGGGCCCCTAAGTTATTTTATATAACATCCAGGTTTAGTAACAACTTAGCTTACATGGTCTCTCATGTGAGTTGGGTAATTTGATAGAATACCTTCCGGGTTTTATTATTTCTTTTCAATATTTAGAAGTTGTACAATTTATTAAACTTTGGGGTTGTGTGCATGGAGACCCTCAATTTTTATCTTTATTACAAATATACCCCTACTAGGTTGTAAATTAATTTGTTGTCTTTTTATTTTTAGAGAATATCTCTATTGCTTGTAAAATTTTGGAAAATTACTATAAATGCCTTAAAAATTGGTAATCGTGGCTCATATTTTTATTTAGCATTTACATATATATATATATCCATTTACTAAAAATCAGTTATGAACTATTTATTCCTTATTTTTTTAGAAAAATACATAAAAAATTATAAAACCTTATCTAAATATTCTAAAAAATTATTTATTAAATATTACTATATTTATAACTCTAGACAAAAAATAAAAAAAATTAAAAAGTAGAAAACCTTCTAACCTTATAAAAATTTACGAAAAAATATAAAATTACAAAAATCCAGTTGTCTATTTTTATTTATATCATATATCAAACATGAAAAATAATTTTGAAAAAAAATTGAATTGATTATCTATTTTTAAATCTCAAAACAATTTATCTCATTTATTAATTCCATATTTTGGAGTATTTCAAAATTTAAGAATATATAAAATTTAGCAAATATCAATAAAAAATTTACAAAATAGTAAAAAATATAAAAACAATTTATTTTATAATTTATGGATATTTATAGCTATATTTATAGATATAAAACTCTATAATGACTATATATACATACATATATATACACACTCGCATACTTATTAGTACTATTATAACAACTGATAAATATATTTAAACCTTAAACGGGTAAAAGGGACTGTACTTGTATATATTTACTAAAATTTTACATATTTATTATAGATATTTCATTTGTATTACTTATATTATACATATTATTACATATAGGTATATATACTCATTATATATTTTAAAAAGAAAAAGAAATCAAAAATCAAAACATTCAACAGAGAATAAAATTATAAAATTAAAAACACAATAAAATATAAAATTAACCCAAAAAATCTAAAAGCAAAAAAAAATACAAAAAAATAGTTTATTTTTTGTAAACAATAATTATTTGCCTATCCATGTATTTGCTCTCTATGGTTAGACACTCTACACTTATTCAATTTACATATATTTTGAGAGTTAAAATAAAAATAAATTTTGACTCGCATATTTGCATTGATTTATCATAGATTGTTAGCTGATTATTTGTCTGAATTGGTCGATTGAGATCTGAGTACTGTGAGAGCAGCCAACGCAGCGATTGTCGAACCTGACTTGTTGAGCACCGCAGGCCCTCCAAGATCAAACTTTAGGATCCACATTAAATCCCTTTAACAACAACTTTATGAAAGAAGCTTAATTTTTACGTATTCATATAATGGCACCATTATTTGAGATCGTCGCTGGAGAGATCCAATTCATTCCTCCATGCCCATAGCATTTAAAGAAGCCCAAAAAAAGCATAAGTTGCAAACTCCTCGAATCACAAGCATGCGAGATGTCGTTCTTGTGTTTTATACTCAGATTGTGTATGTTGATTTTGTATTCTCTAAGATCAGTATTCCACACTCCAGCTTATGGGGAGTGTTGAGAGATTTGTATAGTTGGCTATTAGAGAGGGAGTTTTTTAGTCCCACATCATCTAGCAGTGGAACTTTATCATAGTGGTGAAGCTATAAACAGAACCCCATGCTCCTTGTAGTCATTGACATAAGTGAAATGAAAATACACCCCTAGATGCTTTCGAACTGTGTCCTTTTGTTTCATCTCTTCACCATCATTTTTTCACACAACTGTCCCCCTCTTTTTATCGGTTATTCCCCTTTTTTCCAATTTATGTTACCATTACTTTTTTATTACAACAAATGGTATCACAGCAAGTTTATTATGAGTTTGAATTTCTTTGTGTTTCATCAAAACTTTTGTGACTTCCGATGTAGGCGATATAATTTACAATATCCTAGCCGGAATAACAAGGCTCTGACCAGCGAAAACTTGGATCCAAATTCCTTAATCAGTCAGCGAAATTAATGACGTGCATAACGCAAGGAGAAATAGAAGGAAATCACTCGTACTAGTCCCATACAATATTATTTTCCTCGAGATTTCAGGGATCAAAACACATCCTCCAAAAAAACCCCCACGAACAACAGCCTTGCCTTCAAACAAAAACAGGAAGAACATAATGGACGGCAAATACCGGTAGAGAGATCCTGGGGCCCTCGGCATCGTCGATCCAACCAGGTCATTTTTCCACTATATGCATCTACAGTGATCTCGAAGCCTGGGCATGGATCATGATAGTAATCGCTACTGTAGCGTACCGAACACACACAAGCACGCACGGATGCACGCAAAAACTAACACCCTGTTTGTTTGAAAGCATCCGATGCAGATCCGATCCCAATCCAACGCGGCGAATTGGGCTCAGCGAAGAAGACTGCACCCCCACAGGGTGTCCCTCAGCGACCGGACCCCTGCCGCGCTCACCCCTCGACACCTCCGCAGGTTGAGCGCCACCAGATCCATGCACATCATCTCCAGGCTCGTCAGGCTCTCGTCCGTAATCCTTCTGCAACCCTCCAACGACAGCACTTCCAGCTTCTGGTGCGCCGCCATCACCATCCTTGCCACCCCCTCGTCCCCCACGTCGCACCCGGACACGTCCAACTCCGCCAACCCTGTGCACAGCTTCCCCACCACTACCATGGTCATGTCCCCCAACCTCACACATCCCTCCAAGATCAGTGACCTTAGCCGGCCCTTGAAGACCATGGCCACCACCATCACGCTCTTGTCTGTCACCCTCACGCACCCACTTAGGTTTACCTTCACCTCAGACGTCTCGCCGATAATCTTGGATGTCGGCTGCAGGAGCGTCACGACACCAACGTCGCTGATTTCGTGAAGACCCACAAGCTCAATGTGGTTGATACGGATGCAACACGGTGCGATTGCCCCCAGGAAGGGATCTTTCAAGCCGATGCACTTTTTCAAGGTGAGCGACTCCAGCAATGGGAAGAACCCATCAAGTGGGTCGAGTTTGTCTTCGATCCCGACGGCGTTGCACTTGACGAGGGTGACAGCTTTGAGGGTTCCTCTGCAGTTCTTGAGCGCAGCGATGATGCCGTGGCTGGTGACGGAGTCGCACTTTTTGAGCTTGAGAGCATCGAGATGCTGAGCCGTTTCTGTGAGTTCGAACAACGCGATGTCGGTCAGATTCCCGCAGTTGTTGATTTCAATATTCCTCAAGCCATTGAAGCGCCACTTGAACCCTTCTACGGCCAGCCCATCTGCCAAGCGTTCGCATGACTTCATGGTCAACGTTTCGAGCTTCTTGGCGTCCCCAATCCACGAGACGCCTGTCGCGCTCAATCCATCGACATTCTCAAGGCGTACCAGTTTGACAGAATTACCCCTCCTCTCCCCAATGGCCTCGAGCACATCATCTCCCAGCTTCAACCACGACAGCCGCAACCTAGCCAACTTCGGAAGCCCCGAGATCATGGCAGCCACCCCTGCAGCCCCAATGAAGGGGCACTTGCTCAAGTGTATCGACTCTAGCCTTCTGGAGCACCTCGCGAACGCAAGCATCGACCTGTCCCCAACTCGGGCGCATGAGTCAATGACCAAGGTCGAGAGTTGAAGGCATCTTTCGGCAACGGTTGCAAGACCAACGTCGCCGATATTGCTGGAGTTGAAGATGTCGAGCTTCTGGAGCTTCGGGCAGCACCCGGCAACGGCCGTTAAGCCATCGCTGCCCACGTTGTAGCAATCCCACAAGGACAAAGATGTTAGATTCGGGAAGCACTTGCACACGATCTGGACGCCCACGTCGGTCATGCGGACGCCGCCTCGAAGGGAGAGTCTGATAAGGAGCTTGCGGGCGTACGTGCCGACGGCCATGGCGGCGACGCGTGCGTCGTTAGCGTCATGTGCTTCGAGGCACCGGAAAGCTCCCACGTGCCGTGGAGCTGGAGATAAGGACGCGAAGGCGCAGCCGCGCATGTGGGCGAGGAGAAGAAGCCACTTCTTCGACACGGCAGCGCACGTACAGCGGTCACGATAAGGGAGGAGGCCAAAGATGGTCTGCACGCACTCGTCCGGTAGTTGACTAATGAGATCAGGGCCGTCCATTGCTGATCTGATAGTAAGGAGGCGATGGCGGCGGTTGGCGTTGCGGCGTCTCTTTGCGGGTGCGACTGTCGGGGAGGAATCCATGGCCACGTTGTTGGCTACTGCTGGCGATCTTCCTGCAACAAAATGAAGATTTTGAGTGAAGATAAAGAAAAAATCCCAATTAAATCATCGGGTTGTTGATGATAAATGCCTTCCGTTCAAATATATTCGAAATTCCAGCGGTTCCATCAATCCGCATAAGCAACCATTTTTTACTCTAAAATATATATAAATTGGTAACAAAAGTTTCGTTGAAGCAGGGGACACCGGCAACATTATAAAACAAGTTTAAACAGACGACGGGATATTTTGGATGCTTGCACATGGTGTCCCTTTTGAATTTCTCCTAGGATTGAGGAGAAGCAAAAAAAAAAAGAAAAAAAACACAAAGATTGGTAGCCTCTTGGTGCAAGTGGCATGCAACAGATACGCGTGATAACATATTAAATCTAGAACGAGAGATCTAGGAGACAGGGAGAGACAGACGTGGATGCTCGGTGTTCACGGGAATGGGCAGGAGCCCAGGGAAAGGGATGGGCGAGGTATCAAGGACCGTTTGATCGGCCATTTATGCTTGAGGGGGAGCCGATGGATGAGGAGAAGGGCACATCTGGAGAGAGAGAGAGAAGAAGAAGAGTACGGAAGGGAAATAAAGTGGGAGTTGTGATGACACTCACAAGGGAGAGCTTTTTATTGGGCATGGGAGGCCCCAAAATACCCTGTCAGGGTATGTTAGCCCCAAAATGCCATGTCAGAGCATAGATCGACAAACGGTTCGCCGATCGGCGAACCGTTCGCCGATCAACGCACGTTCAACGCCCGAGGCGGGCTGTGAAGAGGGAGGGTGGTTGATCGGCGAACGGTTCGCCGATCGGCGAACCGTTTGCCGATCTATGCCCTAACAGGGCATTTTGGGGCTGACATGCCCTGACATGGCATTTTGGGGCCTCCCATGCCCAATCTGGGAAAAAACTCCACAAGGGAAGGAGAGTTGTTGGGAAGCTGTGACGAGTGCTGCACTCCAGCCTGCAGCAGGGGCCGGCGGGGGCAGCTGTCGAGCTTGATCGATGTGATGCGCTACACCACTACTGCAGCACCACACCACATCAGAGAATCTACTCCCGATCGAACCCTACCTTAGGAGGGAGTGACAAGAAGTACCCTTCTTCGTCTGACATGTATCCATTCCCCCATTTACCACGGTTCAACGAATCCGCTACCATATCCGAAATGCAGCAAAATATCTCCGGGATGAATCATTTTGGGATACTTCCGGTCGTCGTAAGGTATCTACCTTTTGGAAGATACTATTGAGATGTAAATCAATCATTGCCCCAACCCTGAACCAACTTAGCCCCCCTTGTAGGTGGACCTTCTCACCGGCAGGCTTCTCTTTCCGACCATGCTTTGATCTTGTTAGGACAAGAGGAACCTTGATTGAATGGTGGAGAGAGGTTTGGTGCTCTCCGGCTGCTCCCAAGCATAAATGCTATTTTTATAGAGCGGTAAGAAATAAAATCCACACAAGAGAAAGGTTACAAAAAATTGGTTTATGCTCGGATTGCAGCTGCCTTCTTTGTGGATACTCGCTTGAATCTAAGGACCACATGTACTGGCAATGTCACTATTCCTGGGATGTTTGGGAACAAACGTGTGCTGCCCTAAATTTACCCTCCTTTGCTGCTGGGACGGCAACAAGTGATGCCCTTAACTGGGCAAAAATGAGTCATGTGCAAGATGCTAGCCTTGGTTTAATGTGCAGGACCATGTTGGTTGTGGCTTCGTGGTGGATCTGGAGAGAGCGTAATCTCCGTTGGACTAATACCTCCCGTGCGACTGTAAGGGTTCGTTTGGTTGCAGGGTTGGGCAGGGATGGGTTGGGTTGGGTACTATTCACAGGAGTACCCCCTCCTCACAGTTTACTATTCACCCAGCCTTGTGAATAGTACCCAACCCTGCCCAACCATGCAACCAAACGAACCCTAAGTGTCACTGCCAACTGCCAAGCATATATCCTTCTCAATTGAGCATGCTCACAGCCTATTCTTTGTGATGTAAACTTGCTTCTGGGAAGCAGTCTCTGCGTCTGAACTTATTTTTGTTTTCCTCACTGTAATCCCCTCCCTGTTTCGGATTTTTGTAAGGGGTAACCCTCTTTTGTAATTATCTTTGCATCATCAATAGAAACTTATTTACCACTCAAAAAAAATGCATCACCACCATCATCATTGTCCTCATTATTGTCATGCAAAACAGTAGAGCATCTTTCTTTCTTTCCCCCCCTCGCGAGAAGGAGACTGATCCTGACACGATCTACACGTACCCTCACCCTCGCGAGCGGTCACGGCTCGCGTGCTGTGCGCGGTCCCTTTATACGCCTCTCGTACGCGTCGTTGTTGGCGTGGACGTACACGCACGATCGATATCACTGCATTTTTTCTGTACTGGCAGATCTTTGGGTTCAGTGGGTTGTGCCGAGATGGGATCAGGGACCAGACCCCGCAACCCACGCCCAGATCTCAGTACAGGGAGGATGACGGGGATGTGGAAGGTATGGGCAAGGCTGGGTGCGAAGGGCTTCGAATACCAATTTCCATGCTTATTTGCAGGACAAAAACGTCAACCGCGCTGCCGTCTGACAAGAGTGTAATTGGATACATAGCACTTTTTTTTGGTAAAAGGTAAAACTATATATTTCCAAAAAGAAGACAGTACAAAATACATACAATTAGGACTCCCCGAGCACGGATAACATCAAATTAGACCACAAGATATATACCGCGACAAAACTCGGTGACCCTACAAAAATCTGATTAAGTTAAAATTCCGAAGAATATCGGCGATGGAACGTTCCGTAGCTTGAAGAGTCGAGGAGGACCAGGCGAGGTTTCTCTCCCTCCATATCTGCCATACCGTTAGAACAATAAGAACAACAATTACTGATTTGACCTTGGATGAGGGCTGATTGCGGATCCAGGAGATGATATCGGCAAGAAGAAGTGAAGTAGGCGCCTCAATATCCATGGCCGAGCAGACGCCAATCCAAACCGAGGAGGAGTAAGGGCAAGAGAGCATAATGTGCTCGTAGGATTCCGGACAAGCTGAGCATAGTGGGCACGAGGGGGGGAGATCCAGACCAAAAGAACGCATCCGATCGAGAGTGGGTAGACGACCTGATATTGCTCTAAATAGGGTAACGGCACACCTGGGAGGTATGTATTTGTTCCACACTACAGCAAACCAATCAATGAGAGAACCATGGGGCCGAAGGAGATCGAACGCGCTTCTGAAGGAGTATCCTTTGGAGGAGAAGGACCAGGTTGGGGAGGGGTAGTCGCCCCTGATTGCGGGGCGAATTTTGGACCTGTAAGCAACCATAATTCGCCAAATTCTGGAGGAGGAAATAGAGGTGTTGACCTCCCAAAAGGATCTCCTATTTAGGTACTTAGCACGTAAATAATCCGCCCAAATGGAGGGGCCGGCAGATAGGAATCTCTAGGTCCATGCCACGATCATAGCATCCCTCAAAGAGCACAAGGAGGAAAGACCCATCCCACCTTCCTGCCTGGGAAGACAGATCTGGAACCAAGAAATATCGTGCCGGTTACGGCCCCAAAGGAACTTGGCGCACAACTTATCTAGCCGACGAACCGCGGAGAGGGGAAGGAGCGAGCCAACGTCCAGTAAAGCAACAAACCACGGATCACAGTATTAAGCAACTGAGCACGACCAGCCATGGAGAGACACGAAGCGCTCCAACCATTGAAATAATTCCTAAGCCGGTCTTCCAATATTCTTGAATCAGAGCAGCGCGAAAAAGAGGATGCAAGAGGAAGACCCAAGTATAACGACGGCAGGTGTTGTTGGAGCAAACCAAGTCTCAGCGTAGTGGCAAAATGAAGGGTTGCCGACTTGGGCCGAATAATCTTACTCTTCTTTGGGTTCATCTTAAGGTCGGAGAGAGCCTCAAAATCGTTCATGATTTCCTTCACAACCTCGAGGGAAGCCAGAGTACCCTTGCAGAAGATAAGGACATCATCAGCATATATTAGGTGCGAGGGGGCCTTGGTTCGTCCTCGCCCCATCGCTTTGAAGCGGCCATTAATAACCGCCAAGTTCAACAAACTGGAAAGTGATTCCATGCCAATGGTGAACAAGAGGGGGCTAAGAGGATCTCCCTGACGAAGTCCGCGGGTCCCCCTGAACATGCCATGTGGGGAACCGTTAATGAGAATGGAAAACGAGCAAGTAGAGATGCAGTTATTGATTCACTCGATCCATTTTTGCGGGAAGCCCATCTCCCAAAGAGAGCGGAGAATAAACGAATGTTCCATGGAATCAAAGGCTTTGGATATATCAATTTTGAGACATGCTTTATTCCAGGATGCTCTCTTATCAAAGCCCTGAAGGAGCTCATGAGCAAGGCGAATATTGTCACCAATAGCCCTGCCCTTTATAAAAGCCGATTGGTTAGTAGAGATGATAGCAGGGAGCACCACGGCTAGGCGAGTAGCCAAGACTTTGGAAATATCTTGTAAATGACATTGCAACCGGAGATGGGCCTGTAATCGCCAATGGATGAAGGTGAATTGACCTTTGGAATGATGGTAATAAATGTGTGGTTTACCTACTGACCATGCTCCCGCCACCGTAGAGGAAGTGGATAGCATCTGTGACTTCTTTCTTGATGAGCGGCCAGTGATACTTGAGAAAAAATGAGTTAAAGCCATCCGGCCCAGGTGCTTTAGAGGAACCAATAGAGGATAAGGCCTCCCAGATCTCCACCTCTTCAATCAGACGAATCAGCCCCAAACAAGCATGCGAACTAAGCCGATACTTAGAAGGGGGAAAGGGTGGCGCATCAATGGCAGGAGCAACGGGCGAAAGGAGGCACTTGAAGTGCTCAACGGCGGCTGCAGCAATCTCAGCGGGGCGCTCAACAACGAAGCCGTTGGGGTCCAAAACATTAGCAATGCAATTAGAGGAGCTTCTGGATTTGGCGGATAGATGAAAGAAGCGTGTATTACGATCTCCCAGGTTTAACCAATCAACTCTGCTCTTCTGGCGCCACGCGGATTCAAGGTCCTCATCCAAACATGAGGTAGTCTTTCACGTCCCCCTCAAGTTGTGCAAGGTAGGGATCAAGGGGCATGGATGCCATCATCTCAGATATAGACTTAAGAAAGTCCATAGCATGTTTATTATCTTTGAAGACATTTGCCTCCAACCGAGCCCATTTCTTAAGCGCCAATTTTACATTCTTAAGCTTGCGGCAGAGAATGAAGAGTGGATTGCCGAAGACAGGAGCACCCCAGCCTTTTTCAACGCACTCCAAATACCCGGGCCGACCGACCCAGTAGTCAAAGTATCGGAAGGGGACCCGCTTAGGGGGTGGAGGGCAAAAGGCCACCCGCATAGCCATGTGGTCGGAGTGGACCATAGGTGAATAGTGCACTTTAATCGCGGGAAGCAAGGCAACGAGCGCCTCATTAGCCAGGGCACGGTCCAAGCGAGCCGCAATACGGGAAGGCCCAATTGAGGTATTAGACCAAGACCACGAATTGCCACTTGTCTCAAGGTCGGATAACCCGCAATCAACCAGACAATCGTTGAAATGCTCCGAGGGCCAATAAGCAGTCGTACGACCCCCAATTCTCTCATGAGAGAATCTAACAATATTGAAGTCACCCAGGACAAGCCACGACCCCTCAACTTGCGAAGCCATCGAACGAAGGTGAGACCATAGAGTTATCCTCGAAGTGTGGTCGTTAGCACCATAGATGACCGACAGGAATAGCACAAATCCCCCTACATTGGAGCAGCGCATGGTCAAAGACTGTGAGTGGACCCCAATTAAGTCACAACTCCAAGAATTAGAATTCCAAAGGAAGTAGACCCTTCCCAACTCTGTATTGTTATAAAACTGTTCCATCCCCGTGGTATAAGCTTCTCAAATCTTCCTCTGTTAGCCGGCCTGATTTTGGTTTCAACGAGACCAATCAGTTCCGCATTCGCCCCAATGAATTCTTTCATAATTGCTTTGAACTTGCTGGGCTTATTCAGCCCACGCGAGTTGCAAACAATTATAGACATTAAAAAGGTGAGGAGGTGGGCACCGGGTGCCCCTTTTGCTTTGATTTAGCTCTTGGGAGCTTTTTCTTCTTATGGGTTGCTGTTAGCCAAGCCTGATTAACTTCAGCAACAATAGAATTATTGGTTTCAAGAACAGAAGCATGCACATTGGGCTCCAAGGAGGGCCGGTTGAGATCGATGAAGCTTGGAATAGCAGATCCAGTGGCGGCGGAAGCCGCCTTCTTTGCTGTTGATGCCATCTTCTGGAGGAAGTGTTTGGAACCGAAAGGAAAGGGGGAGGTGGGCATTCCATTAGAATGGGCCCGTCTATGGGCTTTCGGGGGAGCAGCATTGCCATCGGAGCTGAGGACGGCAGGGGCTCCTGGGGGGCTGGACGCGACCGCAGGAGCACTAATGGAAGGGATGACCAGAGGGGAAGGAGGATGCTCAGTGGGGAGGAGGTCCCCAAGGGGTTGATCTTCACTGATATTAACCAGGTGGTCAGCTTCCCCAAGTTGTTGGGGCTGGATCCCGCAGTCCACAATAATTTCTGAGTTGAAATCGGAGGTGAGAGGTTGAGAACAGAAATTATCGTCAATGGTATTGGAAGCAATCACCTGGCCGATGACATGTTCTTGCGCATCCGTGGCAAGCACCTGCACCGAGTTATTTGCCGTAGCTTTTTCCGCAAATGGACAGTTGTGAGTGGAATGACCAAATGCGACACAACAAGCACACCGGGGGGGTATCCATTCCAATTCGACCCCAATTTCCTGTCGTGCTCCGTTATAGAAGATCAAAGGCACAGTTTTGGGAATAGGCAACGATGCTTGTATAGAGACACAGCATCGAGCAAATCCAACATTCCTGCATGTGGCGGTCGCCGCATCCATGAACAGCGGGGTTCCAAGAACGCTGGCGAGCTTATTAAGAATGATCTCAGAACAATGGCCGAGGCTTAGGCCGTGAAACCGGGCCCATAAGGGTATTTCGGATAGGAGATCATGCTCAAAACAGACAGTAGAATCCCATTTCCTAAGAACCACGAACCTTCCTTGGAAAAGCCAAGGCCCAGTCGCAATTATCCGATCACAGTCCGACGCATTTGACATTCTCAGATAGTAGAAACCATTAGGACGAGGAACAAGCTTGTATTGACCGGAGGGTTTCCATACCTTGTCAATGAAGGCAACGAGATGTTTGTAGAATGGGCGCCTCCCCATTACGTAGAAGATGATTGTGTTCTCCCACAAGCCGTCAAGAGTCCGAGTTTCCACCTCCGAAACAAACGCCACTTTCTGACCATTGAGGACGGCTGGCAGGTCGAAGCTGAGGGGCCTAGCCGAAGAGGCGGGAGTGGGTTCTGAGCCGCAGATATCCTTCCAGGACGGGCGACCCAAGGGACAAGAGGACGCCGCAGGGAGGGGAAGAAGAGCGGGGGGTGTGGGTGTGAGGGGACTGGAGGGGGTGGAGTCTTTGGAGGTAGCGGTTGCTCGAGAGGTAGCTGATGGTTGGGAGTAGGGGTTGGGAACGGAAACGATGGTGCAACCCCAAAGGAGGAGGACGAGGGAGGAGGGTGAGGAGAGGTGAGAGCAGGAGGGTGAGGTAAGGGCGGGGGCGGAGGAGGAGAATAGGCGGGGGCAGAGGAGGGGAAGAGCGGGGGCGGAGGGGAAGGGGCGAAGATAGGGTTCATGGGCGGGGCGGAGGGGAAGGACATGGGTGGGATGGGCGGGGCGGAGGGGAAGGGGCGAAGATAGGGTTCATGGATACATAGCACTTGTATTAGGGTATTCGTTTCCATGGACGGGCAACCATATAGTTCCAAAAGTGTAGCAAGGATCATACATGCACCTAGAAATTTTTCCTGGGGCTACGGATGGTTGATTGAATAGAGGAGAGGTTCCGAAGTGGATACTCTGCAATAATGCAGAGGTTTGTTGTAGAATCAAGCTCAGCAAGATCGAGTGGTTCGCACGAATTCTTAAGGGATGAGCTCACAAAATGTGGGATTTCATGCGAATCGCTCGATCAAGATCTAGTGGTTCGAGCTGGCCTTGATTCTACGGCAGACCTCTGCATTACTGTAGAGGATCCGCTCGCCCCAACTTCCCTTACCTTTGTAGGGGAGTTGTATTATGAAAGTCTGAAAGTTTAGGATTTGTGATGTAGCTGGAACGAGTGAATACCAATATATATTAAGTACTAAAATCATAAAAAAGGGGATAAACAATATATAACCACCTTGTGCATAAAGTAATTCTTAGAAGAAATCGAATTAAGGCTTTTCTTGAAAAAAGATTGCATTTCATCTCATCAAAGAAGCAGTGTGGTACAATGTATCAGAGGAATAAGACATCTGCACTTAGACCAAGCAAAGCGCCAAAAAGAAAGGGTAGGATACTCCATAAGTGCCCATCATTTCGTACAACTGGCTAACTCTTATGAAGGGTAGAATAATGTTCAGAGTTTTTAGAGACCAAAAGAACAAAAAGGAAATAAACATAAACATAGCTTAGGAAGCAGTTTTTCAATGTAAGTCTATAACGGTAATTGGGTAGCACTTCAAGATCTTTCTGAGCATTGACGATGAGTACGGGGACTCGGACTGGCAGAATCACCTAGGTTGCTTCTACAATGCAAGAGGAATGAGGAAACATATCACTGAAATGGGAGAGCGTAAGGCTTGAGGGTAATGGGAACAATCGTAAAGCAAAATAACATCTTTAGATACGATATAGGGTGGCTTGGATGTACCCTGAAACAGTCTCGTACATCGTTCCTTCCAAATCAACCACCAAACTGATGCATTCTTAGCGATTATCTGCCAATGGTGATTTTGAATGAGGAAGTAATGATCTGCAAGAAAATTGCAACTTGGTCCTTTGATGGTGAAACGTGAGAAACTGCAAACACATGTAAAATATATCGACAGTTTAGGAGTGGGTGTTCGATGGTTTCAGCCGCCACGAAGCAAAGATGGCATGCATTTGTAGAAGAGTTGGTTAGAAAGCTAATCTTGTCTTGTGTCATAGGTTTATTGTGGGAGGTTGACCAAAGGAAAAAACAAAACACTGGGATGGAATGGATCAGAACTGCATATGGAGTTTAGGGCCTACCCTCCATGGGATAAAAGTGAGTATAGATCCTTTGTGAGTCGTAAGAAGGCGTTTCTACCACGGAAAAAGGTGGAGTTTTCACAAAGGAGGTTTAGATGGGTATCAACGAGAAGGGTCTTTAATTCATGTAGATTGTGGGAAGGTCCCCCTCATTTTGAGAGCTCTTTAAACAAATTTTGTTTCGCAACAAGGGTATGTAGAGCTTGGGAGAAGGTGGCATTCTATTATTCGCAAGGGACCATAGATTTGGAATTTTCTATGACGACAGAAGGGGGGTGTTGTACACAAAGACTGAAGCTCTTAACACCCAGTCTTGGAGGGTATGCGGGGTATGACAAGTCGACTCCGGCAATCACAGTAGTGGCCACTCTCATGGTATCAGAACTCAATCAATGCAAATAGACAACCAATCAACCCTGATATAGATAAAATAATGTATAAATGTGAATGAAATTTATTATATACTATAAACATGTATATAGTGACAAAGTAGTACGGGTCAAACCATTGGAACCAAATTGGAATAGGTGTAATTATTATCAATTAATAAAACCAAATAGGAAAAAATGGGGCTGCCCCCACCCTATTTTTCGACGTTTTTTTATTTTTTATTTGAAAAATAAAACCATGTATATTCATCCATATATCCCTCCTATATGTCATTCGAATTTCGTTAGAAACAGAGACTCCTACGGCCTCCATCTCGATGGTATCGATTTAAAAAAATCCTGTTACCGTTAAAAAATTACTGTCCGGATCGAGGCCGTAGGAGTCTCTGTTTCTGACGAAATTCGAATGGTATATATGAGGGATATAGGGATGAATGTACATGGTGTTATTTTTCAAAAAAAATAAAAAAATTTGCCCAAATAAGACGGGGGCAGCCATGTTGGCTGCCCCTAGGGGGCAGCCACATATGACCCAACCTAATAATAGTTATATTTTGCACCTTTTTCCTTTTTTGATATTTTTGTGATATTTTAATTATATTTATTTTTATACATTTTTAATTATTTTATATTTCTATTTTAAAATTTTAAAATATATGTTATTTTTAATTTTGCATTGTTTAATTTTTTAAAGATATACTATATATAGTAGTAGTTTTAGTAATATAAATACCATGAATAATATATAGGACATGATTAATGAATATATAAATATATGCAAGAACAATCCTTTTCAATTTTTAAAAGGTGTTAAATACACAATATATTTATAAGTAATAATATATTATAGTATATAAGCATTATAAAGTATATATAGTATATAAATGGTTCTATAATTATATATATATAAATATAGTCAAAACTAAAAAAACAAAATATTTTGTATTTTTATATTTTCCTCTATTTTTATGATTTTTATATAATTTTTTCTAATTTTTATTAATTTTAAATGTATTAAATATATTAAAATAATGAATATAATATATAGATTGAATTATTCTGGGTTTTAAAAATAAATTATAAGTCCGAAAAATCTTCCAACTATTTTTAATATATACTATATAATATAAATGAAATATGGAATAAAAAATTATTTTTGTATTTTGTAGAATTTTTACTGATTTTTATCATTTTTAGGATCTTATAATTTTTAGCGTTTTTTATATTTTTTGTTGTTTTTGGGATATAGTTAGAGTATATAGTAATATATATTAGCATTTTTTTTATTTTTAAAGGTGGTTTTGTAATTTTGTTTTTTATACTTAAACAAGGGATAAATAGCTCCTAAATGTTTTTTAATAAATGGGAAAAATGCATTAAAGGTCAAAATAGAACTACAACGTGGATAAACAAGTCACAAAACATCTACCATAATTTTCTCAGTAATTAAAAAGAATGGGTTTAGAAAAATAGAGAGATAAATAAAAATAAAAACCTAAAGAGGGTATTTTTGTAAATAAAATAAAGCACATGGTCCTATCATGTAATTTTTTAAAAAAATATTAATACTATATTTGCAAGTTTTTACACTAAACACTAATAGTAAAACATGCAAGGGTATATGCGCAAAACAGTCAGGTCCCTCACGCACACGGTCACGTGTGGTGACCTGGCAAGTGACCTAAATGAAATATATAATAAGTACGAGGGGGCTTTTGCAAAAATTAAAAAATGTATTTAAACTGGAATAAATATTTTATAGGAAAGGTGGCAATGTTTATTAGAAATTTACCCACTAAGTAGCATTATCCGACGGTGATGGAAGCACCACGTAGTCCACTTGAGCTCAATCGACGATCAAAGACATGTAGTGTTTCGCCTTCAATAAACGGCCTAGGTTAGATCTTGGATGTGCCAATATTCCAACGATTATGGAGGGGTCACGAAGAACAAGGAAAAAGTCCTTCGTGCCTGATCTTCGTTCACCCAGATCTTCATGCTCATGCAGCCTTCTTTGAACCTAAGGGGTTAAGAAACCTCATGATGTCCCTCTGCTCCTTCTCATCCATTTAGATGCGTATAGGTCCCAATGATAGGGGTCTGGAAGATTTTCAAAGTTCAAAGACATGGGAGCCTCATGCTAGACTTAAATCAACTCCCAAGGGCCCCTTCGACAACTTGGTCATTTAGGAAAAGATTCTGGGGCTTGAGGGGGGCTCCCTTGACCCAGAAATGAAGTTGGAAGTGAGGCGAGGTGATTGGGAAGAAGTGCTTTGAAGTATGATGAAGGAGGAGCTCCAGCAAACCTTGATTCTTGCAGAAATCAAGTGCAAAATGAGAGTATCTGACAGAGAAAGTGATGGGGGTGGAAAGTAAGGTGGAATGGCAGGTTGAATCATAGTGGATTACATGAATTTAGATTTGGAGCACAAATCTCTAGAAATTAAAAAATCTAAAATTAAAAAATTCTATGAACTAATTACATCAATTAAAAGCTAAACTAACTTGAAGAATTAAAATGCAATGAGAAAATACAAAGACATCAGCTCATACTTGGTCGGAGCCAAGGAGCGGGAAGCATCGCCTGAGAGGGCCTCCAGCGAGCTGGATCACTGATCTCCGCCTCTTATCCACACCGATAAGGCTTGGAGGATCTTGTTGTCACTAAGGGCTCTCTACATGGGAATTGATGAATATGTGATTCATCACTCTAAAATATGAAAATAGTACTATATTCCCAGTTGATTAATTGCATTTATTCGTCTATATTGTATTATTATCATTCATTCATATGTATTTAATATTCATGTTTTAGCATGCATAATTGATATAACTAAGAAGCCCAAAAACCTTGTACATTATCACATGTATACTGCAATAATTTTCTTGATTTTTAATTATTTTTCACTATCTCAAAATTAATTAAAATCAACTTTATTGTGTACATATTACTGACATTAATCAAGAAAAATACCAAAAAAATAATAACATGTATATTTGCCCAACAAAACAGAAACTCTAATTCTGAGACCAAAAGTCACGACAAGATCTCTCTCATACATTCTCCTAAAAACTCCTACACATTTTCAATTAATGTATGTTTAATTATCTATAGAACAAGACCAAACTCAAAAGAAGTAGAGTTTGTATGTGAAACTTGGATTTTAGGACCCCATTGTACATTGTATATATTGCCTGATTTTAACCTTTTTATTTTAAGTATAAATATTTCTTTTTTTTATTTTTTATTTTTCATTTATTTCTTTGATTTATGCTTTAATAAAATATCCAAAAATACAGATAAAAATTGAAGTAAAAGTATATATATAATATTTATATATGTCCATTTTATTTTATTTATTTATTTTCTTTAATTATGGAAAGATATTAATATGTATATATTTATTTAATATTTTATCTGATTTTGTCTTGATTTTTATATTATTAAAAATCACACAAAAATAGTGTAAAATACAAAATACTAGTATTTTATATCTATAAAGTACCACCGAAATACATTTTGTACATATGATTTCTTTTGATTTTGGTTCCTTCATGAAAATAGTAGCCTCGTCGAGATGAACGACTTTCATATAAACCATTTTTTTATTTGAATTCATTTTTGATTTTTATATATTTTTAGTCTTTTAGTTTTTCTCAGATTATTCTAGGAGCGATATGTGGTAGCTTTTAGAGCCACCATGTGTTACCCCTTTATTTTATTTTTAATTTTTATTATTTATTCCTTCTTTTTAGTTAGTTGAATCGTGCAAGCTATATTCGAATACAAAGAAAGGGAGTAGAGGATGTTTTGAAGATTATGAGAACTGGGAAAGGTGCAGGACCGGATGAAATTCCTATAGAAGTATGGAGAGTTGTAGATGAGCATGATTTCACTTGGATTATAATTTATTCAATGTTATTTAGTGAAGCAAGAAAATGCATAAAGATTGGTGGAGAAGTATCATGGTTTCCCATTATAAGAAAAAAGGGGACATTCAAAATTAATCAAATTATAGTTGTATCAAGCTAATGAGTTACACTATTGATAAATCCACGATTCATCGCCTTTATTCTTTTATTTTTTAGCTTCATTTTCTTAGTCAAACACCTGTAAATACCCATTAATTCCATAATTTTACCATTTTGCATGCATTTGTTAAATATGCATTTTTAACACTTTTTCGTACATAAACAAAGACTAAAGAAGAAAAGGAAAATAAAAGAAAAATAAAGAAATGTGTTTATGCAATAAATACAGACTGACCCAAACCTTGAGAGAAGGTCAAGACTTGACCTGATCGACCAGGAATGAAGTATGGGGAGATAGGGTCTTCAGTCAAAAATCCAAAAATATTTTGTAAATATTTTTTTCTATATTTATATAAAACTTGTATTATTTTATTTGTACATAATTTGACCTCAAACTAATTATTTTTGTAAACAAAAGTTGTAAATAAAAATGTGTTGTAAAAAATAAAAATAAGTGTAAAATAAAATAATGTATATATTGTAAATAATTACACCGAGAAAAAGTCACAAAGTGATAATTGAAATACCAATTCTGGCTCCATATGAACTCAAATTGAATCAAACTCACTTCCATTGTACTTTAAATTAAATTATCTTTCAAATGGCAATAATTTCATAATTTTTGGAGTTGCGGTTAAAAAGTCAGTTTTCTGGGGTGTTTTGTGCAGTTTTCCCATATACTTATTGTACATATTTATTCATATTTATTTTTATACATAATGTACATATGCGTAAATATTATTTTCATTGAAAATAAAAACAAAAAATGTAAATAATGATTTTTTTTTAAAAATTGTATTTATAAATTATTTCCCTGTGTATATATATGTATAGTGTATTATATGGATATAATATGTGTATACAATTAACTTCCTTATATAAAAATCACCAAAAAATAAAATCTCTCTTATTAATTAGTTAATTTAATTTATTTCTGAAATTCATATTTAATTATTTGATTTATTAGATTTCTTTGAATTAATTGATTTAATAACTTTCCTTGTATATATGATTTTATTCCACACCTTATATGGCCACCATTAAGGTGGTTAATCGATTTCCATAAATTACTTTACTAATTTAATTTATTTAAATCAGAAATTCGTAATTTATTATTTAATTATTTAATTATTTTATTAATTAACCAGTAAACACATTCCTTAAGTGTAAATATCTTCCATTTTTTTATTTTTGTCTCTTTTTAATGGTCTCCTCTTCCCTCATTCACACTTGACTTTGGTGGAGAGGAGCCCAATCTCCGAGAGCATTCTTGTTGAAGAAGGGTATCTAGCCTCCGAGCCGTCCAGTGACAGCGCCTCGGTCCTTGTCGAGGCCATCATGGCATTTCCGAACCCCGAGGTGAGATCCAATTTATTTCCTGTCTTTTCCTAGATAAAACGTAGTTTTAATTTTTGCATAGATGTCGTTATAAATTTTAGATATTAAAATCTCAAAAATTTTCCACCACACTTTGATCCGCCTCCGAAATCAATTTTCATCTCATTTTCTGATCTCTGCATTTCACATTCTACCTCGCACAACCTCTCACATCCGACCACGCACGGTGGTCGGATCTTCGGATCAATTCCACCACGACCGTAAGATTCGACCGTTCACACTTCCTATTATTGTACAAAAATAAAAAATCATATAATTGTTTTCCCTATTCATTGCACATTTGTTTTTGCAGGGAAACTTAAAAAATAGAGAAATAAAATTTTTGTTGTCTTTTCTCTCGAACATTTGTTTTGTAGGAACAATAAAATAATTAAAAAAAGAAAAATTTTATTGCTTCTATTTTCATTTCATAAAAAACAATTAAAAAAACTTTTCTTCTTATTATATCTTCTACTTACAGTTTCAAAAAAAACAAAAAAAACTTTTTATTATTATTACTGATTACAATAAAAAAACATACATATATATATATACATAAAGAACACGGTCGCCCGCCCCCTCCCCCCCCAGCCGCAGGGGGCCGACCGCCGTGTACCCCTCCGCCTCTCGACGCGCCGCCCGTCGAAGCCCCTCTCGCCCAATGAATCCAGACGCCGCCGCGCGTCGTCCTCCACGCAGAGGCCTTCCCGTGGAAGCGCTCCTCACCGATCTCCTATCGTCCGTCAGGTGCCCCCATTCCGCACGCAAGGCGGCGCGACATCCCGCCGACCTCAGGCTGCCCAACACCGCCCGTCCGAAGCCATGTGTAGCCCCCGCGCGTGGCCTATCGTCACACGCCGCCCGCGTTCATCTGCACAGCGTCGCTGTGCTCGGCCCTCAGCCGCCCTCCAGATCCCGACCGCGCGTCGCCATCGTCCTCCAGCCGCCCCTCCACAGTCTGCCCTGCCATCGAAAAGGAGAAGAAGGGGTGGGAGGCAGCCTGCCCCCTTGTGGTTTGAGAACAAGAACGAAGTTACAGGAACCCCGGATTGGGGTCTTTGAATAAAAAAAGAATATATCTTTTGGACAAATTGCGCATCAGTCCTTGAACCTTTCTGGAATTGCGAAGAGTCCCCTCTTGCACATCACATACAGAGCATCATCCTCACTAGGTAAAATGCATATTGACTCTGCATTTTTATTTGTCTTTATATTCAGTCCAAAACTTTTTCCTAAGTACATTTTAGTCCCTGTACTACAGAACTCGAACTTTGCATGATCTAATTGATGGAATAAATATTTTTATTGATCTAAAAATTCTCAAAAAATTTGTGTGTGTGCTCCTGCTGCAGTATTATTCTTTGTATAAAATTTTCATTGTATTCTGTTGAATTTTGTTATATTTAAAAAATAAAAAACAATGTATTTTTGCATGTCCAAAATTTGAAAATTCATAAAAAATCTAAAAATTACTTAAAAATTCCAAAAAAATGAGAGTATGTATATTTTGGTGTGTTTTAAATTCTGACCAGTTTTTGTGTATTAACTCTTTAAAAAAATAAAAAATTGTGAAAAATGAAAATTTTTAAAAAAATTGTAGAAAATTATAGAAAAATCAAAAAATTGTAATTTCAGTTTTTGATTGTAGATATTGTCTTATAGTTTCTATTAAAAATAATTTCCACAGTTATTGGGCATTAATGCATTTTTAAGTTGCAAAATAATCTTGATTGTCCACTGTTTTTGTTGTTTTCTACTGTTTCATTTTTAAAAAATCACAAAAACATCAGAAAAATTCGAAAATATACCAAAAATATTTTAAAATATATAAAACACAAAAATATTCTCTTTTTAATTTTCTGAGCATTTTTTATCATTTTGAAAAATACAAAAAGAGTGTGTGCGTGTGTTTTAATCTTTTGTGCCTTATTCAAAAAAATAAAAAAAATAAAAATCCAAAAACCACTAAAAATCATCTTTGAAATTTGACTATAGAGTTTTTAAATCGTACTCCTTGTGTTCGACCCTGGTCGCTATTCTAGGTAAAAAGAATAGAGAAGACCGCTTACATTCGTTCTGGTTATTTGCTATTTTATTAAGTGGCTTAAAAAATTATTTTTTCTCGTTGACCGAATCGTGCTGTTGAGAACAACGACAATCTGTGATATTATTTTATCCCTCTTAACCGTGTGGATTTTTGTGTCAACAGAATGGCGCCGTTGTCGGGGAGAACAGCTTTGTAGTTATTTTTCTATTTTGTCTCTTTATATTATAATTATTTTCTGACCTTCTCTCTTTGATTTTTGTGCGAGGTATTGCTTGGACGACTTGGAGTTTACTTTTTGAGGACCTGTACAGGAGGAAGAGCAGGGAGAATAAGAAGATTTTTATTATATTTGAGAGAGCAATTATTTGTTGTAATAATTTAGGACATTGAACTGTGGACTTGGACTATTATTCGGGGTCTGTTTCGCCAAGTACTGGTGCACTTGGGGGACCTCACCGCCATTTTCCCTGTTTTTGATTTCACTGCTAGAACTTGCTATTTGATTCTCGTGATTTTGGCCCCTAGATGTAGGATTTTTGTTGATTGCGACGTAAATTTCTAAAGCCCAACACCTAATAGAATATTTGTTCCTATAGAACGTAATTAGACCTTGGATAAAAATTAAACTGAAAAAGTTAGTTTAATTGGATTTGAGACCACATGTCGTGAGGAGTCACATACAACGCTGGCAGGATCCGTTGTGGCGGGCATCGAGTGACTCTCAAGATCGTACTCCAGACTCAATTCCGTTAGCTAACTATTATTCTTCACGATCAATAGAAGTTGCCCGTCTTAAGGTTGATTTCCACATGCATCATATAGTTAGTTTAAATTCTATCTTTGATTTATGCGCGGATCATATTGCATGTAGAGTGCTGGAGCAATGTACGCATTTTCTATCTCTGCATGCATCATAGTGTTTGACCGTGCATTGGCTTTTTCGACTTCCTCCCCCTGTTTTCGACTCAAATTAATCAAAGAGGAAATCAGAAAACTCGTTAGGCGTTTTTTTCTGAAAAAAATCCAAAAAATAGAAAATAAAAAAATGGGACTGCTAATTGAACTTGACCTTTAAAATTAAACGTAATTGACCGCTTCATTGTTTTGGGAGAGCAATCCCCTCATTGTTTGCGTTTTAGTTGCTCGTGTACACACTAAGGTGTAGTACCCAAATCATATTCAAGCCTCCTAAGTGTTTGTACAACTTTTGTTGATCACCTAAAGTTGAAAAGATAAAGACCGAACTCTCACGGTCAGATTTGTGTTGAGTTGGTGAACTGGAGGTTTGCTTTGTGTTTTGTATGTCTTTGGTATGAGTCGGTTATTATCATTCTTTAATCATTAGAAGTCACCTTCTGTCTCTACCCCACCTCCCTCCCTTCATTTCCCTCTCTTCATGATGGGTCGCATTCCATTCCAGCCGGATTTTGCGGCTTCTTATTTTCATGCCCATCATTCCTGCCCACTCTCTTGGGAGGTCGGAACTCCGTCTGATTTTCCATCTTCTCCCTACCCACCCTTCCATTTGGGACATGCTATGTGTGACATTCGAAGAGTTCAGATTGACCATATACGAGACACGGGTGTTTACCTTGCTGAGATGAGAGTGCATTCCATAGGCGATCATATGGTGTAGTTACGTGCTTTAGTTGACTTCAATCCTGAGATGGTGGATGAATACACCGATCAAGAAGCGCACTCCGCTTCTACATTGAGACCATTTGTTCTGGATTTAGAGTTCATTGATATACTACCGAAATTTTCTGGGGAAGTGCACGCTTATTTCCATATCGATGAGTTTGAGGATATTTGTGGATCACGATCATATTCTGATATCACTTCTAAGGACATGATGCTGATTACCTTCCCACTTACACTTCAAAGTAGAGCCAAGAGTTGGCACAGACGATTGGGAAGAAAAATTGCTACGTGGGGAGACTTACGATCATTATTTTTGCAGAGATTTTACCCCCAACGTAGTGCAGAGATGATGTGGTCTTGCATTCGTGATTTTTCAGTTGACCCCCAGGAGCCATTGATAGATTCATGGTTGAAGTTACGTGATCTTTTGAGACGATTTCCAGATCATGGATTTTCGATGACTGACCTTATCCACATCGCCATGAGGGGGAGGACCACAGAGCAGATTACATATGTCATTACCTCGTGTGGTAGTTCACACCACTGTCCCGACCTAGATTTGGTTGAGACCATCTTGGATTCACTTTCAGACACTCCATATTCATAGGATGATTTATTTAGGACAACACACGAGGGAGATATGACATCTGTTGAGTGTGCGACACATAATGTCGATTTTGACAACACACAACGATCATAGGATATGGATGCTGCTACTTTTCATTTGATGGATGTGTTGACTACCACTGTGAGTTCTGAGAGCCGGACATTGGTCGAGTTTCCATTGGATTTACAATCAGATTTTGGACCAGTCCCGTACTTCCACATCGAGGATTCTTGGATTCTAGATCTGCTAGTATCCCAAGAAATAGAGGAGGAACCCACATCTCACCCATCCTTTGAGTCATTCCAGTGTCCATACACATTTGATTCAGTGTCTATTCTTCAGAAGATCTTCTCAGATTCGGAGATATACTTGGATTCATCTCAGCAGAGAGAGCTTGAGGAGGGACCGATTTTTTATTTGACAGACCTTGATAGTCCTGTATTTGAGCCTTGTGTCCTCCCAGTTGATGAGGTTGATATATTTTCAGAGGACCTGATATTTGACAGCATCAATCCCCAATTTTCTGATGATTTCGCATCACTCCCCGAGGGTTATCTGCGTGAGGATGCCACGGACCATGTATACTCAGTTTCACTTTCTGGGAGTGCATCCGATCTATCAGATCATGAGATTGAGTATTTTGATATTTCTGATAATGAGTTTGAGGTTTTTCTCCTCGACGACCCTCGCGAGGATGATCCGATCTTTGAGTTATTCGATGATTTTACTGATTTGTCTACATTATATGCATTGGATATCAGCCTTTCTAGTAAGTCTCCTGATCATGACCTTCCATACATTTTTGAGGCTGTGATTAACGTGGAGGATTCACTGACAGATCCTTCCCTCTCCACGTTTGATTACTTCAGCTCCATCCATTCACTCCATTCAGACCTTGAGCCGACGATCTCTTTTGTGCTACTGGAGCCCGATTTCATCTGCCCATATATTTACCCAATAGCAAACACTCGCTTGATTGTTTACCTGGGTGCCATCATTTCCACTATTGAGTTTGTTGTTGTTCTCTCACTGAGATTGCAACGACATTACGGTATTCGCCTTACAGATGCCGTCGTGAACCTCGATACCACGTTATCCTAACATTTACGCCCAACTAGGTACGTAAACTTTAGTGCTCGTTGAGAGACACCTCAACATCGATCACATCTGTATAGATCCATCTGTCCATATCATACATTCTTTCTCACACCCCATATTCATCTCCTGATCATTCCATACTTAGGGTATACTTTACCCTAAGTATAGGGGGTGTCCCACTTGTGATTATTCGTTTGATTCTTTTTACCTCTGATTTGTTGCCTATACTTAGGGATATTTTACCCTAAGCATAGGGGGGTGGGGGTAAACCTAGTACATTCTACTCCTCGGCTTTCCCCTTGTGTACAATCTTCTATACTTAGGATTACTTAATCCTAAGTATATATTCATCATTGTGTATATTATTCTTTTCACTTTTCTGTACTTAACACGAGTTATGTCTTTCTTTCAAGCTCTTTGATCACTATGAAGACATAGTTCGAGCTAAGTATAGGGGGGTGTCGTATATATTGTATATATACTTTAGACATAACTCGTACTTTCATATTTTTAATATGGCTAAAATACCGTGTAAATACTGGAAAAAACAATAAAAACAATAAAAAGATGCAGCAACTTCCTCAAAATTTTTTTCTTGTACATACCGACTAATAAGTCAGGTTAAAATATTTTGAAAAATATTTTGAAAGTAGTTTGGAAATCTATTAGAAAAATCTTTTGAAAACTATTTGAAAAATGTTTGAAAAATATTTTCAACCTTTTGTAAAAATATTGTGGACAGTAAAAATTTTTCTCTTTGTGTGAAAAAAATTTTTGTAAAACTATTTACAAATGTTTGGAAAAATAGTTGAAAAATCATTTTGAAATTCTATATATACTGTTTGAAAAATATTTGCAAAATTGTTTTCAAATGATTGTAATTAATTGTAAAATTGTGTGAAAAATTATTTTGGATTGTAGTTTTGAAATTATTTGTAAAATTATTTTCAAATAAATTTGAGGAATATATGCATCACAAAAAAATGATGAAATTAAAAAAAGAGTAAAAACTAAAAAAATAATAAAAAAAACCCGACTATGTATATACTTGTATAAATTACTCAAGTTGTGAATTCTTTCTTATGATTCTTGTAAATAATTAACTCACTTCTGTGTAAATATATGTATATAATCCCTAACCCTTATCTAAAAAAACGTTGTATATACTTGTATATATTTTTAACTATATGCAAAAAAACTTTTGCATGTGCATCATTTTTCAAAAATCCATAAAAATTTTAAAATTTTGAAAATTGTTTCACAAAAAGATTTTGTTTTCTTTAAATTATACATATTTTCTTGCATTGGCATGTGCATTTTTCAGGATAGTCTTGACGATTAAACTAAGACTGGAATAAATTTGAAGAATGGAGCTTAGTTGGACCTTAATCCACTTAATTTCAGAGGAATCTTATAAGATTTGGAGTTAAGACTTTTCAGGTCCTAGTGACTTAATTTTTTGGGTTCATAAGACTATGTTCACATGTCATCTTGATTAGTCTAAGTAGAATATTTAACAACACATGCATGATTCTTTCAGACCGTGTCTTACCTTGGACAATGCACTCTACACGTAGCTCTTCATGGAGGAGGTAGTGAGGGGGTAGATTCTTTTGGCTTGGGGTAGCATACGAGGGTAGTACGTCTAGGCGGAACCTCTCGTCCTCCTCTAGGGAGGGAAGTGCGTCTCAACCTGGTTTAGTGATGTTGAGGTCTAAAGACAGGAGCTGTGGGGTTGCAATAATGCTTCAAAAGAGGGATAGTCTACTGGCTCAAGAGGAAAAACTCCTTATGTACATGCTGCACCTTGTATATATTTTCAAAAAAAAGAAGAAAAAAATGCAAAATCTCCAAAAGTGGACAGGCCTGATTGAAAAGTAAAATGCCTGCTGGAGTGTATATACAAGTGAAAAAAAGAATAAGAGCATCAAAGTCAAATATTTGTGAGCTTGCAGCGGGTGACATGGCTACACTGGTCATGCATCCAAGGATAGGTAACTACACTGGTTACCGTCCATTCTCTTCTCCATCCCCTCTTCTTGAGCTGGTTGTACTTGAACTTAGAAGGGAATATCCCCGCTCCTCAAGGAAAGAGTTGCTAGATCAGGGGATTAGAGTTACCTTGTTGAGAGAGGTTGTTTCTTTGTTACTTCTGAGATGAGGAGCTATATTCACTTACACCGTACAAATAAGAATTCATAGTCATAAGAATTTGTGTATGCAGACTTGTTCTGATCTGACTGTTGAGGAGACCTGAATAGGAGTCTTGTGGAACTTAGAGGCTGTTAGGTTTTAAATCCATATCCCATTAAGGTTCTGACACACTAATAATCCAAAGGTTCGACAGAGCTCCAGACTACATTTTTATGAAGATAAGTTTAAAAGACAACATTATTCTAACTTCTTCTTTTTTCTTTTCTTTATTTTGTTTTCACTTATTTTCCAAATACGTGTTTGCTAAGGGAGTAGCAAAGGTAAAGTATAGGGGAATGATTCTTTTATTTTATCTTCATTTTATTAGTCAAACATATGTAAATACCCACTAATTCCATAATTTTACCATTTTGCATGCATTTGTTAAATATGCATTTTAACACTTTTTTGTACATAAATGAAAGAGTAAAGAAGAAAAGAAAAAGAAAAGAAAAATAAAGGATGTGTTTATGCAATAAATACAGACCCGAGAGAAGGTCAAGATTTGACTTGATCGACCAGGAATAAAGTAGGGGGAGATAGGGTCTTCTGTCAAAAATCCAAAAATATTTTGTAAATATTTTTTCCTGTATATTTATATAAAACTTGTATTATTTTATTTGTATATAATTTGACCTCAAACTAATTAGTTTTGTAAACAAAAGTTGTAAAAAAATGTGCTATAAATAATAAAAATAAGTGTAAAATAAAATAATGTATATATTGTAAATAATTACACCTAGAAAAAGCCACAAAGTGATAATTGAAATACCAATTCCGGCTCCATATGAACTCAAATTGAACCAAACTCACTTCCATTATACTATAAATTAAATTATCTTTCAAATGGCTATGATTTCATACTTTTTGGAGTTACGGTTAAAAAGTCGGCTTTCTGGGGTGTTTTGTGCAGTTTTACCATATACTTATTGTACATATTTATTCATATTTATTTTTATACAAAATGTACATATGTGTAAATATTATTTTCATTGAAAATAAAAACAAAAAATATAAATAATAAATTTTTAAGAAATTGTGTTTATAAATTATTTCCCTATTTGAATATATGTAGAGTGTATTATATGTATATAATATGTGTATACAACTACTTACTTATATAAAAATCACCAAAAATAAAATATCTCTCAATAACTAGTTAATTTAATTTATTTCCGAAATTCATATTTAATTATTTGATTTATTAGATTTCTTTGAATTAATTGATTTAATAACTTTCCTTGTATATATGATTTTATTCCACACCTTATATGGCCACCATTAAGGTGGTTAATCGATTTCCATAAATTAATTTATTGATTTAATTTATTTAAATCATAAATTTATAATTAATTAATTATTTTATTTATTTAATTATTTTATTAATTAACCACTAAACTAATTCCTTAAGTGTAAATATCTTCCATTTTTTATTTTTGTCTCTTTTTAATGGGCTCCCCTCCCTCGTTCACACTTGACTTTGGCGGAGAGGAGCCTGATCTCCGAGAGCATTCTTATTGAAGAAGGTGCCTAGCCTCCGAGCTGTCCGGTAACAACGCGTCGGTCCTTGTCGTGGCCATCATGGCATTTTCGAACCCCGAGGTGAGATCCAATTTATTTCATGTCTTTTCCTAGAAAAATCGTAGTTTTAATTTTTGCGTAGATGTCGTTATAAATTTTTAGATATTAAAATCTCAAAATTTTCCACCACACTTTGATCTGCCTCCGAAATCGATTTTCATCTTATTTTCTGATTTCTGCATTTCACATTCTACCTCGCACAACCTCTCACATCTGACCACGCACGGTGGTCGGATCTCCAGATCAATTCCACCACGGCAAGATCCGACCGTTCATACTTCCTATTATTGTGCAAAAATAAATAAAATATAAAAAATCATATAATTGTTTTTCCTATTCATTTCACATTTGTTTTTGCAGGGAAACAAATAAAAAAGAGAAATAAAATTTTTGTTGTCTTTTCTCTCTAACAATTTTTTTGCGGGAATATTAAAATAATTAAAAAAGAAAGATTTTATTGTTTCTTATTGTTTCTATTTTTTGTTTCATAAAAAATATTTAAAAAAACTTTTCTTCTTATTATATCTCCTATTGACAGTTTTAAAAAAACAAAAAACTTTTTATCATTATTTTTTATTACAATAAAAAAACAAATATATATATATATATATATATATATATAAAGAGCACGGTCGCCCCCCCCCACCTGCTGGGGGCCGACCGCCGTGCACCCCTCCGTCTCTCGACGCGTCACCCATCGAAGCCCCTCTCGCCCAGCGAATCCATACACCGCAACGCGCCATCCTACGTGCAGAGCCCTTCCCGTGGAAGCATGCCTCGACGATCTCCTATCGTCCGCCAGCTGCCCCCATCCCGCGCAAGCAAGGCGGCACGACATCCCGCCGACCTCAGACCGCCCAGCGACGCCCGTCCGAAGCCACATGCAGCCCCCGCACGTGGCCAACCGCCGCGCTCCACCCGCGTTCATCTTCACCGCGCTGCTGTGCTCGGCCCTCAGTAACCCTCCAGTTTCCGGCTGCGTGCCGCCATCGTCCTCCAGCCGCCCCTCCGCAGTCCGCGTCGCCATCGAAAAGGATAAGATGGGGTGGGCGGCAGCCTGCCCCCTTGTGGTTTGAGAAAAAGAACGAAGTTACAGGAACCCTAGATTGGGGTCTTTGAATAAAAAAAGAATATATCTTTTGGACAATTTGTATATTCGTCCTTCAACCTTTCTGGAATTGTAAAGAGCCCCCTCGTGTACATCACATGCAGAGCACCATCCTCACTGGGTAACTTGCATATTGACGTCGTATTTTTATTTATCTTTATATTCAGTCCAGAACTTTTGAATAATTACATTTTAGTCCATGTACTGCAGAACTCGAACTTTGCATGATCTTATTGATGGAATAAATGTTTTTAGTAATCTAAAAATTCTCAAAAAATTTGTGTGTGCTCCTGCTGCAGTATTAGTCTTTGTACAAAATTTTCATTATATTTTGCTGAATTTTGTTATATTTAAAAAATAAAAAACAGTGTATTTTTGCATGTTGAAATTTTGAAAATTCATAAAAATTCTAAAAATTGCTTAAAATTTTCAAAAAAAATTAGTGTAGATGTATTTTGGTATGTTTTAATTTCTGACCAATTTTTGTATATTAACTTTTTAAAAAACAAAAAAAATTATGAAAAATGAAAATCTTAAAATTTTTTTTGAAAATTATAGAAAAATAAAAATTTGTAATTTCAGTTTCTGATTGTAGATATTGTCTTGTAGTTTCTATTAAAAATAATTTCCACGGTTATTAGGCACTTAAAGCATTTTTAAGTTGCAAAATAATCTTTGTTGTCCACTATTTTCATTGTTTTCTACTGTTTCATTTTTAGAAAATCACAAAAATATCAGAAAATTTTGGGAAAAAATTACCAAAAACATTTTAAAACATATAAAACACAAAACAAATTTCTTTTTAATTTTCTGAGCATTTTTTATCATTTTGAAAAATACAAAAAGAGTGTGTGCGTGTGTTTTTACTCTTTTATGCCTTATTGAAAAAAATAAAAAAAAAAAAACCAAAAACCACTAAAAATCACCTTTGAAGTTTGACTATAGAGTTTTTAAATCATGCTCCTTGTGTTCGACCCTGTTCGCTATACCAGGTAAAAAGAATAGTGAAGATCGCTTACATTCGCTTTGATTGTTTGATCTTTTATTAAGTGGTTTAAAAAATTATTTTTTCGTTGACCGAATTGCGCGGTTGAGAACAACGACAATCTGTGATATTATTTTATCCCTTCTTAACCGCGTGGATTTTCGTGTCAACTACTATGAAAATTTGGGAACGTGTCATCGAAAGAAGGATGAAGCAAGTTTCCAAAGTAAAATAAAACCAACTCATATTCATGCCAGTTCACTCAACCATTGAACCATTTATTTGTTGAGGAGGATAAATGAGATTTATAGAGCTAAAAGATAAAACATTCATATGATTTTTATTGATTTGGGAAGGCTTATGATTCTATCCCACGTGAGATATTGTGGAGAGTTTTGGAGAAGAAACAAATGCATGTCCTATATATTAGCCTCATAAAGTATATGTATGGTAGGACTTTATCATGTATAAGGATCCAATCCGGGAAGACTGACTATTTTGACATCAACATTTGTTTACATCAAACGTTTAGTCCATTTCTTTTTATTTCGATTATGGACGAGTTGACAAGTCACATTCATGATGAGATACCTTGATGTATGTTATTTGCTAATGATATTGTGTTTACTAACGAGATTAGAAATGGAGTCAATGAGAAGCTTGAGGTTTGGAGACATGCATTGGAGACTAAAGGATTCCGTATAAATATGGCTAATATTGAATATATGGTGTGCACTTTTGATGGAAGCAATGATGAAGGAATCGAGATAAAGATTGGTGATGATAAGATTCAAAAGGGGGATTCTTTTAGATACCTAGGATCTATTCTACAACATGATGAGGAAATTATTGGAGATCTTACTAATAGAATAAATGCACGATGGATAAAGTGGAGAGGAGCCTCTGTTGTTCTATGTGACAAAAATTCCTTTGAAAATCAAAGGAAAGTTCTATAAAGCACCTGTGAGACATGCTATGCTCTATTGATCTGAATGTTGTCCTGTGAACCATAGACATGTGTAGAGAATGGCAATAGCAGAAATGAAAATGTAAGGTGGATGCATAGATACACATGTAAAGATCAGATTTCAGATATGATGCAATCAGAATGAAGTTTGTGTTGCTCCGATTGAGGATAAGATGAGAGAAAACTGTTTAGGGTGGTTTGTCCATTTGCAAAGGATGTCAACTGATGGACCGGTTAGGATGCAAGTTTTAGGATGTTGATCCGGCTAAGAGAGGGAGAGAAAGGCCCAAGAAGTGTTGTAATGAGATATAGGAAGAGATCTTAGTTTTTAGGGTCTAAGCCCAAGAATGACCTAAGATAAATTTGAATGGAGGCAAAGAATCCATGTAGCCGGCCATATTTAATGTGGGAAAATGCATTGTTGTTGTTGTTTTTGTTGTTATTGTTGGTGATGGTGTTGTTCTTTTTATTTCTTCTTTACACCACGTGGCACATTTACTCCCCTTTGATCCTGGGCCATCCAACTACCTAGGACCCGTCATTCCTTATCCTCTGCCTTATACGATGTTGTTCCACTTCCCTCTGCGGGTTATGTTGTGTCGGCATTTTCAAGCCCACGCTTCACTTCCCCACAACCATTACGATGCCTCAGCAACCTCCCTGATCTCCTCCTCATATACCTATTGTCACCTCATCCTCCATATCCGTTACTCTGTAAGAAGATCTCCATCTTCACCCAAGTTTGGAGGTGATAGTTCCCCCTCGACGGCGAGCAATGATGAGAAAGAATGCCTTCTTTGGTGAGATCCACTTATTATCGATTGTGGTTCCATCTCAAGGTACTGCTGGAGCTCGGAGGACTTACCACCCTCTGATGAACCTCCATTTCATCACCTTTATTCTATCATTTTGGCCTAAAAATCCTAGAATGCATGTAAATACCCTTAATTTAAACAAATTAACATTCATTCTTTGTTGTATAAATACTGTACAAAATACTATTTTTAATGCAAAAATTATAGAATAAAGAAAAGAAAAAGAATAAAATGCCAAAGGTATTTTATGATCCTAGACCCCGAAGGGAGAGATAAGGGCTAATAATTCAATAAAAATCCATTTTATTAATTCATCAATAATTCATTTTTGGGACATATTATATTTTTTTAAATTTTTATATATAAAATAAAGAAACTTTGTAAATAAAATTTTTAGATAATAATACATAGAAAAATACGAAATTGATTTCATACAAAATAATATACAGTGTGAAAGTTATACTATAAATAAGATTTCAAAATCCCAACTTCCCATACCTATACCACTCAAATAAAAACTCAAATTTTATTAAAATCACATTAATTGTATATTACTTTTAATAAGCAATTTAGTGAAGGTGGTTCCGTATTTTTTAGAGTTATGGTGTGAAAGTTAGGTTTTGGACCCCTATTATATAATATACCTGAATAAAATAATCATTTTATTTTTATTTATTATTTTCATAATTTATATTTTATATTTCTATAAATATTATTCATATCATATGTACATATTAAAACTGAAATAAAACTATTAATAAGGTAATAAAATAAAATATGTGTATATAATACATAGATGAAATACCTATAACCATACATATATAATAAGTATACCTATTTATTTAAGTTTGAATATTACATAAGAAAAATATAATAAAAAATATTTAAGTAATTAGAAATAAGTTATAATTATATAAAATGATAAAATCAAAAAATAAAATCAAAAATACCAAATAAAATAAAATTATACAAAACATAGCTAAATATACATATAATTAAACTTTAAAAATAACTTGTAATTAAATTCCTCTAGAAATAAATAAAAAATATAATAAAATAATATGGAAAATAAGAAATATTTTTTATTTTATATTTAAAATTTCATAAAAACCATTTACTTTATTTTATTTAATTTAAAAAATAATATTAGGGTTGGTTTTTCCTCGTTGGTCCACGTGGACCTACCAGGTCGCATCCACAGTTGACAGGTCAAATGTCTGACCCGTGTATATCCCTTGTCAGAACTAGCTTCTAACTTGTTTTCTTACTTTTCCTAAATTGATGTATTCATCGATTTGGGTTGATCCCTTCATCAATGTTTTTCCTTGACCCTCATTTATTCACGCAGGCTTGCCTCCTTGAGGATTGGACCTCTGCTCCACTTGTTGCACCTCGATCTTCCCATCATCTCCACCGTGTTGTACATAAGCCATTTGACCATCTTCTCAAGATTTGAACCCCTTTAGCCCTTGTTTTGTCCTCCTCTCGTGTGCTCAAGATTGACGTGGGTGGCATGCACGTCTTCGGCACCTTGTAGCGGGATCAAGCGAAGGCTTAGGTTTGGCTTCCACCTCCATCTCTAGACATCACTGTCGTCAAGTTCCAACTTCCTGGTCAGCCAGAACTCGCATTTGCTGAACTTGGCATATAGCTTGTGCTTCCTCCTTGGCATATAGCTTGTCTTTCCTCAATGTATCTCTACTCTCGAACTGTGACCTGAGGTCTCTCTCTTGCTGGGCTTGACTATAAGCTTTCTCCCCCAAAATATACGATGATACCAATCTTCAAATCAGCTTAGCCCGCGCTTTCTTTATCATAAATCCGAGGTTGGTGGTACTGTGGATTCCCAGAAGCAGCTGAAGACTAGCGAGGAAGAGCTAGGAGTCGATGCGCACCTACTGGCGAGGTTCCGGGAAAGCCAAAGGATTCATTCACAGATGCCCTGCCCCTACTCCAAGGGCAAAAAAGCATGTGGTAAGCCCTGATCATCTCTCTCAGCTAATGTCGCCAGTTAGTTGAGGTCCATTTCATACGTTTTTAGATTAATGTTTGGATTAGATTTCTGTTTCTACAATTAGTTATTTTTACCATACGATTTAGCATTAATTAATCCTTCCGTAGTTCGTTGGAGGCTCCGGCGAACTCCTCCACCCGTTTTCTCCCCCGCCGACCACTGCCATTTTACTCCTCTCTGGCCCTCGATCACCTCGCCCACTTCCATTCACCTAGATCCCTCGCGGATCTGGATATCTTCTCTCCCTTCTCTATCGACCATCAGAGAGAACCTCCCAGCCATCCCAACCGCTCATTCTCCCTTCTGACGCTCCCCTGAGCATTTTTTTACCTAACTAGCTCCTGTAGGAAAGAACAAAAAAGAAGAGTCTCGTCGAGGCTCATCGAGGCTGCAGGAAACCTAACACGTCTCCCTCCACCGCAAGCCATCACTGGAGCCCTCCTGTGCATTTTGATACTTCGATCCAACACGGGAGGACCCGGGAGGCTATTTGGACCATCATCAGGACTGTGATATTCATTGTGAATTAAAGAATCAAGCAATGGATAATTTTCATTGTTATATATAACTATCGAGGCCAAGGAGTATTCAACTATTTGTTGCGTTCGGTTATTTTTGTTGTAGCCTTAAGCTAGCATATGTATAATTTTTGAGAAGTTTATTCATATTCCTTGTTTACTTATTAATTTTGAGAATGCGGAATCAATGGCAGATAAAGTGTAACACCAGATAACTAATGTAGGATAGGATGGTGTTGAATGAGAGATAAATAGTAATAATCCTTTAAAAGAATGAGAATAATTCTACATCATTAATATAGTTCAGGAATAAATAAGGGAAGACACAACTATTTCAGGAAGGAATAAAAGATATCTACAAGGAGAGAAGAAAATCCGGATTATATTTTTAATTACCCTTGAGAAGTATATCCTTGCTTGAATAACAACTATCTAGCTATATGAAATGCCCTTTCTCTCTGAGTACATATCAGTATATATTAAAGCGAACAACTCACATCTTAATACATATATTAAGCCAAAATCTATATTCTATCCACGAAAATAAATATAAAGGATCGCCTACTCCAAAATATGGAATGAGAAAATAAGTATTAAAGATTGATATCATATTGTTGCTTTTAAAGTTCATGTAACATTGAAATCAGATATTACATTCAAATCAGATATGTAGTTCAGATTTGTTTAATTTACTGTAAAAAAACACAGCGAAGCAGCGGTTGCAGCACCTAGTTTTGAAAAACCATGGGAAAGAAAGGAATGGCCCACTTCACCACTAGCCATCGACTATGGTGGGGAGGACAAGATTTTTTTGGGGAAGGTACTAACAAAGGCCCACGGGCGGTGTCACTTCCTGAGCTATTTCCCAGAATGGAGAGAGAGACAAAACTATCTCCCATTCTGGGCATCAGTTGAAAATATTTCCCGGACTGGGTATATATCGGCAAATGGTTTGCCGCTCGCCTATGTGGCGCGGCAAACCATTTGCCGTGCTTAGGTGGATGGAGCGGCAAATGGTTTGCCGCCTACGGCAAACCATTTGCTGCAAATGGCCATTCCCGCCCAAGCATTGTACTTTACATGTTTATATTGTATTTATATATGAATAAATTTAAGATATTAATAATAAATATTATGTAACAAGAAAAAATACATTTATGTAAATGTGATTTTTTATTAAATAATGATTAATTAAATTAAAAATTTAATTCGTATAGTTTTAGCAATTAATATGTTATGATATAACTTAGTAAGAGTTTAGTAGTGTAATTGCTATTTATTTATGAATAAATTTAAATTATTAATAATAAATATTATCTAATAATTAAAATTACATTTATATAAATGTGATGTTTTAATAAGTAATATTTATCTAATTTTAAAATATAATTCGTATAGTTTTACCAATTATTATGTTATGATATAACATAAGTAAGACTTTAGCATTGTATTTGGTATTTATTTATGAGTAACTTTAAAACATTAATAACAAATATTATTTAACAATTAAAAATACATTTCTATATTAGATATTTATATACTATTATCATAGATATCTTTATATGTAGATGAATGTTTGATCTTTTAACTTGGAGTTAACAATAAAGTTCTTTAATTTATATTAAAATTAAGTGAACATTTTTAACATGGGAACTGAAATATATTTAACATGTAACTGGGACGCACATACATTCATCATTTCTCCAAGTAGTAGAAGCTGAAATATGTCATTTACTTGAAAAAGATACATGCAGAATACATACGCAAGAGACCATTAAAGTAGACATGAACATCACTAGATTTCAAACATAACAACAAAATGCACTAACTCTACTGACGACCTGACCTCACTCGCTCTCCACGCAGTGCACTCAAACGTGCATACTTCAATGCGATAGTGTAATGTAAATCAGCTAAGTTAGCGTATAAAGTTTCTTCCTCATCGACAGGTTCTTCAAGCGGTGATGTCTCGCTATAGGATGAACTAGGGATCGGACTGCCTTGCGGGGAATAAGGGGTGAACTGTGACTCTGTCTCTGTCGTGTGGAGATGAGGTACCATCTCCACTGGCTCCGGTTCTGATGTGGTTGGTGCCCTGCTTGGGGCCGTAGATGGCGGTGGATGCGCTGACGGAGGTGAGTGGGATGGTACACAGCTGGAGGCCCGACTGGGTGGAGCACGTACTGCTAAGAAACGATTGTCGGGCAGGCGCACCGACTTGCGAGCTGTGATACGGATCTTGGCCATATCCTGTTCGAATGTTAATTAATTTGAAAAAATAATGTAGAAATCAACGTTAATGTCATTAATAGTCATAAAAATAATATTATTTTGCACGAAATTGGATAACAACATTAAAGAAAAGTTAAACCAAAACCTCATATTTTTTGCGTAAATGGGGATAAATTAAGGGTACAATCAATAAGACCATTTTTTCAAGTGGTGTACAACTTTTGATAGTGGTCCCCTTGATGAAGATGCTTTCTCTTTCTCCCCCCTCCTTTGTTCTCCTGTTCCCGAGCCTGCCTCCCCCCTTCCTACTGTTGTCCCCCTACCTGTCTCCCCCCTTACTGCTGTTGTCCCCCTACCTGCCTCGCCCCGACCCCTACCATGGCTTGCAACGGTTCTTCTCTCAGGTTCAGTACCCCCTCTCTGACTTGATACATTTGAAGCACGAGGTGGCTCTTGTATTGTCACCGGCAAGGATTCAGTGGATACTCTGGGGAGATCCATTGCTGATGATTGTATACCCCAACTTGCTGGTCCAGCGCCATAACCCGGGACCCCAACGAAAGAGAGCTGGCTTTGACTTGGCCCTATGTGCCAGAAGTATTGATGTGCCTGAGAGGGTTGAGCTTCCTGTGTGGAAAGCAAGTCAAACGATGGTATTGTGGAACTCATCTGCTGCATCTGAGGAATATAGGGCTGGGTGTAGGACTGTGTCGCCTGATACGACGGTCATACTTCCTCTGCCCTGGAAGTGTATTGATCACCCCACTGTTGAGAAGCAAACGTCGTGGGCTCGGTGTATGAAGTGTAGATGGGGGGGACATCATGTATTCCAGGATCCACCAGTGACATATTGTGGATGGTGTAGTCCACATAACCAATCAATTGTTGCAATTCAGTGCTCCTTCGATGTTCCGTCATCATTTCCCGCACACTAAATCCATCCCATAGTCGACCGGTGGATCGAAAATAGGTTCCTGATGTATCGAAATAAGAAGGGACTCTTGACCATGATCGGTCAACACTCCCTCTCGTTGAGTAGTTCTGGTCCTAGACTGTTCTTCGTTCTCGTCTTCCTCGTCATCTTCCTCTTCCCCCTCGTCTTCCTCTTCCCCCTCGTCATCAACTTCATTCTGTTCATTGTCATCAGCGGCATCCTCTTCCTCGACTCCATCGTAAAGAGATATGTTAAGGTCCAACCCTTGCATAGATGATGATGCCACGTCCTGTTGGTGTGAAGAAATCTCCACAGCCTCAATCAGTAGTTCCATCATCCCCATTTGTCGACTCACTTGCAACATCAACTTTGTTATTTTATCCGATCCAATAACGATTGGACGGAAGGAATTTGCATTTGTGGGCCACTTGCATGTCACAGTAATCTCGAACAAGTCTGGAGTGTAGCCCGTAAGACTGTATATGTAAGCTAGTAAATCATTATAGCTACATGATACAGGCACTCCGACCATATCACTCTTCCCTCCTTCGTAACTGATCTCAGATTCTATGTTTGTAACTCGTCCCCCCCAGAACACATAAAGTGCAGCGACGTCCCCCATTTCCTATAGACAACTGAAATTTAAGGCCATTTAAACTGCTGTACTATTGTGAAGTATATCACCAATTTAATTAAGAGTCCTACTTAATGAAATTTTCATTTCATTAAAATAAATCTTACTTAATTTGTGGTATTTATAACTATTTTTTAATTATTTATTGTGGAATTCGTAATTAATAACTAATTATTTAATTGTAGTATAATTTAATTAAAAAAATCTTAATTAATTTATGGTATTTGTAATTAATTAATAACTAATTAGTTTAGATTTAATTTTATACATAAGTATAATTAAGATTTGTAATTAATATTTGGATAATTTAAAGTCATAATTAATTGTGGTATACATTAATTTAATGACAGTTTATAAGTAATATTATGATTTATTAATTCTTTATGACCTTCACTAATTTAGGATATTTAAATCTTAATTAATTTATGGTATTTGTAATTAATTAATAACTAATTACCTTAAATTTAATTTTATACATAAGTATAATTAAGATTTGTAATTAATGTTTGGATAATTTAAAGTCGTAATTAATTATGGTATACATTAATTTAATGACAATTTATAAGTAATACTATGATTTATTAATTACTTATGACCTTCATTAATTTAGGATATTTAAATCTTAATTAATATATGGTATTTGTAATTAATTAATAAATAATTACTTTAAATTTAATTTTATACATAAGTATAATTAAGATTTCTAATTAATGTTTGGATAATTTCAAGTCGTAATTAATTGTGGTATACAAATTGTGGTATACATTAATTTAATGACAGTTTATAAGTAATACTATGATTTATTAATTACTTATGACCTTCATTAATTTAGGATATTTAAATCTTAATTAATATATGGTATTTGTAATTAATTAATAAATAATTACTTTAAATTTAATTTTATACATAAGTATAATTAAGATTTCTAATTAATGTTTGGATAATTTCAAGTCGTAATTAATTGTCTTATACATTAATTTAATGACATTTTATAAGTAATATTATGATTTATTAATTACTTATGACCTTCATTAATTTAGGATTTTTAAATCTTAATTATTTTTGGACATAAGTAGTTTAATTAATTTCCTACATAGGTAATTAATTAATTTCTGAAATTAATGACCTCTATAATTTATTTATAATTACTACTGTAATTACTGTAATTAATGACCTCTATGATGCATTGGTAAATATTGATTATTAAAATAATTTTCTATATATGTATTTACTTAATTAAGGTTACCGTAATTAAATTTATTCCTATTATAAATAGTAATATTACTGTGTGACATGGGGGGATTGTATGCCATTTTAATGTGGCTCTAATTTTCCTAATGTTATCATGTGTGCATGTGGGCATGTAGGTCATCGATTATATAATTCTAAGCTAATCTCTTCGTTAGATGGAATACTACAACTATTAAGAACTAATTAACTTCCTAATTATACTTATTTCGAATTAAAGAACTTCTTAAGTACAACAATTATTAACAACTAAACAACTATCAATAACTGTGATAAACTAAATAACAACTTCATTTTAAGGAATTTAAAAAATTTAATGACAACTAAATATTTTTCTAATTAAAAAAAAAGGCATCTACAATTTATACCTAACAATTATAGAAATTTAAATTAAAAAAAATGACATACCTTAGAAGGGAAGAGAAGGTGGAGATGAAGACCTTGAATGGGGGGAGTATATGGGAGGAATGGATGAGAGTGTGGGGGGAATGGGGGGCTCGGGCGGGCTATTTATATGCCGCCCAGCGGCAAACCATTTGCCGCCCAGCGGCAAACACAATGCCGTGCCTGGCGGGTCGCCGACCGCTTCTGGCGCGCGGTCCCGTCGTCTGCGCCTCGTCTGCGCCGAAGACCGCGCTTCTCGCTGACCGTGCCACTGGGCACGGCAAACTATTTGCCGCTCCATGCACGTAAGCACGGCAAATGGTTTGCCGCGCCACATGGGCGAGCGGCAAACCATTTGCCGATATATACCCAATCCGGGAATTATTTTCGTTCCGTACCCAGAATGGTAGATATTTTGATTTCTCTCTCCATTCTGGGAAAATACTCTCACTTCGTAGATACAGAGCCTGCGCGTTCTGCTGCATGCATGCAGCACTGACAAGCACCCACGAGGGACAATCACAGATTTCAACTAATGAGGCGGAGTTGATGTCACGTCTTTACGGGAAGAGGTTAACCAAGTTGGCCTTTTGCGATGCGAGCATGTCGGAAGTAGGGGATCAGCTCTGTATTGTTTGACCAGCCTGCCCATGCCATATGTAATGAAAGAATTAAGGATAGTTGCAGCGCGCAGAGATGTTACCGTGGAAGAGGAGAGCTGTGAGCTGGAAGAGAACGCAGTAGTGGCAGAGATTTCACTGAGTTCGAATGAATGAAAAATTAGATCGGGAAGGGCGCATCAATCTGCATGTCAGGCCTGATTACTCTGTAGCAGAAAACCTTTTACTGCACTTTCCCTGTTCATTTCTTTTTTAACCTTCCACAACCGCATCTCCAACTCTCTCTAAATGCCCCATAATATCCATCTATCAAGGGTTGGTTGATGGAGCGTTTTTTCCCGGGGGAGCATGTGGTTCAAAAATAATGCTTTCGCAGGTTATGGAGGGAAATTTTTTGACCAAATTAAGCAGTTCCACACAAGTTGATGGTCTACCCCCTCCCTCTTCCAAGGACAAGGGTTTGGGGTTCTTTGTCCAATTACATTGTCGACTCTGGAGCATTTCAACATTTTCGGCCATTCTGTGTCCGAACTTTCCGAGCACCTCGAGACATCGCCATCGCCGTGCACCGGTGCAACTCTCCTGATTTGGATAAATCTGACTTTTTCTTTCTAATTCACTTCTGGAAATTCTCGACTTTAGATCCATATAGATCATAGGCGTTTATGTTCAGAAGCTCTACTTCAGTATCTTCTCATTGAGATCCGTAGTAGTGCAACATAATATTGTACTACTGTTTATGCTTTGGCGAGTTCCTTTTTTAGCAAAATTGTCAAAGAAATTGGGGTTGAATTTGACATGGCAACTAGACAAAAGGCAAATTTTCGGTGCTTGCAATCTGACCATGCTCAAGAAGATTTTCTTCTAGCTATTCTATTGATGGTCTTGGAATGCATATGTCACCTATTGAGTATCGTACTATTCTCAGATATCGTCTAATGATTCCTCTATTCCCAGCAGATGAGGCGTGTCCAGTATGCCATAAATCTTGCCTAGACTCCTTTGCGGAGCATGCCGTTCATTGTCGTCAACTCCCAGGTTTTAAATATAGACATGATCTTGTCAGAGATGTCCTCTATGATATTCTCAAGAAGGCTGGGGTTGCGTCAAAGAAAGAAGCACCTGTGAATTTTTTGTTTGATCCACACGAGGGGAGATCCACACTCAGACCAGCGGATGTTTTAATTTTTGGTTGGCTGGAGGAAAACATGCATGTGTTGATTTAACTGGAGTGTCTCCATTAGTTGGTCTGATAAAAAGTGATTTTACTGCGGGATATGCTGCACAGAAAGCTGCCACAGCCAAAGTTGCTAAACATGAGAAGGCTTGTATTGACAATCAACATGTCTTCATCCCTTTTGAGTTTGATACCTTTGGATTCTTGATGTCTAAAGTTGTAGAGCTCCTTAAGAGGGTCCAGAAAATTATGCATAGTAATGTTATGATTCCCAGGTCTATGAATGTTGTGTTTCGAAGAATTGGATTTGCCATCCAAAAGGGATTGGCGGCGCAGCTTGTTGCCCGTCTCCCAACAGTTTCTTTGTAATCTTGTTTTACCCATATATTATGACGATGAATATAATTAACAGTGACAAAAAAATTTTCAATCAACATCAAAACTGATCATTTAGATTGTCAATAAAACCTCCAAGCATCCTTTCTGTATGTATATCATTATAATATGCACACTGTCACAATAACCAGTGTATATGAACCATGTCGATTCCAACCACTGTTCCAGTTCCATCCATTATCACATTCAGGGCTATCTATAGGTAAAGAATCTAACTCGAAAATGAACGGTGATTCCTACCCGCTATAAGGAGAATTATTTCTTACAACAAAAAAAAAGCCAAGACAAAAACAAAACCTAGTAAATAGAGACTAACTATGGCCATCCCAAATCGAGGAGTTCTTGAAAAGTAAATGGGATTTGATCTACATGGCTGAAAGTGGGCAGTTCACTTGTCTGCAAAGACTTTCCAGGAAAGGCAAAATCCTCCCGAGATCAGAACTCCCAATCCAATTTTCACCAGACCTTCTGAGGTCAAAGTGGTAGAAAAGATGAAGAGTGATGTAGACCTTACACAGAGGTTTCGATTTCAGTTGCCAAAAAGTATCACTTACTACACCAAAACTATTTATCAAATCAAAAACATTGGTTGTATTGATCTAATTAGGTGTTTACTTACCAGAATGTGCATTGTACTTACAATGATGGAACAATGATGGAGTGATTATTTTTTCACGATTAGAATCGGCACATCATTTGTATTATCACTATGATACATGACTTGATAAGTTCATCAAGTATCTACTTGGGTTTGAGTATGATCAAATAAAAAGTTCATTACCATAAGTATATTGTGCAAATCTTTATCACATTTTACATTTGCATTTTGATATATTGATGGTTTTTACTAAATGATACAAGTTCCATTGTATAGAAATTGGCTGCGGAAGTTACTTGATAAAGATTTGACACTTCGGTAGATTCTGTTATAATCGAGACTATGTCGAGGGTATGATGTATTATGTGGAGAATGTTAATTCAAATCTTAGTCCACTCATTGAGATGCACCGTTTTCTTAGTAGTATTAGCCATGGCGATGATAAATGTGCGATGTGGTACAAGCTAACATGTAGAAGTTTAATTTGATCATAGAGGATACACGTAAAGGTGTTCGGAGATATTTACTCTTCACAAAGAATTAGATTCTCTTGTGATTCTTGTGGAATCATTAGATGAATTGTGCGCAAGCATACTTGCAACTGGATGTCGTCAATGCTAATGAATTTGAATTGCAAATGCCAATGATAGTGATGATGAGAATGATTTTTTTTTTCTGATGTACATGATCTTGGCAAAGATGAATTGGTGAATTAGTATACGGTATAGGTAATGAACTCTAGCTCTGGTTGAAACAAACTTTCCATAGGAAAGAAAGTTTCAGATGACTCATATTTGCAGAGCATGTCATGGTTTTTATGGAGGTAATTTGTTTTTATGACAATGATGTTGAGATGAATGTAGTGATATTTTCAAATTATAAAGTGATGAATGATTCAGAATTATCTCATCCAAAGCTTGAAATTAGTTTTTAGTTTTTACGAACAAAGTGAATTAAGGCAAGTCATATGATAAGTAAATATTTTTAAGTGGCAATGATATCGTGATGTGATAAACAAGACACAAATATCTAAGTTACCTATAAAGACTCCACAGATGGTTACAAGTTGTATGCATCATGGATGAGTTCAAAGTGGTCGTTTCAAGTCAAGTCTTTCTGCCCACAACATACTTGTCCAAGACAATTGCAAAACAACTTGGTATTCTCCAAATGGTTATCAAATTACTATTTGGATAATATGATTAAAGATGACCACGATTGGAAGGTTAGTACCATGCAATCATCCACATGGAGGGTCTTCATGGCTAATAATAGGATATTAAATGAATACTGAGGCAAAAGGAAGGCATAGATTTGAAAAGTAACCAAATCTAGTCGTCTAAAAGAGATAGGCGACTGTCGCTGATGGACCACGTGAAATTTGCAGAAAAATTTATTATTACTTATTTATACTACTAAACTAGTGTGTATAGTGATAATACGGGAGTGTCAAACTAAGGGAGGCAAACTATGGAAACTAAGGTAAAATAGGAGAGTGACTAAGGTAAAGGGGTATCCTGATTTTTATTTATTTTATGGGATTTTTCCGAATTTTTATTTGAATTTATAAATTTTGTTTTGTTTTTGTGGTTTTATAAACCTATAGTAAATAAATATACATATTGAATTTTATATATTTTTATGTGATTTTACTTTTTATATTTTTCTAATTAGTTTATTTTACTATTTTTATGTATTTTGAGTGGTTTTGAGAATTTTTACGAGTTTTGAAATATTTTAAGGTTGAAAATAATGTTTTTATGAAAATAAATAAGTATTTTTTTTGTTTTTAAAATAATAAATAGGAGCAAAATATTTTATTTTTGTTGGAAAGTAGATGAAAATACATTTAAAACAAGGTGATGCAAATATTTTTGTGTTTTTTCTTGAATTAGTTACCAAGTTTTGAAGTTTTGTGCATTTCTATTTTTTAGTGGATTTTAATATTCAACTTATATTTTCCTTTGGTTTTATATATAAAGAATACTAAAATATATTATATGTAATGTTATAAGATTTTTATAAGTATTTTTCTATTTTTATGTATTTTTAACGCTTGTTGTATTTTTTGGTGTTTTAATGATTTGTTAAAAGTAAAAATAGTTTTTATTTTGTAAAACTAATATAATATTGTATAGAGTATAATATATGGTATTACTAGTATATTTATTATTAGTATTTTATTTTATACTTGTTTAATACTATTATATTTATAAACAAGAATTGGGGTGATATTGCAATTTGTATGAAATATGGAAGGCGCATGAAAATACATAAATGGTGAGGCATCTGATGCAAAAACCACAATAGATCATGCGAGCTTGCACATGAAAACCTGCACGCATGGACATGTTCACGAATTAAGAAAAGCATGAGGGGCTTATTCGTAAAATGACCATAAAATCGCACGTGCTTGACCATGTGCTGGCAACTCGAAGGGCCTATTTGGTATTTTTTAAAGTTTCAAGAATGTCCCTGTAAATAGCCCATACAATATCTTTGATGGACATGCATCTCACGTGACGTGCGTAAGCGGTGGGCAGCAGAATTGGTCTAGATCATCGAATGAAGATCTAATGGTTGCAAATTCATCTTAATCGAATGGAGCGAATTGAGTTTCTCTTTTGATATTCGAACGATTCACACTGATTTTGGAGTTGAACGAATGTTCTTCGCCAAAGTCGAGCAATTAGGCAGATATGATGTATCTTGTGGCAGTGTTTGGCTCTCACGGCAGAGACGATCTCTGGTGGCTATTGTTTTGTTGATGCAAAATGAAAGCTTTGTCTACATACATGGTTGGAGTTGTGTATTTATGAGAGATAAAAAGTGAAATGTGCATAGATTCAGAGGATGTGTGAAATCAGTGTTAAAATGGGATGATTTTGTTATCGATTCGAAGATGAAACAAAAGAGAGCATATGGATTGAGAAGAGAAGAGAGATTACAGAGAATATATTAAGGATATAACTTGGAGGAACAAAGGTGGATGAAGTTTGTTGCATGTGGATTGAAGCAGAAGCTCTGAGAATAGTGACATCCACCCAAGGGTGGAGCTCGTGGAGGTTGAATGCAACGAAGCACGAGGCTACGATGCCAGCGTCGATATCGTCAGACTCCAACTCATCGCTCAATGAAGATCAAGCTCTGTCACAACCCTCTGCCAGATCTCACGGTAGTGGAAGACCAAATGGCAGATTAAAGATGAAGGGTGACTTTGAGGTCCTTTTATAGAGGGAGATGGAGGTTGAAGAAGGGTCAGGTTCATTGAACCTGGACGGAAATCGGTCGGAAAAGATGATTGGGAAAGGAGGGGTTGTCTCGGCGTTCTATTGGGACATTTAGTTGGTTAGAGGATGGAGTAAGAAAAAAAGGGAAACAGAGGAGGAGTAAAGATGAGAAAAGTCAAAGGGAAGGGACGATGAAAATGTGCCACTATGCGGAGAGAGGGAGAAATAAGAGGAAAAGTGCAAATCCAGGAAAAGACAAATGAGGAATATAAAAAACACATTATGAAGTAAATAAAATTTTATAAATTAATTAACATAGGTAAATTAACCAATTTGTGGTGCATAAACCAATTTGTGGTGCTTGAAAACTTAGGAACGTGTAAATGAAAGAAGGTTGAGGCAAGTTTACAAAGTAAAAGAAAATTAATTGGGATTCATGTCAGGTCGCTCAACTATTGAAGCCATCCATTCGCTGAGGAGAACAATGGAGATTTATAGAGCTAAAAGGAAAAACCTCCATATGATCTTTATTGATTTGGAGAGAACTTATGATTTTATCCCACGGGAGATATTGTAGAGTTTTGGAGAAGAGACATGTACCTGTCCTATACATTAACCTCATAAAGTATCTGTATGATAGGGCTTTATCTTGTATAACGACCCCGTCTAGGAAGACTTTCTATTTTTACATCAATATTTTTTTACATCAAGGTTCAACTTTAAGTCCATTTCTTTTTACTTTGATTATGGACGAGTTGACAAGTCATATTCAGGATGAGTTACCTTGGTGTATGTTATTTGTTGATGATATTGTGTTGAATGACGAGACCAAAGAGGGAGTAAATGAGAAGCTTGAGGTCTGGAGACATGTATGAGAGACTAAAGAATTTCATATAAGAAGGGCTACGACAGAATATATGGAGTGCATTTTCACCTTTAATGAAAGCAATGATGAAATAATCAAGATGAAGATTGGTGACGATAACATTCAAAAGAGAGATTCTTTTAGATATCCGGGGTAGAGTTTATAAAGAATCACATGTTCACTGACAACAATGTCGCCCTCACACAAATAGGGTGTTACTCATGTTTCTACATTGCATAAAACCCATATATTACCATACAATGAAGAACAAACATGCCCAACTTAATGGGTAGGCAAAACATGTGAATAATCACATGTTCATAGATGACAGGGCTGCCCTCACCCAAGAAAATCTATACGCAGGGCTCTCCCTTATATATTAACTAGTGCACACCCCGTGCAAAGCACGGAAAATTGTATTATACATGATATATTTGTATTTTATATATAATTTTTATGATGGATATTATATTTATATTAAGATGATTATTTACAGATTTTCAAATTGTGAAGATCATGCAAACATATTTGAATATAATCATATTAAATTTATTTTATGTATTCATTTCTATAGTTTTTATATATGTACATATTTGTTTATATATATATATATATAACTGTCACTTCACATTTGTCAATGTTTGTTAATCTACCAAATATTAATTTTTTAATATATAATGTAATTAAATTTTCTTACAACATGTAATACAATTTTATATGATAGTTTTATAGAATATTTTATGGCATTTGAAATAAGACAAAGAATGTATAAAATATTTTATTTAGTTCACAAATGGATTTAGTTTATATAAGTATATTTTTTATAGGGTTTAAGTAATATTTTTTGCATATATATCAATATTCACATCTAATCAAATAATTGTTTAAAAAATAAAATGGGAATGATGTCATATATTTGTCAAATTTTTTTATCATTTGCATTCTTAGGATAGGAATCTAACAAATCAATGTGAAGAGATGCCTACAAATTGACATGGGCTATGCATCGGAAATATAAAGTATAATAAAAGGGGATAATGGGGTTGCATCTTAGGCCTTGTTTTCAGAATTTTTATTTTTTTTGCAAAATATCATCATTTATATTCATCTATATATTATTCAAATTTCATCAGAAATAGAAATTCCTATGCCCTCCATCTAGAACATGTAGTTTTAATCGTCTAAACATCGATGTAATCGACATGTATGAGGATATATAGATGAATATATATGGTTATATTTTGCAAAAAATAAAAATAAAAAAATGTCAAAAAATGAGGCGGTTCATCCCCATTATTCCCATTTATGTATAGCTATGTATATATTTTTTATGATTCATTCTACACCCTTTGTACAATTAATGTTAAATAAATAGATTTAGAATATTTATTTTCCATATCTTTTGTATGTAATTTTGCAACAATTGGTATTATTCGTTGTCTCCTTGTTTGACTTCACTATAGTTATCGTATTGATTGCATTAGATCTGAACTTGACCGCAGATCTAAGCATTCTCAATATCTCACAAGATCAGTAGCAGTGAAACTATAATCAATCCTGTGCAGTCCAAAATGTAGCCCTGGTCAATTCATTGATAAGTTATTAACATCTTATACTTACCAATCCATTATCTGTGGACATCAGGATCAAGCATCACAATCACTGCTGGTGTTATAGAGTCCTGATCAATTTGATGAGAATGATTAGGTAACACAAATAGACTCGATAAGATCGATAGCTAAATCTCTTCTACTGTAGTCAGGTTAATTAGGTAGCGCGCAGACTCATGAACCGTCTGCACCGTGGCTTATATTCTAACACTAAACGAATAATGAGCTTATGATGTATCTTGGATCAAAGCTCAACATTTAGAAGAACATCCAGTGTTCATCTGTAGGCTGCAAACAAATCAAACGTTAGAATATCTGAGCAAAAGAGCTCCTTAAATCCTATTGTTTCACTTAATCAACCCATAAAAACTCTTGATCAAGGACTCTTGTTTATCACATTTGACCTATCACTCAGAATATGTATTTGGTCAGTGACCTGCTCGTCAAAAGAAGATCCTCTGGGCGGTTGTCGCTAGACGATACGTCGCTCGGGGAGGAAGAGATGAACATGTATGTTATTGCATCGGTTTCAAGAGACTGGCATGATGTTGAAGAGAAATTTGGCAATTAACTTGATTCCGGAAGGGGGTGGGGGCGGCTCGGCGATGGCGCGTATGACGTTCTGAATGAGCCAGTCGACGGCCTCCTTTGGACGGTCATAGCCGAGGCGAAGAAGAAGCGTGTACACTTGGGAGAGGGTTGGTGCAGATATACACCGAGGGCAGGGGAACACGTGATAGGTAAGGGCAAGAGAAGGGCTTGGGGAATGTGCACAGGCGGTAGTCTGTAGATAGAACTGATAAGGGTATAATGGGAATTTTGGAGACAAAAATTAATAGATGGGGGCCAAGATCCCCTGCTTAATATATAGTATAGATATGAAAGAAGGAAGAATTGAAGAGATGATTTAAATTAGATCTACAAACATACCCACCTCCTGAAATCTCCAATAATTCGCTCACATTGTGATCTAGCTTCTAGCCTCGGCATGCCAGCAATGCTTCATTCACGTTCTTCCTAATTTCCTTGTCTATCTTTCTCCTCGGGAATGGAGTAGAGAATGGAGTGGTAGGAGGTTTTTACAGGCTTCCAACTAGAAAAAATCCATCATTTAGACCCCGTCATTTTGCTATTACCATGGTTTTTCTATTATCATTGTTTACATGCCCATGATTTTGCTCATGTATACCCAATGTTATGATTTTCCTTAATGATGCTTACAGTACTAATCACAATTAATTAGCACCAATTGACATTAAGTATCCTTAATAACATTTAAGATACACTAATTATTATTAGGCTCTTTATTTATGATAAATAGTTTTAATTGCCACTAATTTTTAAATTGAGATTAATTAATCTTAATAACACTGACTAAGTGTTACCTTCATTGCTTCAAAAATTCATATAAATTCATAATGACCTCCAGTTGAAATAAAATAAGGTCAAAAAAAACTGTATTGTCAAGAAGGATCCTTTGACAATATGAAATATGTTATCTGAAAAGGTTGAATTTAGACCTGAAACGATAAACAGGGTTAAAGACGTAATAACCTAAAAAAGTGAAAGTAATTTTCATTTGTAATGAAAATTTATACACAATACTATATTTAGTAAGTCCTAAAAAATGAACGTTACAGTAATGCTGTTTTCTCCTCTCAGCAATGGAATCTCGATAGTTCGGAGTGTCTCATGGCAAAAAGGAACGCATATTCTTTCGTAACCAATAACCACATATGGTTTACCTCGTAAAAAATTAAACTAATAGAAAGGCACAACTGCAAGAAGGACATATGACAAGTGATTGAAAAGAAGTAGGGGCATAACTGCAATTGCATGCTAAAAAGAGTAAAATCGGGTTGCCTTAGAAGGGAGAGCTAACTTGTTTCTTCCGGTTAATTTTCCTCTAATCTTTTTTTTTTTTGAAAAAAATATTTTTGTGGATTTTCATTATTATATATATATATATATATTATGTCAATCAAATTTCGTGTGAAACAGAGTTCCCTACGATCTCCATCCAAACAGGGGCGATTTTAACATTTTTTAGAGGAAAAAGCGTGAACTCCTGAGTTGGGACTCACCGTCAAACTTTTAATTTATAAAAATATAAAGATATACATTACCTTGTAGACCGGAATTGATAAAGAGAGATACAAGAGGCGATTACATTTTCGGAATAAAACCTTTGGTTCTTAAAAATCAGATCATTTCTTCCTCCCATATGGCCCAAAGTGCCGCAAATGGCAAAGAAACGTCATCCGTCGAGTTCATCCCCACCGACCTAATAGATCTCCATAACTCAGTCGTGCCACCATGAAGTAGTTATGTCGCCCCTATCTCCTTCCAAACATGATCCGATGCAGGACATGTAAAGAACAAATGCTCTGCATCCTCCATCTGTGCACCGCATCTATCACACTGCGTAGCTGGAACGCCAAACAGTCTTCCTCTTCGTACTTTATCCCAAATCCTTCCTCTTCTCAAGCACCACAGAAAAAACTTGACTCTGCACGGGATCATGCTTGCCCAGATAATCTTCATATCCTGCTTCAAAAGCGTTAAAAAATGTCCGTTAACAAATTACGTAACCGTTAAACAATTATGTCATCGTTAAAAAATGACCGTCTCGATGGAGATCATAGGAATCTTCGTTTGTCAGAAACTTGAATAACATAATACATATATATAGTCAAAATTTTCACAGATTTATTTTTTTAAAAAAATAAAAAATACGGGAAAATGGGGGTTGAAGTAGGCATGAAAAGGAATGTGGATATATTTATATCCGGTCAGCTATCATATTCGCTATATATATATATATATATATATATATATGATAAAATGGGGCTGCCCCTTGCGGGCAGCCAAAGATGGCTGCCCCCGCGCTATTTTCGTCAAATTTTTTTATTTTTTTTGAAAAATATCATCATGTATATTCATCCCTATATCCCTCCTACATGTCATTCGAATTTCATCAGAAACAGAGACTCTTACGGCCTCCATCGAGATGGTGTCGATTTAAAAAATCCTGTTACCGTTAAAAAATGACTGTCTGGATGGAGGCCATAGGAGTCTCTGTTTCTGACGAAATTCGAATGACATATAGAAGGGATATAGGGATGAATATACATGGCGACATTTTTTGAAAAAAATAAAAAAATATCAAAATAAGGCCGGGGGCAGCCATGTTGGCTGCCCCTTGCGGGCAGCCACATTGAACTCATATATATATATATATATATAAATATATATATATATATATATATATATATATATGAGATTAATGGGGCTGCCCCTTGCGGGCAGCCAAGATGGCTGCCCCCGCGCCGTTTCGGCGCGTTTTTTATTTTTTTTTGAAAAATATCGCCATGTATATTCATCCCTATATCCCTCCTATATGTCATTCGAATTTCGTCAGAAACAGAGGCTCCTACGGCCTCCATCGAGACAGTCATTTTTTAACGGTAACAGGATTTTTTAAATCGACACCATCTCGATGGAGGCCGTAGGAGTCTCTGTTTCTGACGAAATTTGAATGGCATATAGGAGGGATATAAGGATGAATTTACACGGCGAGATTTTTCAAAAAAAAAATAAAAAACACGTCGAAATGGCGCGGGGGCAGCCCCATTATTCTCTATATGTATAGGGATAAATGGGGCTGCCCCATAGGGGGAGCCAACTTAGCTCCCCCGCCCCATTTTCATCATTTTTTTATTTTTTTTGAAAATTTCATCCATGAATATTCATCACTATATCCCTATATTATGCTATTCAAATTTCGTACGAAACGGAGACTCCTATGGCCTCCATCTAGACAGTCATTTTTTAATGGTAACAGGATTTTTTAAATCGCCCCCGTCTGGATGGAGGTCGTAGGAGTCTCTGTTTTGCATGAAATTTGAATGACATAATATGCGGATTTAATAATGAATTTACACGGTTTAAAATTTCAAAAAAAAATAAAAAAAATTATATGAAAAAGGGATGGGGGGAGCTAAGTTAGCTCCCCCTAGGGGGCATACACAATTTTCCCATATATATATACATATATATACATATATATATATATACATATATATATATATATACATATATATATACATATATATATATATATATACATATATATATATATACATATATATATATATATATATATACAGAAAAGGGAGGCTACTACATGTAGCAGCCAACGTGGCTGCTACATGTGGCAGTTTCCCCCAATTTTTTTTCAAAATTAAACCATGAATATTCATCTATATATCCCTCCTACATTCTATAAAAATTTCGTCAGAAACGGAGACTCCTGCCCTCCATCTAGACCAGTATTTTTTAACGGTCTGAATTTTGCTGTAATCGACCTGTTTTAGATGGAGGGCATAGGAGTCTCCGTTTCTGACGAATTTTTTTATAGAATGTAGGAGGGATATATAGATGAATATTCATGGTCTAATTTTGAAAAAAAAAATAAAAAAATTTGGGGGAAACTGCCACATGTAGCAGCCACGTTGGCTGCTACATGTAGCAGCCTCCCCGTCCTCATATATATATATATATATATATATAGGGGTTGCCCCCTGGGAGTAGCCAATTTGGCTACTCCTACCCCTATTTTATTTATTTGGAAAATAAAATTTTGTATATTCATCACTATATCCCTCTAACATTCTATTAAAATTTCGTCAGAAACAGAGACTCCTAGGCCCTCCATCCAGACGTCATTTTTTAACGGTCGTAGGATTTTTTAAATCGACCCTATTTGGATGGAGGCCGTAGGAGTCTCTGTTTCTGAAGAAATTTTAACAGAATGTTAGAGGATTATAATGATGAATTTATAAATTTTTATTTTCCAAAAAAATTAAAAAATGAGGGAAAAATATGGGTAGGAGTAGCCATGGCTACTCCTAGGGGCAGACCCATTTAACCCCATATATATATATATATATATATATATATATATATATATGGTCAAATGGAGCTGCCCCTGGGGGGATCAAACTTGGCTCCCCCGCCCCATTTCACCCGATTTTTTTATTTTTTCTGAAAATTTCTTCCGTGAAATTTCATCACTATATCCCTATATTATGTCATTAAAATTCATGCGAAACAGAGAACCCTATGACCTCCATTCAGACAGTCATTTTTTAACGGTAACAGAATTACTAAAAATGACCCCGTTGGATGGAGGTCGTAGGAGTCTCTATTTCGCATGAAATTTTAATGACATAATATAAGGATATACTGATGAAAATCCACGGAGGAAAATTTAAAAAAAAATAAAAAATCCCAGGTGAAATGGGGCGGGGGAGCCAAGTTAGCTCCCCCCATGGGGCAGCCCCATTTTACCCTACACACACACACACACACACATTAACATTCGTATTCGTTTTAAAATGGATGTAAATATGGATATCACTTTGACATTCGCTAATATTCACATTCGTATTCGTATAGTCATTTTCGTACATAAGTATAGTAATATATTTATTTATAACTGTGTGTAACAACAATTTATGATTGTATTCACCATTGGTGATACAATTGTTATGAAATTACTATATCTTGTTTACCTATTTTATGCATAAACTATCTTAAATATGTATATTTGAGTTAATCTATTAAATTTTTTTTGTTATTATTCGTATCCGGTTCGTATTCGTTTTACATTCGTATTCGTTTTTAAGTATATGGTAATTTGTTTTTTACGTTTGTCAATATTCGTATCTGCATTCGTGTACGTATTTTAAAATAGATAAAGATATGATTATACCTATATTCCTATCCGTATTCGATCTTTTTCATCCCTATGCAGAAGGATCCAAATTAGCTATACCTTATTCGATTCCATGTTACATATTAGAAGTATATTCTTGATATAAAGGTTTGAGTATGAAATGACAACATCTACATAGAATCCAAATCGGTGTGAGGTAGTAAATAGAAAACCGTATATGAAAACGCATTTAATGCTATTCGATGCAATCAGCATAATTAAAATAAGCAGTTAGCAAACTTTGACCATCTGAAAAGTTCCAATAATATATATGTATCATGACGTTGGTAATACCTTCAAATAATAACATTGTCTTAAACGTGACTGGAATTAATTTGCAGTAGAGATTTTGGGTAAACAATTGATGGGTAACGTATAAATAAAGACTTGGCCGGCAGAAAAAAATAACTTTGGCCATCACTGAAAAATATGCATTAAAATGTTAAAAGTAGTAGTAAAGAGACATTCATGCTATACAATACAACACATCCACGCTCTGTCTATCATATTGAGAGGAAAATTGGTTGCTTTTGAATCGATTGTATACACTAATATATTGCAAATTTTAAAATAAATTTGAGAGAAATATTTGAACTATTTATAAAAGATATTTAAGAGCATAAATAAAAAGTATTTGAAGATGTAGGAAAAAGCAATATTTATGCTAAGTAATGGAAAGACGAAAAATTCCATGAGCAAAATGAAAATATATTATAATGATAAAAAATTGGAATATTTCTTGCAATTTTATTTTATACTAATCTCAATTAGATAAATAAAAAATAATGGCCAATAAATAAATTAAAAACAACTCCTCAAAAAATCAAAAAATCGAAATAGGAGACAAGCGGGCATCAAGCTGTCCCGCTACTGAATATTTTTCTGTGTAAATTTATCCTTGATTTCTGGAATTTGCAGTGAATATTTTGCTAGAGATTCATATAGTACTTATTAATTTTTATTGAATTATTTGTTAAAATTTGTATTAGAATTGTTTTTATCTTACAATTACAAAAAGGAAAATTATTGAGAATATCAACAATAATGTCGTTATCGAACTTATTATTAGGAATATATCAATAAACACAATAATTACTATGAATTTAAGAAATAGAGAAAATTTTGCGACTAATAATATTCATTCTTGCAAATTTAACATCAGGAGATATTATAATGTTTTTCTCAAATTATTCGTTTGTTTTTGTTCCATCTTGTTGCTGGGATCCTAACAAAATAAGTATATGATATCCCCTGTCGAGGATTGGAAAACAATATACAAGAAATTGATATTATACAAAGAAAACTAAAAATAATAACCTGGTTCCAGATTTTGATACAAAGTCAAATTAGCCTTTTGTAATATATACATGCTTGTCACGTTTAGCATTAAAGTATCATCAATAATTCAGCTGACCTGTATCAAAATCTACCAGTATCAATGTATATGCTGCCTTGAGCTTCAAGGATAGCCCACAGTTGGGAAATCAACGTCCCTAGGAAGCACATGCTCTGTTTGTTTTTTGGCACGCCTGTGCTTACGAGATTTTCTCATTTTGACTTCCAAGAGATCTCTCTTAGATCGGATTCGGAATGATTCAATCAGAAAGAAAGTTGTTGTAGCTCCGATCCAGGATAAGATGCGAGAAAACCGCTTAAGATGGTTTGGTCATTTGCAAAGAAGATCAGCTGACGCACCAGTTAGGAGATGTGAGTGTTGAGATGTTGAAACGGCTAAGAGAGGGCGAGGACGGCCCAAGAAGTGTCAGATTGAGACTATACGAAGGGATCTTAATTTTTTGGATATAAACCCGCGATTTATCCAAGATAGATTTGAATGGAAGCAAAAAATCCACGTAGCTAACTCTATTTAATTGTGAGAAAAGACTTTATTGTTATTGTCGATTCAAAATCATGGTTTAGTTTACCTCATCATAGGAAAAATAACATGAGATGCATAAATATTAATTACCCAAGATGAGAGGGGCAACTGATATTGCAAAAAAGGAACATAGCTGATATTGCATAATCGAAGAGCGCTGCAACGGTAAAGGAAATCAATCAATAATGTCTCAAGATAATGTCATCTTTGTTATTGTATAGGAAGTTCCCATTTGTCAACGATTACAAACCTCATTTTTCTCATGGGTTGTTATTTGTACATTCTTTCCCATAGTCATCGTGGCTGCATTAGATATTCATACACATCACTATTGATACTTATTTAAAATGCTATATATTATGCAACAATTCTCTGGATTCATACAAATCAATAGTAACCCATCACATATTTTAAATATTATAAACATGCATTTTTTATTTAGATCCCAATTACAAAATACAATCATGAACGGATTCAATATTAGATACAATACATTAGTCAAGATCAAATGAGCGCAAAGCACTAAATCAAACATGGTAAATAAAACCATAAGCTCATTTGATTAGAGAAAAATGAAGCACCATCTGAAAAACTCACATGATCTAATTTTCTAAAAGGAATAACAAAGGTCGTTGTATCGACCAGGTGTATTTTAGCAGAAAATTTATTTATTTTTATTTATACTCCTAAACTTGATGTGTATAGTGTTAAATACGAAGTGTCAAACTCAGAGAGGCAAATTGTTAAAAACTAAGATTAAACAATAGAAAACTAAGGATATGGCTTGCCTACTTTATTTATTTATTTTTAAAGAGTTTTTCTGATTTTTATTTAATTTTTATGAATTTTATATTGTTTTTTTGGTATAATATATCTATGTATATTATTTGATCGTTGGGATTATTTGATCCTAAGTATAGAGGGGATGATTGAATGCTATTGTTCTATTCGTTATTCTTTGATTCGTTGTAGTATAGCATTATTTTTACCAATCTATACTTAGCTCGAGTTATGTCTTCCTTTGTCGCTTCTTTGGTCACTATGAGGACATATTTCATGCTAAATATAAGGGTATCGTATATATATTCTATATATACTTTAGAAGCCATAACTCATACTTTATTGTTTTTTAATGGAAAAAATGGGGCTGCCCCAACATGGCTATTCCCACCCCATTTTTCACAAAATATATTTATTTTTTTGGAAAAATATTACCACGTATATTCATCCCTATATCCCTCATATATGCCATTCGAATTTCCTCAGAAACAAAGACTCATACGGCCTCCATCCAGACGTCATTTTTTAACGGTCGCATGATTTTTTAAATCGACTATGTCTGGATGGAGGCCGTAGGAGTCTTTGTTTCTGACGAAATCCAAATGGCATATATGAGGGATATATAGAAGAATATACATGGAGATATTTTAAAAAAATAAAAAATTTTGGCAAAAATGGGGCGAGGCAGCCATGTTGGCTACCCTCATGCGACAACCCCATTGACCCCATTTCTAATACGGCTCTAAAAGTGTGGGTATATTTTGGATTTTTAAAAGCCGATAAGAAAACTGTAAATATGCCTTAATATAAAAAGAAAGAGTTGTCTTAAAATTTGTATATAAAAATTTGTAAAATACTTGGATAAAATTATCAATTATATAAAATTTTGTAAATAAAATTCTCTTATAAAATATTATATAAAATATGTATAATCTTGTATATATAAAATCTGTATAAAATTTTTATAAAATGTACATGATTCATATAAATTGAATTAATCCACTAACTCCTCTCAAAAAAATCCTAAAAAATAAAAAATCTGAATTCAATAACAAATTAAAAAATTTCTTCAAAAAATACAAAAAAAGTTCAATTCGAAAAATTCACTTCAAAAAAAATTTGCATTCATTCGCATTTTATAGAATAAGTTCGATTCTTGAACTGAATGGATATATATATATATATATATGAGAGAGAGATGGAGCTTGGTTTAGGACTTAATCCACTTAATTCTAAAAGGACATTATTAGGAAATTGGATTAAGACTCTTCAGGTCATTTGACTTAATTCTTTGGGTTATAAAGAACCAATCCTGATATAGAGATAAAAAGGTCGTTGAATAGACTAGGTGCGTTTTAGCAGATAAAAATGTATTTTTATCTCTTGATCTTACTTTTATACTTAAAACTTTAATGTATAGCGATTAAGTATGGGAGTGTTGAACTCAAAGAGGCAAACTATTGGACACACGGGTTAAACTAATGAAAACTACGTTTTATTAGGTTTCTTAATTTTTATTTATTTCTCAGGATTTTTATGAATTTTTATTTAATTTTTATGAATTTCATATTGTTTTATGATTTTTAGTATTTTATAATTGTTTAATTTTAGAAAATATTTTGAAATTTTCTTTGGTTTTTATAATATTTTTTTATGTTCTAAGTTGTTTTCCCATTTTTATCAATTTTGAAATGTTATTGTTGAAAACATTTTTTTATTTTTTACTTTTATTATTTTAAACAAGACGAAAATATTTTTATTTTAGTTTTATTAGAAAGTAGGTGAAATTATCTCTAAAATGATATGTTGTGCTTATTATTGTGATTTTTATTTATTTTATTATGATTTTTTGAAGTTTTAATATATTTGTTTTTTTATGTATTTTATATTTTTATTTTTATTTTGGTTTTGGTTTTTATGTAAAATATAGTAAAATATACTATGTGTATTTTTTTTAGGATTTTTAAATGTGTTTTTTATGATTTATTAAAAATAGAAAATCATTTTATTTTTCAAAACTGTTATAATACTTTATATAATATGAAATACAATATTTATATGTCTTTTTATAATATTTTTTATATTTTTTATGTATTTATTATGTTTTTATTTGTATATAGTTTATTTACTGTTAGGGGTAGTTATGTAGTCTCTTAGATCTGGAGTGATGCTCGGATTCCTATCAAGTCCAAATGTGGCGGCTTGTCACAATTCACGACAGAGAATTCAGATGAAAGCCATAGAGAAGGCGGTGCTTCGAGGGTCGATTGACCAGAAGCGGTAGAGAACTTTAATCATAGACAATGATCTGGGTCGGGTTTCGTTGGAAGATGATAAATCTCCTACTGCTCAATGCTTCGAATATCCAAAATGGACCTGGCAATTTGTAAATTAAGGCTTGTGAAGGCAATCCTCGACCTGAAGGTCAAATGGGCATAGATGGCTGATCCCAGGAGTAATGAAGAAACGGATATATGCTCAAATCTGAGTTGATTTGAGATGACCAAGTGTTGGATGAAGATGGATTAATGTAGCGATCGATGTGGTGATGAAAATGATCAGAAATGGCACGAAATCTGCATTGATTCAAAGGGAATTGGAATCAAAAAGGGATGTAAGGAATTGAGAAAAGAAATTGAGGGAGAATGTGAAGAGAAAGGGAGGAAGAGGAACTTGGATAGAGGACGTAATCCGCCTATAGATCAGAGTTGTCACCTTGACGCCCGACGGAGTTTGCAAAGGCTTCGTGCAGCGGCAAAGCAGAGGCTTCTACGCAGGTGATCTCACCGGAATCTCCCTGTCGAATATCACTCAACGAAGAGAAGGTGATGCAGCTATCACCTACTTCCTCTCGTGCTTGGAGCTTAACGGTGGAAGGAGGTATGCTAATGGCGAATGGAATGGGAGTCGGAGGGGGATGTCCTATTTATAGAAGAGGAAACTTGGAGCCAAGGATCCGGGTTTGGTTAATGCTAGCAGATGGGGTGACCGGGGTTTGTTGGGTGGCCGGTTGTTGGGGCAGTTGATAGCGAGGAGAGGAGGAAAGGGAGATGGGTGGTTTGCTCATGAAAGTTGGGGGGAGATGAGTTCACACGTGGGGAAGGAGGAGGAGAAAGCGAAGGTAATATTAATTAATTAATAATAAATGATAAGTAATTAGTAAAGTAAATAATGTAATAAATAAATTAATTATAATTAATAAATTAATAAATAGTAATTAATTAAATTAAGAAGTAATAAACTAGATAATTAAATAATTAAATAAATAATTTAATTTCATATTAATAAATAGATTACATAATTTTTTTATAAAATTTAATTTATTAATAGATTAATAATAAAATATATAAATAATGATATAAATTAAAGTACATTATACATTGTATACCAATAAAGTCTCGTAACCCATATTTTCCGTATTAACTCTGATTTTAGCAAAATCAGTTTCAATTGATAGATAATTAGATACAAAAACTCTAAAACTGAGTTTGCCCAATTCGGAGTCCATGCGACCGAGTTATGAGGTCCAGAAATTTTAGGTAACAGCTTCATGGCTTCGAGATTTATTGGCACTTTGACTTAAGTTATATTTTTATATTTGTCTATTGATTTTTAGAAAGATTATAGAAAAAAAGGTTAAACGGAGTTACAGATAATTAATCAGAAAATCAGGAAGTTTTTACATATAATACATATATACAATGGGGTCCAAATGCCAGGAATCACTTTTTTTATTCTAGTATTTTTTGATTTTTAATAAATATTATTAAGTATAAAATGAAGTTTAAAATTGAGTTTGGTCTATTTGGAGTTTTCAATTTATAGTTATGAACCTCTTAAGTTGTCTTTTATGGCTTTTTCGGTTCTTTGTATTTAATTATTTTTATATTTAATAATTTTTCTGATATTTTTGTAAAATAATATGTATTTTTGTGAACAATTTTATAAAGAAAGTATTTTGGTTTGAGATTTTCTAAGTGATAAATAAATTAGGTGAAATATTTACAAGGTGAAAAATATGTTTATGTACATTAATGATCTAAGCTTTCTAATATTTTTATCAGTTAAGATCCTTATCTATCCCTACTTAAATATTTTTATAATCTATTAATATTTTATTATCTATTAAATTATTTAGTTACTAAATTTTTTGATTTAGTTAATTATTTATTTAATTATATATTTACTTAATTATTTATTTAATTACTTAATTACTTATCTAATTATTAGATTAATTATTTCTTATTCTTTAATTAATTCATTTAATTATTAATTTAATTACTTAATTATTTACTTTAATTAATTATTAATTATTATTTTTCTCTCTCCTTTTCCTCTCTTCCCCCACACACGTGTTATTCCTTCTTCTTCCCCGCACATCTGCATGTTGCCCTTCTCTTCTTTCCCCTTCTTTTCCAGCCAACTCCATCTACTGCCCTAACACTTCCGACCATTAGGTTGTTCCTCCAACTGCCTCTGGTGACGGGATCCCAACCGGTGGCACCATCCAGTGGCATGGGCTCCCAGGTTCCCATACCTATTTCAGGGCTTGTACCCTGATGAATCCCTGATTCATCATACTAAAATATGAAAATAGAGTTTCATTCCTGATTAATTAGCTACATTTCATCATTTATTATGTATTTCTACCATCCATGCACTTAGAATTATTATCACTATTTTTAGTACTCATAATTGCATTCATAACCATCTTCACAAATGCACCTAATTTTATACATTTTTAATTAATTTATTATAACTCCAATATACCTAAAATCAAATTCAATGTATGCAAATTACATACAATTTTAAAGGAAACATAAAAAAATTACTAACTTAAATAAGTGACCCGAGAGACAAAACTCCGATTTCAAAATAGACAAACAAAAACACACATATTTTCCATATATCGTGATCGATTTAGATCTACTCACTTTTAATACAATATATATTCAAAGACCTTCAAAATAGTACCATTTAATAAAAATCGGAACTCATATATGAAAGTTGAGTTTTGGGTCTCTTTTGCACATTTTCTATATTACCCGATTTTGACATGTCATTTTATGTACAAAATTAACCATTTTTCTTTAATTTATTTTTCATTTATATTCTTTGATGAATGTTTTAATAAAATTAAAAAATCTAAATCTAAAATTAGAATGAGATCAAAGAAACTAGCCGAGTCCGAGTGTCCCTTGTGAATATGTATAAATATCTTCCATTTTATACTTTATTTTATTATCCAATATTCTTAATTATTAAAAATCCAAAAAATAAAATAATATACAAATATTTATATTATTTTTTTATCATTATTTTTACCTATTTTCTATTAATTAAAGTCATTAAAAATTTCAAAACCTCAAAATATAGGTATTCTATGTATATAAAGCACCCCAAAAAAACCACTTTATACAGATGACCTCTTTTGCTCTAAGTTCCTTCACAAAAATTGTAGATCTCATCGAGACGAGCAATTTTTGTGAAGAAAATTTTTCGATACAAGGTCATTTGATATTTCTTTTGAATTTTTCTTTTATTTTTATTCTTGAATTTTTTGGAGTTGACAAGTGGCAGCTCTTGGAGCTACCACATATCACTCATTTTTTAGCATTTTATAATTTGTTTTATAAAAAATAAATAGCAGCATGTGCTGGTCATGTGTCCCCTTTGTACGTGCCCAAAATGTGTCGCCTTCATCTCTCTCTTCTTTCGCCGGTCACATGCCTAGCACATAACTCTCACAATTAATGTCTGCACCTCCCGTTCCTCATCGCCAACTGCCACTACCTCTATCTGCCCCTTCTCTTATTATTCTCTATTGACCATCATCTCCCCACCTCCCTTACTAACCACGTTCTTGACTCCATGTGCAATCTGATCAGAATCCTCAAGGTTCTCTAAACGGGAGAGGTGATCCGCCACCACATTCTTGACTCTCAGTTTATCCTTAATCTCAATATCAAACTCCTAGAGTAGAAGGATACATCTGGTCAATCTGACTTTATCATCCTTCTTAACTATGAGGTATCGTATGATAGTGTAATATGCAAATATTGTCACTCTAGATCCAAGAATGTATGATCTGAACTTATCCAAAGAAAAGACTACGGCTAGAATCTCCTTCTCAGTCATAGTATAATTCCGTTGAGCGAAGTCCAAACTCTGGCTAGCGTAGCGAATGGAAAAAGGTAATCCTTCCTCCTTTATCCTAGCACAACCCCTATGGAAAAATCAGAAGCATCCGTCAAGATCTTAAATGGGAGAGACCAATCTGGTGGCTGAAGGACATGATCTTCAAACAAATAGTCCCTTGAGAGTTTTGAATGACGCTAGACACTTATCATATATAATGAACTCAATGTCTTTCATCAGTAGATCAGTAAGCGATTGGGCAATATGACTGAAGTCCTGAATGAACCGTCGATTGAAACAGACATGCCCCTGAAAAGACCACAATTGTTGAAAATTGGACAGTGGATTGATTTTCTTGATGATAACCACCTTGGACGGATCGACCTCTATGTCCCTCTTGTAGATGATATGACCAAGGACCGTCCCCTAAGTCATCATGAAATGACTCTTTTCCCAAGATAATACAAGGTTAACCTCTATGCAACGCTGAAGTACCCGATCTAGGCAGTCAAGGCAAGCATCAAACCCATCGTCGTAGACTGAAAAGTCATTCTTGAAGACCTCTAAACAGTCACACACCATGTTTGAGAAGATGGAAATCATGCACCCTTGGAATGTAGCCAGGCATTACATACACCAAAGGATCTCCTGATCATGACTTTCCATACCTTTTTTAGACAATGACTAACGTGAAGGATTCCCTGACAGATCCTTCCTTCTCCACGTTCGACTTCTTCGGCTCCACACTTCTACTCCATTATGATCTTGTGCGAATGAGTTCTTTTGTGCTACCGGAGATCGATTTCGTCTTCCCATATCTTTACCAGGTAGTAGACACCCGCCTAATTATTTGTTTGGGGGTTATAGTTTACACTGTTGACCTCGTTGTTGTTCCCCCATCAAGACTCGACGACAGTACAATATTCGCCTCATAGATACCATCCTGAACCTCGATACTTTGTTATCCCAGCCTTTGCACCTAGCTAGGGGCGTAAACTCTAGCGCTTGTTGAGAGGAACCTCAACATTGTCCACATCTGTATAGATCCATTTGTCCATATCATACATTCTTTCTGTCTAACACCTCATCTCCTTCTATTGATTATGCTATACTTAGGTTATACTTTACCCTAAGTATAGGTGGTGTTAGATTTTTTATTACTCTTTATATTCTTTTTGCCTCTTTTTCGCTACCTATACTTAGGGATATTTTACCCTAAATATAGGGGAGGTAGTATCTGAACATCCTACTCATTGGTTTTCCCCTTGTGTACAATCTTCTATACTTAGAATTACTTGATCCTAAGTATAGGGGGATCACCGACTTCTATTCATTTTATTCTTTTATTCATCATTGTGTATAGTATTCTTTTCATTTCCTAATACTCATCACGAGTTATGTCTTCCTTTGCAGCTCTTTGATCACAATGAGAACATAGATGGAGATGAGTATGGGAGTGTCTTATATATTGTATATATACTTTAGCCATAACTCGTATTTTTCTATTTTTAATATTGCTAAAATACTATATAAATACTTGTAAAATTCAGTAAAACAACTAATAAAAAGATATAGATATTTCCTCAAAATTCTTTTTGTATATACTAATTAATAAGTCAGGTTAAAATATTTTGAAAGTAGTTAGAAAACCTATTTGAAATTTTTTGAAAACTATTTGAAAATATTTTGAAAAATATTTTCAACCCTTGTAAAAACATTTTGGCTTGTAAAAACTTTCTTTTTGTTAGGTTATATACAATTATTTTTTAAAACTATTTGCAAATGTTTTGAAAATGGTTGAAAACTTATTTTGAAAAAAATCTACATATATATTTAGAAAAATGTTTGCAAAATTGTTTTCAATAGTTTGTTTTTGTAAAACTATTTGAAAATTTATTTTGAACTATAGTTTCCAAAATTATTTGTAAAATTAATTTCAACTAAGTTGAGGAATATATGCATCACACAAAAAAATTTTAAAAAATTATATATATCTATATATATTACTAACCATTTTCCGTAAAAAATTTACTTTTACATGTGCATCGTATTTCAAAAACCATAAAAAAGTTCAAAATTAAAAATTATTTCACAAAAATATTTTGCTTTGTTTTCTTTGCATTGCTCATGTTTTCTTGCATTTGCATGTGCATTTTTCTAGATAATATTGACATTTCAACTAAGTCTGGAATAAAATTGAAGAATGGAGCTTAGTTGGACCTTAATCCACCTAATTCCGGAGGAATCTTATAAAAACTGGAGTTAAGACTTTTCAAGTCCTAGTGACTTAATTCTTTGAGTCCATAAGACTATGTTCACATGTCATCATGATTAGTCTAAGTAGAAAATTTAACAACACACGTGTGATTCTTTCAGATCGTGGCTTACCTTGTACAAGCACTCTACACGTAGCTCTTCATGGAGGAGGTAGTGAGGGGGCAGAATCTTTTACCTCGGGATAGCATACGAGGGTAGTACATCTAGGCGGAACATCTCATCCTCCTTTAGGGAGAGAAGTGGGTCTCAACCTGGTATGGTGATGTTGAGGTCTAAAGATAAGATGTTGTGGGGTTGCAATAATGCTTCAAAAGAGGGATACTCTATTGACTCAAGAGGAAAAACTCCTTATGTACATGCTGCACCTTGTATATGTTTTCAAAAAAATGCAAAATCTCCAAAAGTGGACATGCCTGATTGAAAAGTAAAATTCTTGCTGGAGTGTATATGCAAGTAAAAAAAAGAATAAGAGACTTCAAAGTCAAATGTTTGTAATCCTGCAGCGGATGACTTGTCTATACTGGTCATGCATCCAAGGATAGGTAGCTACACTGGTTACCGTCTATTCTCTTCTCCATCCCCTCTTCTTGTGTTGGTTGTTCTTGAACTTAGAAGGGAATATCCCCGTTCCTCGAGGAAGAGTTGCTAGACTGGGGGACTAGAGTTACCTTTTTGAGAGATATTGTTTCTTTGCTACTTTTGAGATGAGGAGTTATACTTCACTTACACCGTACAAGTAAAGTTCATAGTCATAAGAATTTATGTATGTAGACTTGTTCTGACCTGACTATTGAGGAGACTGATGAATCCTCATCCATCACTCTTTATTCTTCTATTTTAGCTAATTATCTTGGCAAAGCATCATGTAAATAGTTGTAAAGAAAATAAATTAGCAGTAAGCATGCATTTATTAATATTCCATAATTAGCATGCATTTGTGCAAAAATAAAAGAATAAAGAATAAAAGAAAAAGAAGGAAATATTTAGAATAAATATTGAGTGAACACAAGAGAGGGCCAAGAATTGGCCTGATCGCCAAATAAAATAAGTAGAGAGAGATAGGGTCACTCTACCTTGTACATATGTATCACTTATGTGTATGTGTGTGTATATATCTATAATTTATTTTTATAAAAATAAGAATAAAAAGGTGTTCCTATTTTCTTCTAAAAACAAGTAAAAATTAGAAAAATAAAAATAAAAATAAAATAAAACTCTCTCTCACCTTGTATATCATACATGTAAATATGTATCTTTCCCTATTTAATTAATACTTGTAAATAAATAATAAAAATAAAACAAAAATAATTTCATACTCTAAAAATTATGTTGTAAAAAAAAGGGATTGAGGAAGCTGCACCCAGGGGTGCACCTAACTTAGCTGCACCCATGCATTTTTTCATTTATGTTTGATGTTATTGAAATGAAACCTAGGGGGATTTAAATCACTATATATCACCATGATATCATACCAATTTCAACTAAATTGGACATTTCTATCATCTCCATCAAGGCTATGACATTTTAACGGTTTCAGAATTATTGAAATTGACCATATCTAGATGGGCATGATAGGAGTGTTTGTTTTGCATGAAATTTGAAACACATATTCCACACAATAAACTAAGTAAATCCCCTATAAGTTTCCTTCAAAAAAAATAAAAAACTAAGGAGAAAAATGCCCGGGTGCACCTAGTTGGCTGCACCACCGGGTGCAGCTTCCTTTTTCCCAAAATAAAATATAAAATTGAGGTATTTATACAAAAATAAGAAAATAAAAATAATTATACAAAATTCATAGGTATTTTATACATGTATATAATACAATATATTGTATATACCATAAATTAGTTTTCTAAAAATAAATAAAAATCATAGAAAAATAGTTTGGCAAATAATAAATATTTTTCATGTTGAACACTTTTTTAATTTAAAATCATTTGCTAGTTTTAATTGATTTTATAAATATTTTTTACTATCTATTTTCTGATTGGTCCATGAGGAATGTTGACCCCAGTCAACTACCCCTCCCGGACTCCCCCTCGCGCGGATCTAATTTTTGCGCGCATTTCTCCAATTTATCCCGATCGGATCCTAAGCCCTCTTGCTCCGAATCTCTGCCTGCGATCCTCAGTGGATCTATAATCCTCGTGGATCCCTAGGGAGGTGCGGATCTTCCTCGGTTCGCGCGCTCCATCCCAATCTATCCGGCTACCTGGGACATGCTATAAAGGCCTTCATTTGCTCCCCCAACTCAGCAGCTCGCACCATACCCCGTTTTGGTACCCTAGACACCTCCTCTATGGTGACAGCAACTGGAGGCCACCTTTGGTCATCAGAGAGGTGTTGTGTAGCCATAGCTCGCCTATCGTGGATAATGCACCACCGCGAAGAGCCTCCTCTGCCATCTGCAGTGAAGTCGAGGTAAAGACCCCACCGTCCAAATCCCTTGGAGCTCAGGATCATCTTAGTATTTTCAGGTAATCCTTCCATAGTTCCTAGGTCCTCTGTTTAGTCAATCTTTCATTTGTCTTCCGCCGTTGTTCTGCCAACTCCGACCAGCCTGTCAGAGCCTTGTCACCGTCATCCACCCATTCAGATCGACAGTCCCGCTCCATCTTCCCACGCCGTCTCATCACCCTTATCTTGGCTCAGATCGCTAAGATTAGGTCTTCGATCTCATTTACTGCCTTCGCTGGAGACCCACCTCCCATTTGTTGTCGCTTCTCTCTGTTTTAGGCCCAATAACCTCGACTGGAGCCTTGCTCCGAGTTAGAGCTTTCTCTTGCAGGCCTTAGCATGCATGGAGACACCCCAGTTCCTCTTCGACTACCTTCACCAGAGCTCACCCAGGTCCCAACCGTTGTCACGTTGATCCGACCGTCAATGACTCCATCCGAGATGGCCATTCGACGCGGAAGGTCTCCACGATCCTTCTGACACCATTCGATCCTTCATCGGAGCTTCGGATCACCGCCTGTGCTCCGACGAAGCTTGCCTTGGCACTGTTCTGCCACAGGCCTTCTCCGCCGTCCAATCGAGCCTTTCTTCTAGACGTCATCTCAGCAATCCATCACATGGAGCTGTCAGGCCGTTAGATGTCAGATCTAATGGCCTCAATACCAGCCACGTCCCCAACATCTGACAGCCGTCAGATCTGATCTCTAACGAGCCAGAGTCGCACGTTCACGCCCAACCAACGACCGCCACCTGTCTCGTCACGCGCAGCTCACGTGTCTGCATGGGTAAATTGCTCATTCTACCTTACCTTTATTTTAGTTTTTCTTTTATTCTGTAAAATAAAATACCCAGTTAGACCTTTTTGCATTTTGGTACCTTTAGTTTTCTATATTAGCACTTTAGTCATGTTTGTGTGGTCCCACGTGCTTCGTCACGTGTTGTTCTGGGATATTTATACATTGTGCCCTAAACTTCATTATTGTTACTAATTGCATGTATAGTTTCCGTATTTGCGAATATACCCATGTGCGTGTAGATTTGTGACTTGTGCGAATTTTAATGGGAAAATTGCAAAACAGAACTTGATCTTTCCTTGCGTGTTATTTTTAGTCTCAGGACTTATTTTAATTGCATTTTGATCCTTGTGAGCTGTTTCTTTTGTCTTTGATTAAATAACTAGAATTTTTGCTCCAAAATCTTGAAATTTTGATACCTAGCTCTTGCTACTGTGTAGGAATTTTGGGAATTTTTGGGTTGTGTTTTGATTTCGTCTATTATCTTTAAAAATTCGAAAACTCTAAAAAGTGTCACTGTCTGTTTCTAAAATTCAACTAAAAATATTAAAACGTCTTGAAAAATTATTAAAAAATCTGGATTGTGTGTTTTGTACTGTTTGAGTTTCTATCCAATTTTCATCTTACTCCCATTTGTAAAACCCATAAAAATTGAAAATGAGTAAAATTCTTCTCAAAATCATTAAAAATTCATTAAAAAATAGAAAAATGTGTTTTTAGGTTCTATAGTTAGCTTTTATTCTATAGTTTCACATAAAATTACTTCTAGAATTTTATAGGCATTTTAATTAATTTTAATTTGCCACCAGATTCCAGCTGTAAATTTCTTCTTGTTTTCGGCTTTATTTGATTTTTAGAAATTAATTAAAAATCAGAAAAATCCCATAAATTTCACAAAAACACTTGAGTATTCTAAAAATCTAAAAATATTTTTGTCCTGCAATTTTGCATGTTTTCGAACTTTTAAATAATTATTTGAGTGTTGAGTTTGGGTTTGCGTTTATTCTTTTCTCCTCATAAAAAGCATAAAAAATAAAAATTTTAAAAAACCACCAAAAATTTCTTCATCCTTTTGATTACCTAGCTACTTTGTGGGTTCTCCATTTCGTGCTCCTTGTGATCGACCCTGGTAGCTATACCAGGTAAAATAAACTAGCAAGCTTTATTGCTTCATTTAGTGGTCTGATTTTTCCGTTGAGCGCGGTTGAGGTGATTGGGGTCGCAACGACCTTTGATATCACTTAACCTTAGTCGCTCGGGCCGCTCATCAGAATGGTGCCATTGCCGAGGAGCACGACTTAATAGTTGGTTTTCATTGCTTGCTTATCTGCTTCACATTTTTTGCTATATCTTTCATAACAGTTGATCTGACATTTCTTTCGTTTCTCTCTTTCTTGTGAGGGCCCGACGAGCTAGGGTGGCTTTCCTAGGAGTGCCGGCGCACCCAAGCGAAGCAGAGGCGACTTGTTTCTCTATCGAGCAGCATGAGAGCATAGGAGAGCGGGAGCAGAAGATTGTATTGATTTGAGTAGTTTATACTTTTTATTATTATTGTAATAATACAGGGACTTAGACTTTAGACACTTTGCTTATCGGGGTCTATTTCGTCGAGCACTAGTGTGCTCGGGGGACCTCACCGTGGTTTTCACCGATTTTGTTTTTACCGCATTTACTTCCTGTCTGATTCTCGAAGTTTTTAGCCCCTAATCTTAGGATTTTAATTGATTGTGATGTAATTAATTAAGGCCCAACCCTAATTATCTGCCTACACCTATAGATCATTAATTGGACCTTATTAATTAAATCAAAAGAAAAAGTTGGTTTAATTAGGCTCGATTCCACGTGCCGTGAGGAACCACATACAGCGCTAGCGGGACCCGTTGTGGCGGGCACCGAGTGGTTTCCAAGATCGGACTCCAGACTTAGTCTGATTGGCTAGCTACTATTCTTATCTTGTAGAAATTGCTTCGTCTAAGGATGATTTCTTCTTGCATCATATATGTAGTTTTAATTATGTCTTTAAATTTATGCGCGGATCACCCTACATGTAGAGAGCTGGAGTCAGGTACGCATTTCTTACTCTGCATGCATCATCGTGTTTTATCACGCATCGGCTTTTTCGACTTCTCCCCCTGTTTTCGGACATAAAATAATCCGGAGAATCAGAAAATTCATTAGGCGTTATTTTCTTGAAAAATATCTAAAAAAGAAAAACTATAAAATTGGGACTGTTAAACTCATTTGTCCCTAAAAGACACCACATTGAAAATTTTATCTTGAGAGAGCAATTCCCTCCTTGTTTGGTTTGGATGAGCGAGAGAGTGAAGCACACACTAGGATAGAGCCATACCCGAACTCTTAGCAGACTATCGTCCTTTTATACAGGACAGTCTGTTAAGAGCTTTGGGTTCCTAATAGCTCGCTTAATTACTCTGATAGACTTTTTTATCACCTAAATAAAATCGACAAGATAAAGACCGAACCTTTACGGTCATCAGATCTGCATGAGTAGGTGATTTGGGGGTTTGTTTACCCGATCTTGTGTGTTTTTTAGATCTCATCCACCTTCACTCTCCACATCACGATGATGGGCCAGAGGTCCCTTAGGCAGCTCTGGTTGCACCGCTTTCGAGCACTCCAATCTACTCATCTAGGTTGGTTCATGAGAGCCCAGACCCGCTCTCCGAACCCGAGTTCAACTCCGCCCTGTTCCCCCTCGACCACCCTTCTACCAGTTCTGAGGTGCCCGAACAGAGATAACAGCAGAGGTTTGATCATTTGACGACACCTGAGTTTGGATCTTTTACCTTTTCAGAGACCATGGCCATCAGCGAGGAGCGTACTGATGGACCCAACCAGACACAGACATATGTTCTTGATCAGAGTGCCATCAACAACACCCTGTTAGTCTCCCTGGAGACCATGCATCGTAAGATTAGAGATCAGGGGGCTTTCATGGCCAATATGCGCTGGGAGATGGCTCAGATGCGAGCGGACAGAGAGCAGAACAGAGCCAGTGGAGGTGGAGGACCAGAGATTCCCGAGGGAGGAGAGCTAGAGGAGCCAGCACATCCAATAACACCTGCACATCCGATGAGATAGTTGCATATCCCTGGTGCAACTCTAACCCACAAATGGATTCAGCTGCCAGCCATTCTGGGAGACTTCAAGCTCCCACCTCAAACCATTCAGCTACTGCCCAAATTCCATGGGCTTGCCACCGAGGAGTCGTACCTCCATCTCCAAGAGTTCGAGATGATCTGTAGTCTCCCTCAGATGGATTTTCTGTTCACCCTCATCGACAGAGTTATCTATTGGCTGAAGCATTTAGGGAGATACGTGACATCATGGGAATGGCTCCGGACTGAGTACTTGAATAAGTTCTATCCACTCAACCGGACAAATGCAGCGTGAGCCCTCATCAACAACTTCTCCATACTTCCCAACGAGCAATTTCATGAAACATGGGAACGATTTAGAGAGCCAATAGACTGGTGTCCACATCACGATATATCCAAGCCCAACTTAGTGTAGAGTTTGTTTTGCGGGCTGACACCGGATCTGTAGGGGCTCGTGAACGCATCTTGTGGGGGATCCTATTTTGCGAAGGATGAGGATCAGGTCTGGGCTATCTATGAGGAGATGGCCGAGAATTATACCGTCATGTCCCAGACCCGACTATACACTCAGGGGAAGCCCCATCCACAGGTTGCGTCCTACCAAAGGTTTGCACGGATCGATGCAGGCCCATCCACTTCATCAGTAGTCGCAGCATGATTAGCCAAAATCCTACTAATCCGGATCAGGTAAAAATATCACACTCGGGTCGTTGTGACCCGGATCGATAAGAATCTCGGCTCAATCAAGAAAATAAAGATCAGACCACCAAACAAGATAAAAATCAATGAAAAATGATAATGGTCCTGACTATTGGATTAGCCTGGTATAGCGACCAGGGTCGGACTCAGGGAGCACGTGATGGCCTTGCGGCCTACGAAGTAGTCAGAAATAGGAATAAGATAAAATAAAAGGGATTTTTGTGGATTTTTAATGTTTTTAAATTGTTTTTTGGATTTTTTAATTAATAAAGAAAATAAGAAAACAAATACACAAGCAACTTGGATGAATTATTAAACTATTCAAAAATCACCCAAAAATTCAAACAAAAATGTTTATATGTTTTTTAAATTTTTTTTGTTTTTGGTTAATTTTTGGTAATTTTCTGATTTTTATTGAATTTTCAAAAAATCAAACAAAGCTGGAAATAGAAGGTACTATCATGTCAGGTTTCAAAGGCCAAATTAAAATGCATAATGGCCCTATTAAAACCTGAAGGTAATTTTCCTGTAGAGAAGAAAACACAAGGAAAATTTGGCCGCTAGAATTATTAATTTTTTTTATTTTTCTTTTAATTATTAGAATTTTTATGGGTTTGTAGGGGTTTTGTAAGTTTTATAGGTTTTATAAATCTAAAAATGATCAAAATTGGTAAGAAAATCAAACAAGGTAAAATAAACACTATGTAATTTTTTCGTAATTTTTAGAGGTGTTTTAATGTTTTTTTTTGTGATTTTCAGAACTGAACAGTGAGAAAATTACGTGTTTTTGAATTTTTTTTAAAAAATAAAAAGTGTCAAAAATGACTCCAAAATTTATAGAAAATTTTACACCATGGCAGGAGCCATGTATCCAATTTTCATCAATTTTGGAGTCGATTAGCTATTTTATTAAAATCAAACACAAGGGTACAGTACACAGGGACCTAATGCAATTAAAATAAGTTCCAGGGGGTCCGGTGAAAAATTCCCAAGAACTCACGTGCAAAGCGCGTGATCTGGTGCACTTATGGACCTATTTGCAAGAAAACTTAAGTCCCTGGGCTATTTAGTAACTCGTACAAAAAGTCCAAGGACCTCAGTGTAAAATACCCACTATATAAAGCACATGCACAATTGAACCACGCACAGGGGCATATTTGCAAATATCAAAACTATAAATTCATTCATTAACACCCTAGAACTTAAGGCCTATACATGCAATTAACCCAGACAAGCACGTGTCGAAGCACGTGTTCCACCACACACAGGGGTATAAATGCAATTACCAGAAGAGACAAAATCCACTATGCAAATTACCCAACGAAAATAAAGGTTCAAAAATATTTATAGGACTACAAATTAACACCTAAAAAGCTAAGGGTCTAAGAAGTAATTTACCTTTTATTAAGTCGAGGGTCGGATGCACGCCACGTGGAGATCTGACGGTCGAAGAAGCGCGGCGCACAACAAAGGGACCCCTCGGCACGATCGAGCAGCTGGAAAGCTCCCACGTGGAAGATCGGACGTCTGTAACACGACGTGGGTATGCGAAGGATCCTGGCTCAGATTGGACGGAGGAGGTTCAACCACGTGGATGATCGGACGCCTCCTATGCGACGTGGCTAAACCTCGCTGAACAGACGGCCGAGATTCACCCTCGGATGATCGAACGGCTAGTGTGGCTCCTCGAATGGATGTCTGAGATCTGATCTGGAGCTGGAGGGAGATCGAACGGCTGCGGAGGATGCACGAAGAACAAGCGGTCGGCGAACTTCGACGGCCCTGTGCACGTACGGTGATACTCCTCGCGGGCTGCTAGTGATCGGAGAAGCTTCGCTTGGGCATCTCGCGTCTGATGGGCTCCTCCGATGGCGCAACGGAGCTCCTGGGAGCTCAGGCGACATCGGCGGAGGTCGAGCTGCTGCACCAGATGGTTGAGGCCCTCAGATGGGCGCGGATGAACCTGAAAAGCACGACAACAGACTCGCGGGTCGAGGGCAAAGTGCCTCGACCCTGTAAGCGGAGGTGAAGGTGAACGGTGTAGCAGGGCGTAGGGGATCCAGTGAAGCGACGGCGAAGGAGCCCCAATCCCAGTTCCTGTGCGAACTGGGTTGGATGAGCGGGTGGAGAACGTGCGCGGGGGAAAGGCGATCGTGATGGGTGATTCCGATGATCAGAACGAACGCGATGGTGGTCGGAATCAAAGCTGAACGGCGACGGTTCGATTTGGGCAAAAATGGAAATTAGAGAAATGGGCGGCGGAGCTCGGCTTATATGCGAGTGCAAGTCCGAGAAGAACAGGACGGGCATGGTTCCACTAAGCGCGGATCCCCACGCGGATGATCGGGCGAGGCTCTCGGATGCACGAAGAAGAAGGCGAGCCCGGGGTTTGCGGATATGGGCGTCGGATCGAGTGTGGAAAAATTCGAGAAGTCGTATCGCAGGCTCAGATCCGGGGCTCGGTGGTCCTGGGGGGGGGGGTGACCGGGGGGTCAACGTCCCCGTGGACCAATCAGGGCTGGCCACGTGGAAATATTTTAAAAATTGATTTAAAAATAGAAAATGGCCGAATTATTAAAAACTCAAAACATGAAAAATGTTTATTTTAATTTTTTCTATTTTTTTGTGATTTTTAATTATTTTTATGAAATAAAAATAAGGTATTTACACTATAGTGCTATATATAGGTATATATACAATATAGCTTTTTAATTTTTGATTTTTAATTTGCTATTTTTGTACATTTTTATTCCCATTTTATATTTTATTTATTTATAGCATAAAATTAGGAATAAAATGGTATTTTTATTTATTTTTATTATTTATATACAAGGGGTAAATAATTAGATATATACATATATATACATGGTATATATACAATGTTCTTTTTGGTTTTAATTTTGTTCTTTTTATTTGATTTTTGTTTTTGTACTTTTTATTTTATTTATTTACACCATAAAATATATACAAATTTTTAGGGATTTTAATTTATTTATTACAAGGCTAAATAAATATATATAAATGTTCTATATACAAGGTGAATATACACAAGTGGATATTTTTATTTTCTTTTTAATTTTTCTATTTTTATTTAGATTTTATATTTACAAATTTATACAAATATATACAATCCCATTTTATTCTATTTTTGGAGGAAAAATATTCTTATTATATTTACAGGTATATTTACACATGAGCTCCCTATCTCTCTCTACTTTGGCTTTTATGCGGTCAGGCCCATGCTGAGCCCTCCCTTGGGATTAGGTCGCTCAATATTTATTCTAAATATCTCCCTCTTTTTCTTTTGTCTCTTTATTCTTTTATTTTTGCACAAAAACATGTTAATTATTAAACTTTATACAATGCATGTCTTTTGGTAATTTATTTGTATTTACACCTATCTACATGTATTTGCAAAGGTTTTTGTAGCTAAAATATAAGAATAAAGAGTGATGAATGAGTATTCATCACCCCCCATACTTAACTTTGCTATTCCCTTAGCAAACACTTATTTGAAAAAGAAGTGAAAAAGAGAAAGAAAAAGAAAAAGTGGAGAATATACATGGATTAAGGCTGATTATTAAACTCGCCTTCATTAAATTGAAATATGGAGCTCGATCAGATCTTTGGATTATTAATGTGTCGGAACCTTATTTGGACTTAAGCTTAAAACTCAACAGCCTCTAAGTTCCACCAATCTATGGACAAGACTCCTCAATAAATCAGATCAGAACAAGTCTACATACACAAACTCTAATGACTATGAATCTTTCCATGCAGTGTAAGTGATATGTAGCTCCCCACCTCAGAAGTAACAAAGAAACAACCTCCCCCAACTTGGTAACTCTAATGCCTCGGTCTAGCAACTCTTTCCTCGAGAAGCGGGGTATTCCCTTCTAAGTTCAAGTGCAACCGGCCCAAGAAGAGGGAGAAGAAGAGAATGGACCATGGCCAGTGTAGCCATGTATCCTTGGGAGCTCTAACCAGTGTAGCTGAGTCTCCTGCTGCAAGCTTCATGAGATGTAACATGTATACCATAAGCTTTTTCTTTATTTGGCTATATACACTCCGGTGGGATTATTAAATTTTCAATCCGACCCACCACTTTTTTGGAGTTCTTTTCTTTTTGCACATTTTTTTGTGTGCAACTGTACAACATATCTACATGGTGCAGCATATATACAAGGAGTTTTTCCTCTTGAGCCAGTAGACTATCCCTCTTTTGAAGCTTTATTGCAACCCACAACTTCTGTCTTTAGCCTTCATCACCACTAGACCAAGTTGAGACGTACTTCCTTCACTAAAAGAAGAACAGAGGTTCCGCCTAGAAGTACTACCCTCATATGCTACCCCAAGCCAAAGGAAACTGCCTCCTCACCACCTCATCTGTGGAGAGCTATGTGTAAAGTGCTGGTGCAAGTCAAGCCATTGTCTCTAAGAGTCATGCGTGTGTTGTTAAGTGCTCTACTTAGGCTCATCAAGATGACATATGCTCATCGCCTAGTGGACTCAAAGAATTAAGTCCCAATGGACCTGAAAATCCTTAACCCTAAGCCCTATAAGGTTCCTCTTAGAATTAGGTGGATTAAGATCTTAATCAAGCTCCATTTCCCAATTTAATTCCAGGCTAGTTTAAATGTCAACTATGATCCAGGAAAAACTATATAGATATATACAAAGATGCTATTTACAAATATTTACAATCGTGCAAAATTTTTGAAAAATGTTTTGAAACCATGAATGTATGCATGAATGCGAGTGTTGCAAAATATTTACAAACATTTACACAAGGTTTTTTGCAAACTTTTTGTTTTCAAGACATTTTGAAAAAATTTTGTACTATATACATAATTTTTGCTATGAAAATATTTACAAATCCTTTAGATCATTTTACAATCATTTTTACAAAAATAATTTGTATAAATAAATAAGTATATGCAAAATGAATTTTATATACAAGGGAGAAAATTTTTAAATTTTATGGGTTTTTAGCCATTTTTATTTATTCACACACTCACACAAAGTACGAGTTATGGCTAAAGTATATATGAAATATATACACACCCCCCTATACTTAGCTTGAACGATGTCCTCAGAGTGATCAAGAGCGATGAAGAAGACATAACACGTGCTTAGCATAGGGAAGTGAAAAGGAATGGCTAGATACAGAGATGAATGAAAGAATAGAATGAGGAGAACTCGGTGGTTTCCCTCTATACTTAGGATCAAGTAATCCTAAGTATAGAAGTTGTACATGAAGGGAAATCCGAGTGAAGGATGTACAGAATCTGCCCCCCCCATACTTAGGGTGAAATATCCCTAAGTATAGGCAGCAAAATAGGGGTTGAAAGGATAAAAAGAATACCCGAAGGTCCTACATCCCCCCTATACTTAGGGTAAATTACACCCTAAGTATAGCATAGTCATAAAATGAGAAAAGGGATGTGGGACTAAAGAATAGAGTGATATAGACAACTGGATCTATACAAGTCGGAAGAACAGTGATAATCAGGCGTGAGATGCAATAGATGTGAGTCAAGAGACCACATCTCACGCAAAATGAATAGGGGCAACATCTACAACTCGCGGCTCATGATCTAGAAATGGCTTGAGCCGCTGGCCGTTTGCTCGAAAGGTACTCTCAGAAGACAACTCAGATATGTCAATACTCCCATTGTCGTGTACCTTTCTCACAAGATAAGGTCCCTTCCATTTGCTCTGTAGCTTCCTTGGAAATAGGCGAAGCCTAGCATCAAACAACCATACTCTCTTTCCAGGCTCAAAATGCTTGTGGCTGATATGAGAATCATGCCACTCCTTCACTTTCTCCTTATACTGTAGGCTGTTTGAGAAGGCGGTATCACAAAGCTCCTCCAGGGCTGCTAACTCTTCCCTCCTCTGGTCTTCTACACTATCTGGATCCAAAATAATATCTGTAACTGCCCAAAGTGACCTGTGCCTCAGATTGGACGGCGGTGTGAGTTTTCTAATGACATCTACCTTGGCCGGATCAACCTCCATTCCCCTGTTGGAGATGATATGGCCAAGCACCGTCCCTTGAGTCACCATAAAGTGACTCTTCTCGCAAGATAACACCAAGTGAACCTCTATACATCGCTGAAGGACACGGTCTAGGCAGTCAAGACAGGAGTCGAATCCGTCGCCGTAGACCGAGAAATCATCCATGAAGACCTCCTAGCACTCCCCTACCATGTTCGAAAAGATCGACAACATGCATGTCTGAAAAGTCGCAGGGGCATTGCATAGCCCAAATGGCATGCGTCGGAAGGCTCATGTGCCGAAGGGACAGGTAAAGGTAGTCTTGTCTTGGTCCTCAGGAGCGATGGCCACCTGGTTGTAGCCCGAGTACCCATCTAGAAAACAATAATGGCTCTTCCCTGCCAGTCTCTCAATGATCTGATCAATAAAGGGCAGGGGGAAATGATCCTTCTTGGTGGCCTGATTGAGTCGTCTGTAATCCACGCAGACCCTCCAAGAAGTGGGTACTCGTGTAGCGATCTCCTCTCCGGACTCCGTGACCACTGTAGTGATGCCCGTCTTCTTGGGCACCACATGCAAAGGGCTGACCCACTTGGAGTCGGAGATGGGGTAAATAAAATCGGCGCTCCACCATTTCGATATCTCCTTCATGACAACTTCTCTCAGATTCGGGTTCAGCCGCCGCTGGAACTCGTGCGACGGCTTCGCCTCATCCTCGAGATAGATATGGTGGGAGCACAGGGCCGGACTTATCCCCTGGAGATATGCTACGCTCCATCCTATCGCCTTGCGGTTCTTTTCAAGAACCCCCATCAAACAGGATTCCTGCTCTCCAGTCAAATCGGCGGAGATAATGACTGGGTACATCTCATGCTCACCTGCAAGGAACTTATACTTCAGCGACGCAGGAAGTGGCTTTAGCTCTGGACAAACTGATGCTGACAAATCTGGCTTCGAAAGAAGCCACGTGTATGCTGCCAAATCTGCCTGGGAGAATGAGAACTTACTCTCACAAACTGGATCTGGAGAAGGCTGCTCAACTGAACTGTCTCTGCTCTGCTCGGCATCTACCTTCTCCCTATCTGCAGGCTCAGTGGAAGTCAGATCTGGCATATAATCATCACAATCTTCCCAATCAGACTCTGACTCCGAGGGATCTGTGTCATCCAAGGTGGCATCAGCACCACCATCATCACAAGAATCTGTCTCAGGGTCGAGAATCGGGTCTGCTGCCTCTGAAGTATCCTGGACCAGGAATGCGCTCTCCAAGCTCTCCTCTGTTGTCGTCTCTGCATCAGCGGAATCTGAAAGTGAGAGGATGGCCTGTGCGTCGGGATCTGCCCAAACTGCCTCATCATCTGTAATCACAAAGTCGCAGTCCTGGTGGATGTCTGGCCCGGCATCTGTCATCTGCTCTGTATCTGAAGTAGTCTCTGAGCATGATCTGTCTCTGGCTCTGTTGTCCTCGACCGTCTCTATTCGTACACTTTCTCACTCGATGCGAAAGTATACCTTCCCACTATCATAGTCGATCACTGCCTATCGGTTACTGACTCAGGGATCTCCATGTCCAACACTACAAAGTCCACGGGGAATTGCAGACCCTGAATCGTGACGACAACGTCTCTAAGCAACCCCTTCGGCTTCTTGAGAGATCTATCCGCAAACTGAAGGACTGTCCTGCTCTGTCGTAGAGTGCCCAACTCAAAGCGGTCGAGAAGGGCTGCCGGAAGTAGGTTGATCGACGATCCGCTGTCTAATAGAGTACGGTCGAACCTCTGCTCACTGATATGGCATCTGACATAAGGGGATCCTGAATCTGGCCTCTTGGTCGGCAGACGGTTCTGGATCGCGAAACAAGTGGCTTTCGTCAGCACATGGATCTCTGAATGGTGGTTCCTCCTCTTCCTTCTGATTGTGGTCCTGTCTCTAAGTGAACGCTGAAGAAGGGGGATGTGCTGCAAAGCCTCCGAAGAGTCAGCTGTATGTGAAACCGATCTATCATCTGCTGGCTGAACTCTTCCTGCTCTCTTTTTTTGGGATTTTCTTTTTTCTTCCCCTTCCCCATCTGAAGGGCTCTAGGGAAGGGGATCACAGGGTCCTTCTCAGATGAAGGACTAGGAAAGGGTCTAGACAGTTCGACGACCGGATCCACACATACATCATGCACCACAATGGGATCAGAAGAAAATAAACCCTTTCCTTTATTCACAGAAATGTTCCGAGATACATCAGAAGTAGGAAAAATAACACGAATCTCAGAAGATTTGGTGGCATCAGTACCACCATCGGCTGGAAGACTCGCGACCTCAGTACCGCGCTCTGGCTCGGCAATATGGGTGGCCTCAGTACCACCTCCTCCAACTGGTGAAACGGCGGCCTCAGTACCGCTGGTGGGATTAGCACCCATGGTGGCATCAGTACCACCGTCATCGTCTCTAGCGGCCTCAGTACCGCTCTCCTCCTCGTCTGGTGCTCTGGAAGTGTCCTCGTGGTGTAGCTTAGACGAGACGCTGTTAGACTTGTGAGCCCTGGGTGAACCATTCTTACAATAAATGTTATTGAAATATTTAAGTTTATCAATAAAAGTTATTGATGTTTCACTCCCTTTCTGAAATTATATGAATGAATGCACTATAAGGTCCCTCTGTACAATTAGGGTTATGTACCATGGCCTGCTTGATGATCATATGGCTGTTGATTCATTAAATGAATCATAGAGGCTGGTGTTTGGATGAATATCTAAGGAGTTAGATGGAGGACTCATCAAACACCGTCAAATGATTGTCAAGTGGAGATCTTCAGCCTGAGTAGGAGATGGCAATCCTTTCTCACATAGGCTGATATCTGACCGACCTCTTGATGCATGTCCTCTGCATGGGAATAGTGATTCGGAGGTGTCAGATTAGTCAGGTCAATGGGTTGACCTGATGAGATCGAGATAACCTAAGTCCTATGTTGAATGCTGTCACAGCATAGGCACGCATCCTCTGACCGGAGACAGATATATTGCTATATGTCTAAGTATGTACATTTGGCAGACCAATAGGTTGATGACCTAACCAAGGTCTATACACCGGCGAGCTGGTGTGCATATAAGGGTATATGAGCAATATGATCTCTCAAAGGGATCATACAGGTTCATTTGTGAACCGGAAGACATGAGCTCACTCATGAGGTATTGGGACCGATCAAATTCCATGCATGGTCATCGTGCTTTGGAAGCATGACATGAATTTGAAGGTATGATATATGCTTTGGGAAAGCATATGATCGATACCAAATCCCAATGACCAAGATTGAGAAACTTAATGATTAAACCCTGAAGAAGACAGTGTAAAAATGATCTTGATCTTGGGGTTGATCATGGGTCTTCCAGTATGCAGGATGTACAGGTATTGGGAATACCTGAAGGGTGATGTGATCATAAACGATTGTATATCCATGACGCTTCCATTCCGAGGGAGTGATGAAACAGGTCTGGATTTTAGTGACTCCTTTCAGTAGAGAAGCAATTCGATCTTAGTCCAAGTGTTGGACATTGGTCTGAATGGGATTCAGATTCAATGAGAAGATTGGATTTGCGGTCTTGATTTGATCAAGCATCTGTGGGAGGTTCGTTCGATCTGGATTTGAGATAATATCTCAACATCCAAGTCACTATACATGGAATAATACAATCGCCCTGTACTTATCTCCAAGTATCTGCGGAGAAAGCACATTATTCTTGAAAGGGTTCAAGAATAATTCTTTTGATGAAATATCCAAGCAAGGACTTGATGATTAAATGTGATTTAATTATCAAGCTTAAATATGAATATGATTCATATTATGAAAATGATTATCTAAGATAATTAAATTGGATTTAATTATCAAGGATTAAGAGAATGTGAATAACACTATCCATGATATATGTATGTTATAAATATGATTTATAATATACATATATAAGAGAGAGAATTTATGTAAATAGCATTTGTTAATTAATAATGTGGATTGGATTCACATTTGTTAATTAATTGGAAATGCAATTTACTAATTAGTTTGGGTTGTGAATATGATTCACATAATATTCAATGGCAAGATTAAAATATTCACAAATTAATTTGGAATTATTTTGGTGAATATTTATTGTGATTAATTAAGGAATAATAAGATAAATAAAATGGAGCAAATAACCACCTTCATGGGTGGCGTCACCCATGAATTGTTCATGGGTGACGCCCCCCCTTTTCTAGGGAGGTTGGTTAACTCCACTTCATTTATCATATTATCTCTTGATTAATTAATATTTAAATTGATGTTGTTGGTTTTTAACCAACAACAATCATAGCCATTGATTTATCATGGACCAAGCATAGCCCTTGGATCCATGTGTCCCATGGATTGAGATCCATTGGATCCTAAACTAGTATAAAAGGAGGGCTAGGGTAGCCTTTCCAAGTAACAACATTCTTGAGTTGAAGAACTCTCCTCTCTCTCTCTCTCTTTCTCTCATTCTCGTGGAGTCTCCCTAATATTCAAGTGGCCGTCCACTTTGTGTATTAGGAAGGAGATCATTTTGCTGTGCCTCGACGCTTGGATCTTCGTCAAAGGATTGCGGGAAGGACGCGACTCATCATCGTGCCCGCAAGCGCATTCTCCGTGGGTCGGACTTAAGATAGGAGGATCTCTATTTTGGGATCTCGCGATCACAACCACGCTTCAAGAGGTATTCCTTGTACTTTGTGGTTTGATGAAACGATCCGAGAAGTGTTCTCGTGATCATGTGGTTTCATCTTTAAAGTTAAAATTTTTAATTTCCGCTGCATCTAGCATCGAGTACGACTAGTTGCTCCGATTGCATACGATGCGATTGACACGCTTCCGTGATGCGCTTAAGGATTCACAATATCCTTCAAGTGGTATCAGAGCCAGGTTGAATAAGGTTTTGGATATGATCCATACACCTTAGACGATTTGGATCTTGAAAGGGTTGCGAAATATTTTACTGCATTTCAATTTTCGCACCTCTGTCTAATTGATTTTTTCCGTACTGTTTAAAATGTTTAAACATGAAATTTTCAATTGGATTTTGTTTCCCATTAAACAAGGAAACCATAGGACTTGAGTTTACTAAATTTGGACTTTATTTGCTCAAGATATGATTTTTTGAATATGACTATATTCACTGTTGAGGGAACTGCGGATTTGAACGTAATTAATGAGATGATTACGGTTTTAATCCGCCTTTGAAATGCGTGAATTATCACTTGGGTTCTTTAATAAATCAAATAGACAATCTTTGGAAACTGAGTTTGCATTTTTTGGATTTAAATTGATCAAGATAAGTTAATTTTAGTGATTGGGGGTCACTGCTGGAAATTAACAATTTTGATCTTGAACCTTGTGATATGTCATTCAATTATCATGATGAAAATTAATTGTTAATTTTCTGGAATAATTAGTGATAAATATTTGTGAAATATTTAAAGAAATAATTATTTCATTGAATGACACTTGCCTAAACCACAATGATGAGATATTAGATCTTGATCATTGTTTCATCAACAAACATTGCTTTCATGAAAACTATAGTTTATCCTACAATAGTTGTAGGACAACTTTTACATGAAAAACCCTTTTTCTTGAATAGGATTGGGGATTTGTCTAGCAAATCTCCTTATAATCAAAAATGTTTTGATTTATATTATATGGTATAATTTCGGTTGAAAAACCGATGAACATCTCAAAGTACATGATGGTCTATCTGGTATTATCCTTTCCCGAGGCGGATGTGGTGCCTAGTCGGAGAGCATTGGGGTCGCGGGTTGCAACGTATGTGGTCCGTCCCACTCTCGTCGGTACTGGCCATGACAGCGGGTAGGGACTGTATAATACCGGAGACAGGCAATATGTATTTTTCTAATTATTAAAATTCGAATAATACGTATTTTGAGAATATACCTACTATTCAAGTAAAAAGACATGTTTGTTGATGATTGGATTAATGATTAATTTAATGTGATTAAATTAATTATATCCAATAAACACTCTATTTTGAATAGATGTGTATTTCCTTTGGAAGAATTAATTATGTGAATGTGATTCACAATAATTAATTATAAAATTTGAATATGAGGTGGAGGATCACATAAGTGACATCCATGGTCTCCCGTCAAGGCAAAGGATTTCGTCGCCAGTTGTTGTGTATAGGAGACGCCTGTCCGAAGTGACAGATCCTGTGCATGATTTAATTGGATCGGGTTCTTTGCTTCTCGAAAGAGTAAGGCCGTATACGTAGGGACCCCAATATCGGGTCCTCATATTATTGGGGCGATATTGGATTGCGTATAGCGAGTATTAAGCCTGTTGACGGTTGGTTCAATTAACAACGGGTCAACATCATCTTAGGGGTGGTGGGCCCGGGTGTTAAAGACCGAATTGGAAAATGCAAGTTGGACTTGCAAGGCGGAATGTGTTCCCGCTTCTCTTATTCGAGTCACAGGTTCTCATATTATTGGGATGTGATAAGGATAGAGAGGAGATCCCAGATCTTGCTTGAGATATAGCGGTAAGTATATCTCTTACTTTGAAAGAAAAATAAGGGAATAATCTTTCAAAGTCGACATGGCAGGACAAATTTGATTTAAAATGCCTTAATCAAATTATTCTTAAAATGAATATATAATTATTCTAATATAGTGCATTCTTAATTTCAGAAAATGAAGTCCATGAACCCACTTAGCAGGCTTCTAGAGGTCAACCAGTTGACCGGACCAAATTATTCGGATTGGATCCGAAATTTGGATCTTGTTCTCTCTGCAGAGCGCATCTCCTACGTGCTTAGCAAGGACAAGATAGCAAACCCTGTGACTGATGAAGATAAATCATATAATGGTAAATATGATGAAGACCATAATCTGGCAAGATGTTACATCCTTGGGTCATTGTCCAATGTGCTTCAGAAGCAACATGTGGAAATGAACCATTGCCAAGATATTATGTTGAATCTGAAAGAAATGTTCGGTGACATAAACCGCACACAGCGTTACAATGTGATGAAAGAGCTTATTCGCTGCAAGATGCAGGAAGGGACCTTTGTCAGAGAACATGTACTCAAAATGTTTGGGTACCTCTCTGAGATGGAAATCTTGGGAGCCTACTTGGATTCTGAAATGCAAGCTGATTTCATTCTCCTGTCGCTCCCTAAGTCTTTCAACAACTTTGTTGTGTCTTACCACATGAACAAAGGTGATTTCACAAACGCTGGGCTGTTAGCTGCATTGAAGTCTGCAGAAGACGTCATGAAGAAGGACGACCCCTCTGCTAGTGCAATGGTTGCACAGGTGAGAGGAAAGCGCGGGCGGAAGCAAGGTTCTCAGAAGGGCCCAGCCTCGAAGAGAAAGAAGAAGAATCAAGGAGTTGGTTCATCACATCGAAAAAGACCGATGTCTGTCACCACTGCAAGAAGCCGGGGCATTGGCGGCGTAACTGCCTGGATTACCTGAAGTCTACCGACAAAGGTAAAGCCCCAGCAGGTATGAAATCTACTTTCATCATTGAAACCAGCTTTCTCGTTGGACGAGAAGGAAGTTGGGTTATAGATTCTGGTGCTTCTGTTCACGTATGCAATTCATTGCATTTGTTTCAGGAAACTAGGAATCTGGAGCATGGGGAGATAGTTATCCAGATGGGATCTGATGCAAGTGTTGCAGCAGTCGCCATCGGGACATGCAGACTGTCGTTATCTAGTGGTCGAGTCCTAGTACTTAAAGAGTGTCTTTATGTACCTGAGGTCAGGAGGAACTTGATATCTGTGTCTAAGCTTGTTAGATATGGGTACTCCTTCCTGTTCTGTAATAAATTAGTCATTAATCAATATGATAAATTTGTTGCGGATGGTATTTTGACTTCTGGTGGACTCTATGAATTGTGCATTGATGAATGTGTCATGAATGTTACTACCACTAATAATGGAAACCCCAAGAGATCCAGGGAGAATGGAAATCGTTCGAATATGATTTGGCATCAAAGGCTCGGTCATTTATCTGTTGATAGGATCAATAGATTGATAAAGGATGGACCTTTAGATTTTCTACAGGTTCAAACTTTACCTACCTGTGAACATTGTATTCGAGGTAAAATGACCAGGATGCCTTTTTGTAACAAGGTTACGAGATGTGAAGGTATTCTTGACCTAATACATACTGATGTATGTGGTCCCTTCAATATCGCGGCTAGAAATGGATATCGATATTATTTGACGTTTATTGATGACCATTCGCGATACGGGTTTATCTTCCTGCTACGTCATAAATCTGAAACCTTTGAAAAGTTCAAAGAGTTTAAGGCTTTGGTTGAGAACCAAGCCGACAGGAAGATTAAACGGATTCGATCTGACTGAGGTGGTGAGTACCTCTCAGATGAATTCAAGGAATACCTTAAGGAGAATGGAATTGTCTCCAATCTCACTCCTCCTGGAACCCCCCAACTTAATGGTGTTGCTGAAAGACGCAACAGGACCATCATGGACATGGTCCGTTCAATGATGAGTAAAGCACATTTACCTCTTAGTTTCTGGGGATATGCAGTAGAGAGTGCAATATATATCCTAAACAAGATTCCTAGCAAGTCTATACCAAAGACTCCTCACGAGCTATGGTATGGAACCAAACCTAGTGTCAATCACTTGAGGGTTTGGGGATGCTTGGTTCATGCAAAGAACGTGGACGCAAGTAAGCTAGAATCTTGCACTCGTGAGTGCTACTTCATTGGGTATGTTAAAGATGGTATTGGATACCAACTTTATGACCCTGAGACCCAAAAGGTTTTTGTCTCTAGGGATGTGAAATTTCTGGAGGATGATTTCCTTAAAGGTCAAGACAAGAATGAAGTAAAGGAGCTCATTGAATCCCCTGAGGATTCTGAGATTCCTGAACCAGAAACTGAAGAGATAAATGAAGATGAAACACATATACCTCTTCGAAGGAGTTCGAGGGTGGTTGCACCACCTGAAAGGTATGGATTCCATGTGTCAGGTGAGACTGACAATGATCCTTCTTCATATGATGAAGCACTTGCGGATCATGACATGGATAGATGGATGCTAGCAATGAAGTCAGAGATTGACTCCATACATAAGAATGGTGTATGGACCCTGGAGGATCCACCTAGAGGGGTAAACCCATTGGGTGTAAATGGATCTTCAAGAGAAAGAGGGGACCTGATGGGAAAGTAGAGACTTTCAAGGCACGACTCGTAGCCAAGGGCTACACACAGAGAGAAGGCATCGACTACGATGAGACATTCTCTCCTGTGGCCATGCTTAAGTCCATCAGGACACTGCTGGCTATAGCTGCATCTCTTGACTACGACATCTGGCAGATGGACGTCAAGACGACTTTCCTCAATGGGTACCTCGAGGAGGATATCTATATGGAGCAGCCCTAGGGCTTCATCGCTGAGGACGGTAAAGTATGCAAGCTGAAGAAATCCATCTATGGGCTCAAACAAGCTTCTCGTAGCTGGAACATCAGCTTTGACGAAACCATAAAGAGTTATGATTTTGTGCAAAACCCTGATGAACCTTGTGTGTACAAGAAGCTTAGTGGGAGCGCCATTGTGTTCATCGTGCTTTATGTAGATGATATCCTTATCATTGGGAATGATACAGGAATGATGACCAGTATAAAGATTTGGCTATCCCATACCTTCGAGATGAAAGATCTTGGAGAAGCCTCTTACATCTTAGGCCTGAAGTTGTTCAGAAACCGAGAAAAGAGAATATTGGGATTATCACAACATGGATACATCAAGAAGATTCTTGAACGATTCCGCATGGATAGTTCGAAGAAAGGATTCCTCCCCTTAGGACATGGTATCCATCTGTCCAAAGGGATAGCTCCTCAAAGTGTTGAGGAAAAGAAGGCCATGGCTGGATGCCCTTATGCATCAGCCGTAGGAAGCTTGATGTATGCCATGATGTGTACTAGGCCAGACATCTGCCATGCAGTGGGAGTGGTAAGTCGTTACCAATCCTGCTATGGAGAAAAACAATGGAATGCAGTAAAGAACATATTCAAATATCTAAGACGGACACAAGATTACATCTTGGTCTATGGGGATGGTGATCTCCAAGTCTTGGGATATACAGATTCAGACTTCCAGTCAGATATTGATGATCGAAAGTCGACATCAGGGTTTGTATTCCTATTGAACGGTGGTGCTGTGAGCTGGAGAAGCAAGAAGCAGGACACTACGGCGGATTCAACAACAGAAGCCGAATACATTGCCGCATCAGATGCTGCAAAGGAGGCGGTGTGGTTGCGCAAGTTCATCTTGGAGCTTAGCGTAGTTTCCTCTGATACTCCCGTCCCGTTACTCTGCGATAACACTGGAGCCATTGCCCAAGCAAAGGAACCCAGGTGCCATCAGAAGAGCAAGCACGTGGAAAGGAAATACCACATCATTCGGGAGATTCAAAAGCGTGGTGATATCATCATCACCAAGGTGGCCTCTGCCGACAACATTGCTGATCCTCTTACCAAACCTCTGACACAGAAGGTTTTTGACCAGCATGTAATGAGTATGGGTTTACGGATTGTACGTGAATGGTTCTGAGGGCTAGTGGGAGATTGTTAGACTTGTGAGCCCTGGGCAAACCATTCTTACAATAAATGTTATTGAAATATTTAAGTTTATCAATAAAAGTTATTGATGTTTCACTCCCTTTCTGAAATTATATGAATGAATGCACTATAAGGTCCCTCTGTACAATTAGGGTTATGTACCATGGCCAGCTTGATGATCATATGGTTGTTGATTCATTAAATGAATCATAGAGGCTGGTGTTTGGATGAATATCTAAGGAGTTAGATGGAGGACTCATCAAACACCGTCAAATGATTGTCAAGTGGAGATCTCCAGCCTGAGTAGGAGATGGCAATCTTTTCTCACATAGGCTGATATCTGACCGACCTCTTGATGCAGGTCCTCTGCATGGGAATAGTGATTCGGAGGTGTCAGATTAGTCAGGTCAATGGGTTGACCTGACGAGATCGAGATAACCTAAGTCCTATGTTGAATGCTGTCACAGCATAGGCACGCATCCTCTGACCGGAGACAGATATATTGCTATATGTCTAAGTATGTACATTTGGCAGACCAATAGGTTGATGACCTAACCAAGGTCTATACACCGGCGAGCTGGTGTGCATATAAGGGTATATGAGCAATATGATCTCTCAAAGGGATCATACATGTTCATTTGTGAACCGGAAGACATGAGCTCACTCATGAGGTATTGGGACCGATCAAATTCCATGCATGGTCGTCGTGCTTTGGAAGCATGACATGAATTTGAAGGTATGATATATGCTTTGGGAAAGCATATGATCGATACCAAATCCCAATGACCAAGATTGAGAAACTTAATGATTAAACCCTGAAGAAGACGGTGTAAAAATGATCTTGATCTTGGGGTTGATCATGGGTCTTCCAGTATGCAGGATGTACAGGTATTGGGAATACCTGAAGGGTGATGTGATCATAAACGATTGTATATCCATGACGCTTCCATTCCGAGGGAGTGATGAAACAGGTCTGGATTTTAGTGACTCCTTTCAGTAGAGAAGCAATCCGATCTTAGTCCAAGTGTTGGACATTGGTCTGAATGGGATTCAGATTCAATGAGAAGATTGTATTTGCGGTCTTGATTTGATCAAGCATCTGTGGGAGGTTCGTTCGATCTGGATTTGAGATAATATCTCAACATCCAAGTCACTATACATGGAATAATACAATCGCCCTGTACTTATCTCCAAGTATCTGCGGAGAAAGCACATTATTCTTGAAAGGGTTCAAGAATAATTCTTTTGATGAAATATCCAAGCAAGGACTTGATGATTAAATGTGATTTAATTATCAAGCTTAAATATGAATATGATTCATATTATGAAAATGATTATCTAAGATAATTAAATTGGATTTAATTATCAAGGATTAAGAGAATGTGGATAACACTATCCATGATATATGTATGTTATAAATATGATTTATAATATACATATATAAGAGAGAGAATTTATGTAAATAGCATTTGTTAATTAATAATGTGGATTGGATTCACATTTGTTAATTAATTGGAAATGCAATTTACTAATTAGTTTGGGTTGTGAATTTGATTCACATAATATTCAATGGCAAGATTAAAATATTCACAAATTAATTTGGAATTATTTTGGTGAATATTTATTGTGATTAATTAAGGAATAATAAGATAAATAAAATGGAGCAAATAACCACCTTCATGGGTGGCGTCACCCATGAATTGTTCATGGGTGACGCCCCCCCCTTTTCTAGGGAGGTTGGTTAACTCCACTTCATTTATCATATTATCTCTTGATTAATTAATATTTAAATTGATGTTGTTGGTTTTTAACCAACAACAATCATAGCCATTAATTTATCATGGACCAAGCATAGCCCTTGAATCCATGTGTCCCATGGATTGAGATCCATTGGATCCTAAACTAGTATAAAAGGAGGGCTAGGGTAGCCTTTCCAAGTAACAACATTCTTGAGTTGAAGAACTCTCCTCTCTCTCTCTCTCTCTTTCTCTCATTCTCGTGGAGTCTCCCTAATATTCAAGTGGCCGTCCACTTTGTGTATTAGGAAGGAGATCATTTTGCTGTGCCTCGACGCTTGGATCTTCGTCAAAGGATTGCGGGAAGGACGCGACTCATCATCGTGCCCGCAAGCGCATTCTCCGTGGGTCGGACTTAAGATAGGAGGATCTCTATTTTGGGATCTCGCGATCACAACCACGCTTCAAGAGGTATTCCTTGTACTTTGTGGTTTGATGAAACGATCCGAGAAGTGTTCTCGTGATCATGTGGTTTCATCTTTAAAGTTAAAATTTTTAATTTCCGCTGCATCTAGCATCTAGTACGACTAGTTGCTCCGATTGCATACGATGCGATCGACACGCTTCCGTGATGCGCTTAAGGATTCACAATATCCTTCAGACGCTGCCTGCTGGCATCCTACCGCTACTAAGTGTGACAAAGTCAGTATCAAAAAGATATGCAGACATATCACCAAAAGTATCACTATGAGTGGCATACTCAGTACAAACTACCTGCTCAGATTTCCTCTTCAGGTTGTTGGGGTTCGGCTCAATCTGGGCAGGGATGGCGGCCTTCCCTCTCACGATGTCCCGCATCTCCTGGCGGAACTCGTCCATCTCCCGTCGAAAAGTAGCATGTTGATCTATGAGAATGCGGGCTATATCATCCAAGACAGGGCTCTCATGGGAACCCGACGGGTAGCCTCTCTGGTAGTGAGGCTGCTGGAACTGCTGCTGTGGCTGAGAGGGTAAGTGTGTGGCTGATCACTTTCGACGCCATTCTGATTAGCCAAAATCCTACTAATCCGGATCAGGTAAAAATATCACACTCGGGTCGTTACGACCCGGATCTATAAGAATCTCGGCTCAATCAAGAAAATAAAGATCAGACCACCAAACAAGATAAAAATTAATGAAAAACGATAGCGGTCCCGACTATTGGATTAGCCTGGTATAGCGACCAGGGTCGGACTCAGGGAGCACGTGATGGCCTTGCGGCCTACGAAGTAGTCAAAAATAGGAATAAGATAAAATAAAAGGGATTTTGGTGGATTTTTAATGTTTTTATTTTTTTTTTGGATTTTTTAATTAATAAAGAAAATAAGAAAACAAATACACAAGCAACTTGGATGAATTATTCAGCTATTCAAAAATCACCCAAAAATTCAAACAAAAATGTTTTTATGTTTTTTATATTTTTTTTGTTTTTGGTTAATTTTTTGGTAATTTTCTGATTTTTATTGAATTTTATAAAAATCAAACAAAGCTGGAAATAGAAGGTAATGTTCAGTCAGGATTCAAAGGCCAAATTAAAATGCAAAATGGCCCTAGTAAAACCTGAAGGTAATTTTCTCGTAGAGAATAAAACACAAGGAAAATTTGGCCACTGGAATTATTAATTTTTTTAATTTTCTTTTAATTATTAGAATTTTTATGGGTTTTTAGGGGTTTTGTAATTTTTATAGGTTTTAAAAATCTAAAAATGACCAAAAGTTGTCAGAAAATCAAACAAGGTAAAATAAACACTATGTACTTTTTTGTAATTTTTAGAGGTGATTTAATATTTATTTGTGATTTTCAGAACTGAAAATGAGAAAATTGCGTGTTTTTGAATTTTTAAAAATAATAAAAAGTGTCAAAAATGTCTCCAAAATTTAGAGAAAATTTTACACCATAGCAGGAGCCATGTGTCCAATTTTCATCAAATTTGGAGTCGATTTGCTATTTTATTAAAATCAAACACAAGGGCACAGTACACAGGGACCTAATTGCAATTAAAATAAGTTCCAGGGGTCCGGTGCAAAATTCCCAAGAACTCACGTGCAAAGCGCGTGATCTGGGGTACTCAGGGACCTATTTGCAAGAAAACGTAAATCCCTGGGCTAGTTAGTAGCTCGTACAAAAAGTCTAGGGGCCTCAGTGTAAAATAACCACTATATAAAGCACATGCACAATTAAACCACGCACAGGGGCATATTTGCAAATATCAAAACTATAAGTTCATTCATTAACACCCTAGAACTTAAGGCCTATACATGCAATTAACCCAGACAAGCACGTGTCGAAGCACGGGTTCCACCACACACAGGGGTATAAATGCAATTACCAGAAGAGATAAGGTCCACTATGCAAATTACCCAACGAAAATAAAGGTTCAAAAATATTTACATGACTACAAATGAACACCTAAAAAGCTAAGGGCCTAAGAAGTAATTTACCCTTTATTAAGTCGAGGGTCGGATGCGCGCCACGTGGAGATCTGACGGTCGAAGAAGCGCGGCGCACAACAAAGAGACCCCTTGGCACGATCGAGCGGCTGGAAAGCTCCCACGTGGAAGATCGGACGGCAATAACGCGACGTGGGTATGCAAAGGGTCCTGGCTCAGATCGGACGGAGGAGGTTCAGCCACGTGGATGATCGGACGCCTCCTATGCGACGTGGCTAAACCTCGCTGAACAGACGGCCGGGATTCTCCCTCGGATGATCGAACGACTAGTGTGGCTCCTCGAGTGGACGTCTGAGATCTGATCTGGAGCTGGAGGGAGATCGAACGACTGCAGAGGATGCACGAAGAACAAGCGGTCGGCGAACTTCGCCGACCCTGTGCACGCACGGTGATCCTCCTCGCGGGCTGCTAGTGATCGGAGAAGCTTCGCCTGGGCATCTCGCGTCTGATGGGCTCCTCCGATGGCGCAACGGAGCTCCTGGGAGCTCAGGCGACGTCGGCGGAGGTCGAGCTGCTGCACCAGATGGTCGAGGCCCTCAGATGGGCACGGATGAACATGAAAAGCACGGCAACAGACTCACGGGTCGAGGGCAAAGTGCCTCGACCCTGTAAGCGGAGGTGAAGGTGAACGGTGCGGCAGGGCGTAGGGGCTCCGGCGAAGCGACGACGAAGGAGCCCCAATCCCAGTTGCTGTGCGAACTGGGTTGGATGAGCGGGTGGAGAATGTGCGCGGGGGAAAGGCGATCGTGATGGGCGATTCCGATGATCAGAACGAAGGCGAGGGTGGTCGGAATCAAAGCTGAACGGTGACGGTTCGATTTGGGCGAAAATGGAAATTAGAGAAATAAGGAAAGAGAATGGGCTACCTGATGGTTGATGTCGACTGTGGAAGAGCAGGGGCTGCTCCAGGTCCTGGCCTCGAGGACCGTCGGTGTCCGAGGCTCGAGCGTCACCTCCAGGCGGCGCACGGCGGCGTAACGTCGCCGAATCGATGGTCTACACGCTCCCTCCTCGCTGCAACACCACTGGAAGCGAGCTGTCACTCTCGCGGAGGTGATGGAGGTCCTTGGGTGGAGAATGGATGAGCCAAAGATCATTGAAATGTGTGGCGGAGCTCGGCTTATATGCGAGTGCAGGTCCGAGAAGAACAGGACGGGCAGGGTTCCACTAAGCGCGGATCCCCACGCGGATGATCTGGCGAGGCTCTCGGATGCACGAGGAAGAAGGCGAGCCCGGGGTTTGCGGATATGGGCATCGGATCGAGTGTGGAAAAATTCGAGAAGTCGGGTCGCGGGCTCGGATCCGGGGCTCGGTGGTCCTGGGGGGGAGTTGACCGGGGGGTCAACGTCCCCGTGGACCAATCAGGGCTGGCCACGTGTAAATGTTTTAAAAATTGATTTAAAAATAGAAAATGACCGAATTATTAAAAACTCAAACATGATAAATGTTTATTTTAATTTTTTCTATTTTTCTATTTTTAATTATTTTTATGAAATAAAAATAAGGTATTTACACTATAGTGCTATATAGGTATATATACAATATAGCTTTTTAATTTTTGATTTTTAATTTGCTATTTTTGTACATTTTTATTCCCATTTTATATTTTATTTATTTATAGCATAAAATTAGGAATAAAAAGGTATTTTTATTTTATTTTATTATTTATATACAAAGGGTAAATAATTAGATATATACATATATATATATACATGGTATATATACAATGTTCTTTTTGGTTTTTAATTTTGTTCTTTTTATTTGATTTTTGTTTTTGTAGTTTTTATTTTATTTATTTACACCATAAAATATATACAAATTTTTAGGGATTTTAATTTATTTATTTATTTACAAGGCTAAATAAATATAGATAAATGTTCTATGTACAAGGTGAATATACACAAGTGGATATTTTTATTTTCTTTTTAATTTTTCTATTTGTATTTGGATTTTATATTTACAAATATATACAAATATATACAATCCCATTTTATTCTATTTTTGGAGGAAAATATTCTTATTATATTTACAGGTATATTTACACATGAGCTCCCTATCTCTCTCTACTTCGGCTTTTATGCGGTCAGGCCCATGCTGAGCCCTCTCTTGGGATTAGGTCGCTCAATATTTATTCTAAATATCTCCCTCTTTTTCTTTTGTCTCTTTATTCTTTTATTTTTGCACAAAAACATGCTAATTATTAAACTTTATACAATGCATGTCTTTTGGTAATTTATTTGTATTTACACCTATCTACATGTATTTGCAAAGGTTTTTGTAGCTAAAATATAAGAATAAAGAGTGATGAATGAGTATTCATCACCGCACAGGCAGAGTCATCCGCTGCTGATATGGGGATCATTAGCGAGAAGTTGGACCACATCGAGCTCATTGAGAAGAAGCAGTGCCAGGGGATGTCACATATGGATCAGATGGCACAGACGCTGAGTGACCCGAAGACCCAGATCATGTGTCTCCAGGAGCCACATACGGCATCTCAGCCTTGTCTCAGGTCACAGGCTGATACCAACAGCAGTAGCTTGACCCAACACTCCAGCCAGCCTAGATAGGTTCACCATGTTCAGGCAGAGTCGTTCCAGCAGCCCAGCAGTAGTACTTCCAGCCACCACCATCTCAGGACACTCAAATGGTAGTGTATCAACAGGATCAGCCCCTAGCAGTCCTTCCCCCACCCCCTTATGAGCAGGAGACGTTGATGGATGTCAACAGGATTTGGCACGACCGACCTCAGCCTAGTATCCGCGGTGACCATGCCGGATTCGTTGGTCAGCCAGAGGTGCCTCTTCCCAGCAGCAGCCTCCAGTTCAGGGTGGGCAGTATAGCCAGCAGCAGCAGTCCCAGTTCCCATAGCCACACTACCAGCAGGGTTCTCGTCCTTATCAGCAGGGACAACCGTGGAGGCAGCAGCCTTAGCAGTTCTCTCACCAGTATCCCCCTCACCATTCTCAGCAGCAACCTCACTTTCAGAGAGGTCACCCATCCGGTTCTCATGGGCCAGCCTATGAAAACCCAACTCTTGATGATTTAGCTCGCCTTGTCTCCGAGCAGCAGGCCACTTTCAGACAGGAGATGGATGAGTTCCGTCAGGAGACGAGGGAGATAGTGAAGGGCAAGGCTGCCATACACGCTCAGATCGAGCCCAATCCTAACAATCTAAGGAGGAAGTCTGAGCAGGTAGAGTTTACAGAGATTACCACTCATAGTGACTCACTTGGTGATATTTCTGCGTACACTTTTGATGCTGACTTTGTTACACTTAGGAGCGGTAGGATGCCAGCCGGTGGTGCCTTGTCTGAGCGACGACACCATGAGGACTCAGGAGCGCCAGACGAGGAGGAGAGCAGTGATGATGCCGCTCATGATGATGTTGATGACGGTGGTGCTGATGCCACCAAGGGTGTAGATCCAGTTGACGGTATAGAGGCTGTCACTTCACCGGATGCAGGAGGTGGTGCTGATGCCACCAGAGATGATGATGCTGAGCCAGAATGCGGTGTTGATGTCGCAAGTCCAAATGTCACAGGTGGTACTGAGGCCACCCATTCTATTCCTAATACATTTCCTTCTTTTACTGTATCTCGAGACTATTCTAGAAAATCTAATAAAGGAAAGGGTTCTTTATTTGTGAGTCCATCTGCGATGCATGGAGATATTTATATGGATTTTGTTTCATTACAGCAGTAGGAACCCATTCCTATCCCTCCATTTGAGGAGGGCCCAACCATCCCCTTCCCCCAAGCACTTCGCTTGGCTAAGGGCACTAAAAAAGAAAATCCAAAAAAATCTCAGCAGCTAGAGTTCAGCCAGCATATGATAGATAGATTTCAAATTCAGCTGACTCTACAGGAGGCCTTGGAGCACATCCCTCTCTTTCATAGGAACCTTAGAGAGAAGACCACTATTCGCAGGAAGAGAAGGAACCATCATTCAGAGATCCATGTGCTCACTCGTGCCACCTGCTTCACCATCCGGAATCGTCTTCCAGCCAAGAGGTCAGATGCAGGAGCTACCTATGTCAGATGTCACATCCATGAGAAGAGGTTCAATCGGACTCTATTAGACAGTGACTCTTCCATCTACCTACTTCCGACAGCCTTACTCGACCGATTCGAGTTTGGCACTCTTCGACAGAGCACGACAATCCTTCAGTTTGCTGATAGATTTGTCAAGAGGTCGAAGGGGTTATTGAAGGACGTGGTCATCACAATTCAGGGCCTGAAATTCCCGTGGAATTTGTTGTGTTGGACATGGAGATCCCTTAGTCTGTGACCGATATACCCATCATTTTAGGACGCCAATTCTTGACCACGGCCAAGGCAGTGTCCGATCATGATAGCGGGAAGGTATACTTTCGCGTCGATGGCGAGAGTATACAAATAGAAACGATCGATGAGACTAGAGCACAAGATTCAGCATGCTCAGAGCAGCTTAGTGATTCAGAGCAGATGGCAGAGGCAGAGCGAGATGTCCACCAAGAGTGTGATTTTGTGATCACAGATGACGAAGCCACTTGGTCTGATCCCGTTTCACGAGCCATCCTCACAGACGCAGATTCCATTGATTTCCAGATTCCAGTAGAGGAGAGCTTGGAGAGCACACTCTTGGCGAAGGACACATTCGAGGCTGTAGACCGCGTTCAGGATAGAGAGGTAGTTGATATTTCTGTTGATTCAGATTCAGATCCCTTGGAATCAGATTTTGATTGAGCAGAGTTTGATATGTTGATTCCATGTCCGATTCCTACAGAGCTAGCAGCTCGGGTGGAGACTGATCCTATTCAGGTTACAGATACACCAGCAGCATTCTTCACCGGATTTTCATAAACAGTGAGAGTTCTCCCATGCAGATTTTGTTGCCTTCACTCAGACTTTTCAGAGGCCAGATTTGCCAGTGCCCAGTTGTCTAGAACTGAAGCCCTTGCCGTAGTCGTTGAAGTATAGATTCCTTACGGGCGAGCATGAGATGTACCCGGTTATTATCTCAACACATTTGACTGGAGAGCAAGAATCTCGTTTGATGGAGGTTCTTGAAAGGAACCGCAAGACGATAAGATGGAAAGTAGCTGATCTCCAGGGGATAAGTCTGGCCTTGTGCTCCCACCATATCTATCTCGAAGAGGACGCGGAGCCATCGCGTGAGTTCGAGTGACGGCTGAACCCGAACCTTCGAGAGGTTGTCATGAAGGAAATCTCGAAATGGTGGAGCGTCGATTTTATTTACCCCATCTCCGACTCCAAGTGGGTTAGTCCATTACATGTGGTGCCCAAGAAGATGGGCATCACTATAGTTGTGAACGAGTCTGTTGGGGAGATAGCTACCCAGGTACCCACTTCTTGGAGGGTCTGTGTGGACTACAGACAATTGAATCAGGCCACAAAGAAGGACCATTTCCTGCTACCTTTTATTGATCAGATTATAGAGAGGCTAGATGGGAAGAGTCACTACTGCTTTCTTGATGGGTACTCTGATTACAATTAGGTGGCCATTACGTCAGAAGACCAGGACAAGACTACATTCACCTGTCCCTTTGGGACCTATGCTTTCATACGGATGTCCTTTGGTCTATGTAATGCATCGGTTATGCGGCTCGGATCCCATTGCAATTAATTGATTGTGTTGTCGGTGTAGAAAACCGCAAAGAGATTTGAGTTTACATCAAACAAAAATTCGGTTTTAAAATAGGAGAGAGAGAAAGAAAAGGTGAATTAATAGACTTCTCTCATATTTTAAACCTTACACTATTTTATTTAGCCAGGTAAGAGTTCCTGGGTCGAATTCAAAGAGGCAGAATAGAGATATTTTGATTTTTGAGTGAAAAGGATATTTTTGTGAAATTTTTATCTCTTTTCTAAACAAATTGATTTTCAAGTTTTTATTTGATTTTATATTTTTCCAATTTTTAGTTATTTTTCAAAGTGATATTTTTTCAAACAATTTACCAAAAATGTAATATGTGGAGAATATGTGAAATATAGGTGATATTATATAGTAGGTAAATCGATCGAGCAACGAGCTCGATGAACACTCGAAAACAAATCAAAGCGGAGTCGAGATTCAACAAATCAAAACACGATGATAAAGCGACGAAAAAACACAAGAAATACCGAAAAACCTCGCTGGGGTAGTTGTGTAACTACCTTAAAAAAATCTACGAAAAATAGTGTCAAAAATACGTCCAAAGTCCCCCTACAGCACAGGGGTAGAAATATAAGGAACAAAAAGAAAAGTTCTGCAGTTAGGTCCTTTATCAGGGACTGAATTGTAAAGAAAATACGAAGTATTACATTTAGGTCCCTGTGCAGGGACCTAAATGTAATTTTTGGAAAACTATGGGGCGGTCTGGAATGCAGGAAGTCTTCTGGGCTTAGTATGCAAATTTTCCACCGATTCGGCTTGAATGGCGGAGATTAGAACGTGACAATTGATCTGGAGCATCCACTCGAGGACACGTGTCGACGGACTGTAGCTCGGTTATTCTTGGGTTTTCTTCAGGCGATTGAGTGGCTGATGAAGGCGCCTCCTGTGTCAGGTCCTCTGTCAAGGATTGAATTGTAAAGAAAATATGAAGTATTACAATTAGGTCCCTGCATGGGGACCTAAACGTAATTTCTGGAAAACTATGGGGTGGTCTGGAATGCGGGAATCTTCTGGGCTTAGTATGCAAATTTTCCACCGATTCGGCTTGAACAGCGGGGATTAGAACGTGACCATTGATCTGGAGCGTCCACTCGAGGACACGTGTCGATGGACTGTAGCTCGGTTGTTCTTCAGTTTTCTTCAGGCGGTTGAGCGGCTGATGAAGGCGCCTCCTTCTTCGATTTATCTCCAGCGGTGGTTGCGTCACTTGGGCCTCAGGCGGGGCCAGAGGGGTGGCTCCTCCACCCCTCGAGCTTGCCCGCGGTGGACACGGCCTGAGGTGGCGGAGAGCAGCTGATGAAGGCGGAAGAAGATGACGGTCATGCTGCTCTGCTCCTGGAGCTGAGTTTGTTGCTCCCTCTTTGATGGCGATTTGCGTGTAGATTGAAGGCTCCAATTGACATGAGATTGCTCCAGATGTAAGATGATCCTGCAAAGAAGATGTATATGTGCTTGATTTGTTATGAAATCAGCCAACAAATTATTAATTGCAAGCTCAAAAGTTATTTCCAGAATATATGAGAATAGGTGTAAAAGAATGGGGAAGAAACCAGAAGAGATCGGAGTCAATTTGATTGGGTTTACAAGGCACCTAAGATATGGCGTCTAAGGTGAAGGATTAGGCTACCTAATTACGTAGTTAACCACGCTAATCGTGGCATGAGAAAGAAAATTGCAAAGATGGATGATTACCTGTGAAGTTGCAGGGTGTAGGACTACTGATGGTGTCGCTCGACGTGTCGGCTTCCCGGAGCTCCACGCGCACGCGGCGGCGATGCAAGGCGAGGTCGTCACCTTGGAACTTCTCCCCGATGATCCTTCTTCCACGCGGTCCGGAGCGGGCGGAGCAGGGCTAGGAAGAGAGGGGATCGGCCACTGGATCTGAGCTTCAGGTGGTTATGGAAAGTTGTTGAAAACCGCCAACTTTGGGGGTATTTATAGAGAGATTGCTTGATCTTCAATTTAATCTAATAGTGGCCGAATGAGTTGTTTGTTAGGAGAAGAGATTCAATGGATTAGATCGCCTGAAGAAGTTACGATTTGTGTGGGAAAAATAGGTGAAGGTGGCTGGTTAGAACAGAAGTCAGTACTGGTTTCTTAGAGAAGAAGCACCAGGTGCTGACACGTGTCAGCACCTGGTTGGCCAGATTTATAAATAGTTTATAAATTCAATAATAAATATTAAATAACATTATTTTTAATAATTATAAAAACAAGAAATGTAGATAATTAAATTATTTAAATTATAGAATGATTACTTTTTATAAATAATAAATATTATTCGGGATATAATTATTACATTAATAAATAACTATAAATAAAATAGATTTTGGATTTTTAATTTAATAAATAAAGAATTAAATATTAATTTTGTATTTTCTTAATTATTAGAATAATAAATAAAGGATATGTGATTTTTTAGGGATTTTAACAAATTAGTTTAGGTATATTAATAAATACAGGTATAAGTTAACTAGTTCATTTTTATCTATAAATTAGGTTTTTGGATTTTACTAAAATAATAAATAAGCTCCAAAATTCTGAAATAAATTATTATGAAAATACAATATCATGAAAATATTTAAAAATTATAAAATTAATAAAATTATAAATAGTGTGCTTTAAATAAAATAAATAGCCCAGAAACCCCGTTGTCATTAGGTCCCAAAATCGACTTTTTGCGAACGGACTCCGAATTCAATGAAACCACCTCTTTTATTTAGAGAATATTATTTTATGAACTTTAAAGGTGAGTAGAGTGAAATTGGAGTTAGTATGAAGAAGTTATATGGTTCGTAAGTTAAGAATTTGACAAATTAAAAGTAGGATTTCTTGGTATATATGCAGGAGAATATTTTTAACTTATTTTTATAATTTTATATACATTTTTAGAAATAATTAGGGAAAGATCTTGACGAAAAATATGTACTTATGAGTTAATTAAAAATCAATGAAGTTTTGGTATTTATTTGATAAATAGTGAAAAGTCTATGAGGTGTATCTTAATTTATTTTTATAGTTTTCTTTCCTTATCTCCCCCTACTTATTGGTTTGTCGATCAATCCATGCTGACTTGGTCTCGGGGTTACGTTATATAAATATACCTTGCAGTTATATTTATATTTATAAGTCGTATTGTACACATATACATATTTCACAATCTGCCTTATTTTCTTTTCTTTTTTCTTTATTTATTTACATGTTTTTTATGCTTAAAAGTGCATTTTTATTTATGAATGATATTTTGATAAAAGATAGAAATTAATGTAAATTTACATGTATTTGTTAAGCATTTTAAGATAAAATGCGACAGAAAAGTTAATGAATCATGGATTCATCAACCCCCTATACTTAAACTTTGCTTTTCCCTTAACAAACACTTATTTGAAAAGTAATTTAAAAAGAAAGAAAGTTAGAATGAATTTATTTTCCTAAACCAATTCATGAGAACAGACAAAGGGCAGAGCTCGATCGGGCCTGAAACAAGCATTTTGTCGGATCCTTAATTAGGATTAGGATTTTATCCTCAACAGTCCTCAAGTTCCACAAATCCTTATTCAAGATCACTTCATTGGCTAGTTCAGACTCACTTATTCATAGCGCAAACTCTATCATCCTTGAAGTTAATTTGTACAGTGTGTGAATTGATTTAGCTCTTCCTGCTTAAAGAAACGAAGAAACCATCCATCCCGGCTATACACTTCTATTGCTTCCTCATCCTGCTACTCTTTCCTTGGGGAGGGAGGTATTCCCTTCTGAGGTCAGTTTGTGCTATGTCCACAATCGAATATAGAGAGAAAGTAGAAGAATGAGAAAAGAAGTGGAGTGCGACCAGTGTAGACGCATCTCCTTCTGAAGCTCAACCGGTGTAGCTAAGTCTCTACTAAGATGTGCAGGCATTTTTAGTGGAAGCTTGGACCATTGTGGTCGTATTTGTATTTGGTGGCTTCTTCTTTGATTTGGCTTTGTAATTTGCTTGCACTGCATTCATCTCTTTGTGCCTCGACGGATATAGCATCTTTTGTTCCGTCCCTTTTTTGAGGTCTTAGAAAAATTGTGTCAGCAGATCCTTCCCTCATCTGAAGTGACTATCGCAACCCCAATCTCTCCCGCCTCTAGACGTCAATGCTGCAATGACAAGGATAGAAACACACTACTAAGATGTACTGCCCTTCGCAACTCCATACAAATCGAGCTAAGTGTGTAGTGCATGTGTTCAAGATTGGTTCACTGGTGCAGAGTTGTACGGATGACACCAAATGGTCTACTTAAGCACATATGAATTGATTTCCCAAATATAGTATTATGGAATCCAAAGATTTTAAATCAAAACACCTGAAGAGTCTAAATTTCAGATCCTAACTAGGCTCCTTACAATGAAAGTCAAAGGTCGTGATCAAGCTCCATCCTTTAGACTAGACTCAATCCTTAGTTCCAGAAATCAAACTTATTCTGATAAATGCGAATGCAAATGCAACCATGTTTTTGTGAAGTCTATTTTCTGAATTTTACTTATTTTTATGGATTTTAAGGCTGTTGTAATTTTTATGACTTTTAGGACTTTGTATTTTTTTATGGATTTTCTGATTTTTATTAACAAGTTTTTGTTTATGAATTTTACAAGATATTTTTTATTTGAATTAAATATCTAATTGAAGGATATTGTGAATCCTTAAGCGCATCACGGAAGCGTGTCGATCGCATCATATGCAATCGGAGCAACTAATCGCACTAGATGCTAGATGCAGCGGAAATTAAAATTTTTAAATCTAAAGATGAAACCACATGATCACGAGAACACTTCTCGAATCGTTTCATCAAACCACAAAGTATAAGGAATACCTCTTGAAGCGTGGTTGTGATCGCGAGATCCCAAAGTAGAGATCCTCCTATCTTAAGTCCGACCCACGGAGAATGCGCTTGCGGGCACGATGATGAGTCGCGTTCCTTCCCGCAATCCTCGATGAATATCCAAGCGATGGCTCCCCCCGATTTCGTCAAACGAAATCCGTCGTCCTTCTTTAGAGTAAGAAACTCCAAAGAAGAAGGAGATCCTCGAGTCGTCGAAGAAGAAGCCGAGAGTCTCTCCTTTCTCAACACAAAGTGGACGGCCACTTAATGGAGAAGAGAAAGAGAGAGGGCGAGAATGAGAAAGAGAGAGAGAGAGAGAGTTGTATCCTTGCACAACTCTTAATCATGTACAATGGAAGGCTACCCTAGCCCTCTATTTATATTAGTTTAGGATCCAATGGATCTCAATCCATGGGATACATGGATCCAAGGGCTATGCTTGGTCCATGCTAAATCAATGGCTATGATTGTTGTTGGTTAAAACCAACAACATTAATTTAAATTAAAAAATGTTGCAACATTATCAACATAATTTAATTTAACATTAACTAATTAAGAGATAATGTGATAAATAAAATTGGAGTCAACCAACCTCCCTAAAATTGGGGTGTTATTTTGTCTCCTTTTATTTTATCTTATTATTTCTTAATAAATTGCAATAACTATTATTGCAATAATATCCACCAAATTAATTCCAAATTAATTTGTGAATATTTCAATCATGCCATTGATCATTATGTGAATCATATTCACAACCCAAACTAATTTGTAAATTACATTTCCAATTAATTAATTAATGTGAATCCAATCCACACTATTAATTAACAAATGCTATTTACATAAATTCTCTCTCTTATATATACATATTATAAATCACATTTATAATACACATATATCATGGATAGTATTATCCACATTCTCTAATCCTTGATAATTAAATCTCATTTAATTATCTTGGATAATAATATGAATCATATTCATATTTAAGCTTGATAATTAAATCTCATTTAATCATCAAGTCCTTGCTTGGATATTTCATCAAAAGAATTATTCTTGAACCCTTTCAAGAATAATGTGCTTTCTCCGCAGATACTTGGAGATAAGGACAGGGCGATTGTATTATTCCACGTATAGTGACTTGGATATTGAGATCTTATCTCAAATCCAGATCTTACGAACCTCCCACAGATGCTTGATTAAATCAAGACCGCAAATCCAATCTTCTCATTGAATCTGAATCTCATTCAGACCAATGTCCAACACTTGGACTAAGATCGGATCGCTTCTCTACTGAAAGGAGTCACTAAAATCCAGACCTGTTTCATCACTCCCTTGGAATGGAAGCGTCATGGATATACAATCGTTTATGATCACATCACCCTTCAGGTATTCCCAATACCTGTACATCCTGCATACTGGAAGACCCATGGTCAACCCGAAGATCAAGATCTATTTTACACTGTCTTCTTCAGGGTTTGATCACCAAGTTTCTCATTTGATCATTGGGATTTGGTATCGATCATATACTTTCCAAAAGCATATATCATACCTAGGTCTTGATCATATACTTTCCAAAAGTATATATCAAACCTACAAATTCAGTCAAGCTTCCAAAGCAAGACGACCGTGCACAGAATTTGATTCTTCCCAATATCTCATGAGTGAGCTCATGTCTTCCGGTTCAGTAGTGAACCTGTATGATCCCTTTGAGAGATCGTATTACTCATATGCCCTTATATGCACACCAACGCGCCGGTGTATAGACCTTGGTTAGGTCATCAACCTATTGGTCTGTCAAATGTACATACTCAGACATATAGCAATACATCTGTCTCCGGTCAGAGGATGCATGCCTATGCTGTGACAGCATTCAACATAGGACTTAGGTTATCTCGATCTCGTTAAGTCAACTCTTTGACCTAACTAATCTAACACCTCCGAATCTCTATTCCTATGCAGAGGACCTGCATCAAGAGGTCGGTCAGATATCAGCCTATGTGAGAAAGGATTGCCATCTCCTACTCAGGCTGGAAATCACATCTTAATAATCATTTGACGGTGCCTGATGAGTCCTCAATCTAACCCTTTAGATATTCATCCAAGCACCAGCCTCTATGATTCAATTATTGAATCAACAGCTGTTTGATCATTAAGACAGCCATGGTACATAACCCTAATTGTACAGAGGGACCTATTATGCAAATTATTTATTCTTTATTTCAGATCAGGGAATGATATTCGCAATAACATTTATTGCATAATGGCTCGCCGTGGGCTCACATGTCCAACAATCTCCCACTAGCCCAAAGAGCCATTAACGGGCTAATCATTTAAACCCACACACTCATGTGACAATCATATGCTATTTAGAAATAGCTAGGTAAGCTGATCAGTCACTCTGTTCCCAAAAGACTATGCCAAGTCCTTTTACGGCACCTGCATATCCCTAGGTAACAGTGCTCGCATCCAATGCGAATGTTGCATCTTATGCAACCAATACTCAATCTAGTCAAAGCAGTTATAGTGTCCTTGACACTATTGCTCAATAACTATTATAACCAGTAATTCCATAATCCTTATCAGAATATCCTTATTCCTGGAGATTACTATCTCTTAAGGTATCCACAGTTAAGAGCTTTTAGATCTTTATCTATAAAGTCTTAAGCTTTTGAAGATATGACTTTGAGATCACTATCTCTAAAGCCTTGTCATCTTCGAAGATATCGTTATTACTGCAATCAAGTGTTCTTTCTCCATAGTAGGATTAGTAACAGTTTAGTACTCCCACTGCATGGCAGATATCCGGCTTTTGTACACATCTAGCATACACTTAGTTTCTCGTAACTGATGCACAGGTGCAAGCAGTTCTAGCATTCACTTCCTCAACTCTTTGAGGTGCTATCCCTTTAGATAGGTCAATACCAAATCTCAAGGGAAGGAAGCCTTTCTTGGAATTTCCAAGAATGGAATATGTCCAAGGTGTACTACAGATGTGACAGTCCCAATACCTTCTTTTCTTTGCTTCTGAACAACTTCAGAACTAAGATCTAAGAGGTATTCTTGAGATCATATCTCAAGGTATGGAATAGCCAGTCTATAAAACACTTATTATCATCCTTATATCATTTCAAATGATTAGGATATTATCTACATTTAGCACGATTAACACAATGGCACTCCCACTAAGCTTCACATGGTACAACAAGATTCTATCTGAAATCATAACACTTATGATTTCATCAAATCTGATGTTCCAACTACAAGAAGCATATTTGAGTCCATAGATGGAGTTTCTTTAGCTTTCACACCTTACTTTCCCAAACATGAAGCCCTGGGGCTACTTCATGTGAATATCCTCAAAGAGGTATTTTTAGAGGAATGCAATCTTGACTTGCATCCTGAAGATGCAATAGTCAAGTTGTGTAGCTAAGGTTAGCAATATTCTGATGATTTTAAGCATGGTCACCGAAGAGCAAGTCTCATTGCAAGCAATGTCTTCTCTTCCGGTGTATAGCTAATGGCTACAAACCGTGCTTTGAAGGTCGCTACCTTCTCATCAGGTTCCCTCTTTTCTTGAAGATCCATTTACACCTTTATGGGTCTTACCCATATAGGTGGATCCTCGAGGGTCCATATACAACACTTGTATATGAAGTCTACTTTAGACATTATTGCTAATATCCATCTTTCCATGTCATGATCCTTAGGAGCTTCATCACATGAAGTCCGATCACTCTCAGACTTAACTGACACATGGAATACATCCTCAAATTCATTTGAAGAGATATTAGTGTTTCATCTTTAATTATCCTTTTAGTTTCCGATCTCAGGAGCCTCATTATCTTCTCAAGATTAAATGAGTTCCTATACTTCATTTTCATCTTGATTCTCAAGAGACTCAATCCTCCAAGAATCACATTCTCAGAAATGAGATCTTTTAAGAATCTCAAGGTCATAAAGTAGGTATCCAATACCATCCTTTATTTTCCTAATGAAGTAGCACTCTCAAGTGCTAGATTCCAGCTTACATCCATGGAACCTTATTAAGGATATATAGTGCAGTCTCTACTACACATATATATACCTGGAAACTAAGGGATAATTATGCTAAAGTTCATCATTGATCAAATCATGTCACACATGATCCAATTGTATCTCCCTACAACTCTATTGAGTTCAGGTTTATTAGGAGGATTGAGATAGAAATGGTATTCATATCTCCATGAGGTATTCTTTGAATTTTATCTAACAGGTACAAGCTACCTAGGTTAGATCAAATTCATTTCATCTTTCTTCAAACTTTGGTTCTAAACCAAAATTATGAAATCTTTGAACATTTCAAAGGTTTCTCAAGTGAAGAGAAGAAATCTCATATCATGCATAATCATCAATAGATATCACATATCCATAATGTTTATTATGATATAGATGATCTACATACATCAATATGTATGAGATCTTGAATACCTCGACATCTAACACCATTCCCAGAGAAGGGTGTATTGGACATTCTACTTTGAATATAATATTCACAAGTATGTAAGATTTGAAATTTTAGACATTCTAAAGTTTCATATCTTACTAGTCTATTGATCAAATCAATAGACAAATGTCCAAGGCTTGATGCCAGATCATTGTCAAATGATCTTCATCCTCCTATTGATCTTATAAGGTTTGATTTTCAGTATTAGAAATCTTAATGAACCATTCATTAATTTTCTAATTTTGTGGAGTCCACTAGATGCTAGATTACTATCTGAAATATTTCCATCATAACTCTTTATGATAGTTCTATCTCAGAATTCATGTTTATTTCCAACATTTAGAAATAAACAATGAGGGTATTCTAATATCTAGGTCATAGAGACATTCTTTAAGACTAAGGGCTCTCCCACTGAGAATATGAAGTCTATCTATCCAACAGAGACTGCTGCAATAATTACAGCAATATCCATGCAGATGACTATTAAACCTTAAGATCAAATTTCTAATCTTCTAATATATACATGCAACCAATTGCAAATGTTATTAGAAGATTGGGATACAATTGTCAGACTTTATCTTATGAAATAAGAAAGTCAGAGTCAATGATTATATGTAGATTATTCTGATGCTCCATCTGAGTCCTTCACTAAGGATTTTAGACAGATTTGATAGTCATACTATCAACACATCAACTTATTGCAGTATTGGCATTCATCCAACTCTTTGGATGTCATATGGAAGTCACAGAAGTAGGTCAACTCTTTGACTTTCCTTCTTACTCGGGTCCGACCCATGCTTCCACTGCGCTCTCTTCATCTATAAACAACCATTGTTCAAGACAAAGAATCTCTTATGTTGAATTCTAAGGATTTCAATACAAGAGCATTTCAACATTTATACATGCTTCATTAAATTCATTCAAAATGAATATCATGAAGCTTCATGAATGACTTGAGTACAGATATTAGAATGATGACTCTCATCATATCTATATACATCTTAACTCTTAGAGACTTAGGTTCAGGTAGGTATTCAAACATTTTGAATACATCATCTCTTTCGAGTCACCATTCTGCATAATGCAGAGAACCATGTCATTCATGATTAAATGTCTACAGCATATATGTATGCCAAAATATCTTCTTTTATTTTATAAGGATTATTCGACAATTACGATCACCATCGACATGTCACTTCCAAAGTACACTCGATGAAAGGTCAAGACTATAGAGACATAAAAACCCTAAGGTGATGTCTTATTGTCTTATTTAATTGTCATTCCTCATTATGTTGAGGAAACTTGCACATTGCAACCACATACATTATGTGTCCAATTGCAAGTACAATATCTGGATCAAGAGTCCAATCTATGATATTTTTACTGGTTATTATTGAGTATAACATTGAGTGGGTTTAATGAAGGATTATCTGAAATAAGAAATTTGCATAAGTGTATATATATTATATACATATTTTACTTTGATTTAGGTATTTTATATCAAAGTTGTCTTGCCTTGTCAACACTGAAAGTTCATTCCCTTAATCACTTTCAATGTAAGAGATATTCTTACCATTATATCTATAGCAAGATCTGGGATCTCCTTTCCTATCTTTGTTGCATCCCAATAATATGAGAACCTACAACTCGGATAAAAAGAAGCGGGAACACATTCCGCCTTGCAAGTCCAACTTGCATCTCCCAATTCGGTCTTTAACACCCGGGCCCACCACCCCTAAGGCAATGTTGACCCGTCATTAATTGAACCAACCGTCAACAGGCTTAATACTCGCTATACGCAATCCAATATCGCCCCAATAATATGAGGACCCGATATTGGGGTCACTACGTATACGGCCTTACTCTTTCGAGAAGCAAAGAACCCGATCCAATTAAATCATGTACAGGATCTGTCACTTCGGACAGGCGTCTCCTATACACAACAACTGGCGACGAAATCCTTTGCCTTGACGGGAGACCATGGATGTCACTTATGTGATCCTCCATCTCATATTCAAATTGTATAATTAATTATTGTGAATCACATTCACATAATTAATTCTTCCAAGGGAAATACACATCTATTCATGATAGAGTGTTTATTGGATATAATTAATTTAATCACATTAAATTAATCATTAATCCAATCATCAATCAACAAACATGCCTTTTACTTAAATAGTAGGTATATACTCAAAGTACGTATTATTCGAATTTTAATAATTAGAAAAATACACATTGTCTGTCTCCGGTATTATACAGTCCCTACCCGCTGTCATGGCCAGTACCGACGAGAGTGGGACGGACCACATACGTTGCAACCCGCGACCCCAATGCTCTCCGACTAGGCACCACATCCGCCTCGGGAAAGGATAATACCAGATAGACCATCATGTACTTTGAGATGTTCATCGGTTTTTCAACCGAAATTATACCATATAATATAAATCAAAACATTTTTGATTATAAAGAGATTTGCTAGACAAATCCCCAATCCTATTCAAGCAAAAGGGTTTTTCATGTAAAAGTTGTCCTACAACAATTGTAGGATAAACTATAGTTTTCATGAAGGCAATGTTTGTTGATGAACCAATGATCAAGATCTAATATTTCATCATTGTGGTTTAGGCAAGTGTCATTCAATGAAATAATTATCTCTTTAAATATTTCACAAATATTTATCACTAATTATTCCAGAAAATTAACAATTAATTTTCATCATGATAATTGAATGACATATCACAAGGTTCAAGATCAAGAATGTTAATTTCCAGCAGTGACCCCCAATCACTAAAATTAACTTATCTTGATCAATTTAAATCCAAAAAATGCAAACTCAGTTTCCAAAGATTGCCTATTTGATTTATTAAAGAACCCAAGTGATAATCCACGCATTTCAAGGCGGACTAAAACCGTAATCATCTCATTAATTACGTTCAAATCCGCAGTTCCCGCAACAGTGAATATAGTCATATTCAAAAAGCCATATCTTGAGCAAATGAAGTCCAAAATTAGTAAACTCAAGTCCTATGGTTTCCTTGTTTAATGGGGAACAAAATCCAATTGAAATCTTCGTGTTTAAACATTTTAAACAGAGCCGAAAAATTCAATTAGACAGAGGTGCGAAAATTGAAATGCAGTAAAAATTTCGCAACCCTTTCAAGAACCAAATCATCTAAGGTCTATGGATCATATCCAAACCTTATTCAACCTGGCTCTGATACCACTTGAAGGATATTGTGAATCCTTAAGCGCATCACGGAAGCGTGTCGATCGCATCACATGCAATCGGAGCAACTAATCGCACTAGATGCTAGATGCAGCGGAAATTAAAATTTTTAAATCTAAAGATGAAACCACATGATCACGAGAACACTTCTCGAATCGTTTCATCAAACCACAAAGTATAAGTAATACCTCTTGAAGCGTGGTTGTGATCGCGAGATCCCAAAGTAGAGATCCTCCTATCTTAAGTCCGACCCACGGAGAATGCGCTTGCGGGCACGATGATGAGTCGCGTTCCTTCCCGCAATCCTCGATGAAGATCCAAGCGATGGCTCCCCCCGATTTCGTCAAACGAAATCCGTCGTCCTTCTTTAGAGTAAGAAACTCCAAAGAAGAAGGAGATCCTCGAGTCGTCGAAGAAGAAGCCGAGAGTCTCTCCTTTCTCAACACAAAGTGGACGGCCACTTAATGGAGAAGAGAAAGAGAGAGGGCGAGAATGAGAAAGAGAGAGAGAGAGAGAGAGAGAGTTGTATCCTTGCACAACTCTTAATCATGTACAATAGAAGGCTACCCTAGCCCTCTATTTATATTAGTTTAGGATCCAATGGATCTCAATCCATGGGATACATGGATCCAAGGGCTATGCTTGGTCCATGCTAAATCAATGGCTATGATTGTTGTTGGTTAAAACCAACAACATTAATTTAAATTAAAAAATGTTGCAACATTATCAACATAATTTAATTTAACATTAACTAATTAAGAGATAATGTGATAAATAAAATTGGAGTCAACCAACCTCCCTAAAATTGGGGTGTTATTTTGTCTCCTTTTATTTTATCTTATTATTTCTTAATAAATTGCAATAACTATTATTGCAATAATATCCACCAAATTAATTCCAAATTAATTTGTGAATATTTCAATCATGCCATTGATCATTATGTGAATCATATTCACAACCCAAACTAATTTGTAAATTACATTTCCAATTAATTAATTAATGTGCATCCAATCCACACTATTAATTAACAAATGCTATTTACATAAATTCTCTCTCTTATATATACATATTATAAATCACATTTATAATACACATATATCATGGATAGTATTATCCACATTCTCTAATCCTTGATAATTAAATCTCATTTAATTATCTTGGATAATAATATGAATCATATTCATATTTAAGCTTGATAATTAAATCTCATTTAATCATCAAGTCCTTGCTTGGATATTTCATCAAAAGAATTATTCTTGAACCCTTTCAAGAATAATGTGCTTTCTCCGCAGATACTTGGAGATAAGGACAGGGCGATTGTATTATTCCACGTATAGTGACTTGGATATTGAGATCTTATCTCAAATCCAGATCTTACGAACCTCCCACAGATGCTTGATTAAATCAAGACTGCAAATCCAATCTTCTCATTGAATCTGAATCTCATTCAGACCAATGTCCAACACTTGGACTAAGATCGGATCGCTTCTCTACTGAAAGGAGTCACTAAAATCCAGACCTGTTTCATCACTCCCTCGGAATGGAAGCGTCATGGATATACAATCGTTTATGATCACATCACCCTTCAGGTATTCCCAATACCTGTACATCCTGCATACTGGAAGACCCATGGTCAACCCGAAGATCAAGATCTATTTTACACTGTCTTCTTCAGGGTTTGATCACCAAGTTTCTCATTTGATCATTGGGATTTGGTATCGATCATATACTTTCCAAAAGCATATATCATACCTAGGTCTTGATCATATACTTTCCAAAAGTATATATCAAACCTACAAATTCAGTCAAGCTTCCAAAGCAAGACGACCGTGCACGGAATTTGATTCTTCCCAATATCTCATGAGTGAGCTCATGTCTTCCGGTTCAGTAGTGAACTTGTATGATCCCTTTGAGAGATCGTATTACTCATATGCCCTTTTATGCACACCAACGCACCGGTGTATAGACCTTGGTTAGGTCATCAACCTATTGGTCTGTCAAATGTACATACTCAGACATATAGCAATACATCTGTCTCCGGTCAGAGGATGCATGCCTATGCTGTGACAGCATTCAACATAGGACTTAGGTTATCTCGATCTCGTTAAGTCAACTCTTTGACCTAACTAATCTAACACCTCCGAATCTCTATTCCTATGCAGAGGACCTGCATCAAGAGGTCGGTCAGATATCAGCCTATGTGAGAAAGGATTGCCATCTCCTACTCAGGCTGGAAATCACATCTTAATAATCATTTGACGGTGCCTGATGAGTCCTCAATCTAACCCTTTAGATATTCATCCAAGCACCAACCTCTATGATTCAATTATTGAATCAACAGCTGTTTGATCATTAAGACAGCCATGGTACATAACCCTAATTGTACAGAGGGACCTATTATGCAAATTATTTATTCTTTATTTCAGATCAGGGAATGATATTCGCAATAACATTTATTGCATAATGGCTCGCCGTGGGCTCACATGTCCAACACTAATGTATTTTACAGATTTTATCTACAGAGATTTTTTACAAGGATTAAATGATTTTTTACACATGTTTTAATAGATAGAATTTTAAATAAGTATTATACAAATTTCAAATATATATTTAATACATTTTTTAATTACAAATTTTAAACATATTTTACTTATTTACAAGGATTTTATAAGTAATAGATAAATGTATAAATGGATTTTAGTTTGACCCTCACCCACTTTTTATGGATTTTATAGATATAGAAAATACATAAAAGTACGAGTTATAGACAAAAGTATATATACAATATATACGCACTCCCTTATACTTAGCTCGTGCTATATCCTCATAGCGTCAAAAGAGAAAAAGGACATAACTCGTGCTAAGTAAAAGTGGGTGAAAAAGAATAAGAGAATACAAGCCAGTCAACCTCCCCCCATACTTACGATCAGATAATCGTAAGTATAGTGGAAGAGCAAAAACGGGATGACTGAGTAAAAAGAATATATAACGAAAGATCAAAAGGAATAAAGAATACGAGATCATCGAAATCACTCGGTCCCCCCTATACTTAGGATAAGGCATCCTAAGTATATAAAAGAGTGTATCCAAAAATCGGGGACCAGTGATTTGTGAAAAAGAATGTATATACAAAATTAATAGAACAAAATAGAAAACGTTAATCAACGGGCAATCATCCCCCATATACTTAGGATCTGGTATCCTAAGCATAGAAGACGAGCAAAAATGGGGACGATTGTGGTCTACGAAGAATATACAAGTGTTGTGGATCTCCAGAAATCGAATGGCTCAAAAGTCTTCGTACAGGATGAGATGAAGTGAAAGAATGATCATGAATACTATACAAAATAGATCACTTCAATACAGGCCAGATGATCAGTAGTCTCTACGAAGTGCTTCAGCATCTGCCTGTTAACCACGAACGGCTCTGCACCAGGTGACTCATCTGATATTGTTATGCTTCCATTGTCGTGCACTGTTCTGACTATGTAAGGTCCTTCCCACTTGCTTCTTAATTTGCTAGGAAAAATTCTCAATCTTGCATTGAACAACCAGACTTTCTTCCCAGGGACAAAGATCTTGTGTCGAATATGTCTATCGTGACATTTCTTCACTTTGTCCTTATAAATGAGGGTGTTCTCGTATGCTTGATTTCGAATCTCTACTAGCTCTATCAGATCTATCTTTCTCTTGGCTCCTGCTTTCTGTGCATCAAGTAAAATTTCTCGAATAGCCCATTTAGATTTGTGCATGATCTCTACGGGCAAATGGCTTGGTTTTCCATAAACCAATATGAATGGTGAAGTACCTAAGGGAGTTTTATATGCAGTACGATATGCCCAAAGAACCTGATCTAGAAGCTGCGACATGTTCTTCCTATCCGGTCGTACCAATTTCTGGAGAATTGACTTCACCTCCCTATTGGAGACTTCAGCCATGCCGTTCGTCTATGGGTGGTAAGGAGAAGTTGCTCTGTGATCAATGTTGTATTGCTTCACTAGCTTTTTGATCTCCTTATTAATGAAATGGCTACCTCCATCAGAAATAAGAATACGTGGAATCCCAAACTGTGAAATAATGTGTTCCCTTAGGAATTTACAAACTATCTTACTGTCTACGGTTCGTGCAGGTATAGCCTCCACCCATCTACTAACATCATCTACAACGAGAAGAATGTACTCAAAGCCGCTGTTAGAAGGGAACGGTCCCATGAAATCTATGCCCCATGCATCAAAGATCTCGCAAATAATGACGGGTCTCATCAGCATTACATCTCTAGCACTGACTGTCGCTACTGCTCTCTAACAATCCGGGCAACTCTTCACGAATGTACAAGCATCTCTAGTAAGAGTCAGCCACCATAATCCACTCTGAAGTATCTTCTGCACTGTCCTCTTCCCTGAGTGATGTCCTCCTACCTCAAAAGAATGGCACAAAGTGAGGACACTGTGATATTCCTCCTGAGGAATACAACACCTGTAAATACAATCAAGTCCCTCACGAAAAAGAATCGGATCCTCCCAATGGTAGTATCGTGCTCGGAAACTAGTATATCAACTCGATTCTTTGTCCAGCCCTGAGGACTTTTCTGTGTAACCAAAAAAATTTACTATATCTGCATACCATGGAAGTTCGGTAACTGTAAAGATGCTCTCGTCGGGAAATCTCTCTGCAATCTCCAGCGTGTACTCATCTGAAGGCTGTTCTGTTTGTAATCGGGAGAGGTGATCAGCTACCACATTCTTTACCCCAGGTTGGTCTCTAATGTCCAAATCGAATTCCTGAAGTAAGAGAATCCATCTAAGAAGGCGTGCCTTGGCATCCTTCTTTTCCATCAAAAATCGGATAGCTGAATGATCTGTGTAGATTGTGATTTTAGAGCCAAGAAGATAATATTTTAATTTATCTAAAGCGAAGACCACTGCCAACATATCCTTTTCTGTCACTGTGTAATTACGTTGAGCATCATCTAAAGTTCTGCAGACATAGTGGATAGCAATAGGAAGTCCATTCCTCCTCTGTCCTAATACAGCCCCGACCGAAAAATCTGAAGCATCCGCAGCAGGCGGAGCAAGGATAGGAAGAGAGGGGATCAGCCACTGGATCTGAGCTTCAGGTGGTTATGGAAAGTTGTTGAAAACCTCCAACTTTGGGGGTATTTATAGAGAGATTGCTTGATCTTCAAGTTTAATCTAATGGTGGCCGAATGAGTTGATTGTTAGGAGAAGAAATTCAATGGATTAGATCGCCTGAAGACGTTACGATTTATGCGGGAAAAATAGGTGAAGGTGGCTGGTTAGAACAGAAGTCAGTACCAGCTTCTTGGAGAAGAAGCACCAGGTGCTGACACGTGTCATCACCTGGTTGGCCAGATGTATAAATAGTTTATAAATTCAATAATAAATATTAAATAATGTTATTTTTAATAAGTATAAAAACAAGAAATTTAGATAATTAAATTATTTGTATTATAGAATAATTACTTTTTATAAATAATAAATATTATTTGGGATATAATTATTACATTAATAAATAAGTATAAATAAATAGGTTTTGGATTTTTAATTTAATAAATAAAGAATTAAATATTAATTTTGTATTTTCTTATTTATTATAATAATAAATAAAGGCTATGTGAATTTTTAGGGATTTTAATAAATTACTTTAGGTATATTAATAACTACAGGTATAAGTTAACTAGTTCATTTTTATCTATAAATTAAGGTTTTGGATTTTATTAAAATAATAAAGAAGTTCCAAAAATTCTGAAATAAATTATGATGAAAACTCAATATCATGAAAATAATTAGAAATGATTAAATTAATAAAATTAGAAATAGTGTGTTTTAAATAAAATAAATAGCCCAGAAACCCCGTTGTCATAAGGTCCCAAAACCGACTTTTTGCAAACGGACTCCGAATTCAATGAAACCACATCTTTTATTTAGAGAATATTATTTTATGAACTTTAAAGGTGAGTAGAGTGAAATTGGAGTTCGTATGAAGAAGTTATGTGGTTCGTAAGTTGAGAATTTGACAAATTAAAAGTAGGATTTCTTAGTATATATGCAGGAGAATATTTTTAATTTATTTTTATAATTTTATATACATTTTTAGAAATAATTAAGAAAAGAACTTGGCGAAAATATGTACTTATGAGTTAATTAAAAATCAATGAAATTTTGGTATTTATTTGATAAATAGTGAAAAGTCTATGAGGTGTATCTTAATTTATTTTTATGGTTTTCTTTCCTTATCTCCCTCTACTTATTGGTTTGTCGATCAATACATGCTGACTTGGTCTCGGGGTTACGTTATATAAATATACCTTGCAGTTATATTTATATTTATAAGTCATATTGTGCACATATACATATTTCACAATCTGCCTTATTTTCTTTTCTTTGTTCTTTATTTATTTACATGTTTTGGATGCTTAAAAGTGCATTTTTATTTATGAATGATATTTTAATAAAATATAGAAATTAATCTATATTTACATGTATTTGTTAAGGGTTTTAAGACAAAATGCGACAGAAAAGTTAATGAATCATGGATTCATCACCAGGCGACCTTCCAAAGGTACATGTTATCCATCTTTTCGGATATTGTGGGTGAGTGCTTGAAGGTCTTCATGGACAAATTTTCAATCTATGGTGATGAGTTTGATGCGTGTCTTGACTGCCTAGACCGTGTCCTTCAGCGATGCATCGAGGTCCATCTTGTATTATCCTGGGAGAAGAGTCACTTCATGGTGACTCAAGGGACGGTGCTTAGTCATATCATCTTCAACAGGGGCATAGAGGTTGATCCGGCCAAGGTGAATATCATCAGGAAACTCAAACCACCATCCAACCTGCGACAGTTACGGTCTTTTTTGGGGCACGTCAGTTTCCACCAACGATTTATTCATGATTTCAGCAGGATCGCCCGATCATTGATTGATTTCTTGACCAAAGACACTAAGTTCATTGTAGATGACAAATATCTTGCGTCATTTGAGACTCTCAAGAGTCTAGTTGTCGAGGCTCCTGTCCTCCAGCCACCTGATTGGTCTCTCTCATTTGAGATCATGACAGATGCCTCCCATTTTTCCGTAGGGGTCGTACTAGGATAGAGGAGAACATGGGCATAGAGGTTGATCCGGACAAGGTGGATATCATCAGGAAGCTCAATCCACCGTCCAACTTACGACAGTTACGGTCTTTTCTGGGGCACATCGGTTTCTATCGACGATTCATTCATGATTTCAGCAGGATCGCCAGATCATTGACTGATTTGCTGACCAAAGACACTGAGCTCATTGTAGATGACAAGTGTCTTGTGTCATTTGAGACTCTCAAGAGTCTAGTTGTCGAGGCTCCTGTCATCCATCTACCTGATTGGTCTCTCCCATTTGAGATCATGACGGGTGCCTCCGATTTTTCCATAGGGGCCGTGCTACGACAGAGGAGGGATGGAGTACCGTTCTCCATTCACTACGCTAGCTGTACATTGGATACCGCACAACGGAGCTACACTGTCACAGAGAAGGAGATGCTAGTCGTAGTCTTTTCCCTAGATAAGTTCAGATCTTACATAATTGATCAAAGGTGACTATCTTCACAGACCATACCGCCATCAGGTACCTCATGTCAAAGAAGGATGCCAAAGCGAGACTGACAAGATGGATCCTTCTACTCCCAGAGTTTTATATTGAGATTAAGGATAAGCCTGGAGTCAAGAATGTGGTGGTGGATCATCTCTCCCAATTAGAGCATCTTGAGGAATCTGAGCAGACTAGTCCCATATCTAAGACCTTCCCAGATGAGGCGATCCTTGCTATCGCCTCGCTCCTATGGTACGCTGACATTGTGAACTATCTTGTTTCCAAGAAAGTTCCATAAGGTTGGCCCAGGCAGCGACTTGAGACCTTCCTCGCGAAGGCCAAGTTCTACCATTGGAGGATCTCATCCTTTATCATGAAGGAGGGGATAGCGTCTGGCATCGGTGCATTCCTCAGGAGGAGCGCCATAGCGTCCTCACTTATTGCCACAAGCTTAAGGCAGGGGTACATCACTCTGGGAGGCAAACGACATGGAAAGTGCTTCAATCCAGCCTATGGTGGCCTACCCTCTTTAAGGATTTTGATGAGTTCGTGAAGAGGTGTACTGACTGTCAGAGGATGTGCACTTGTGGATAACGTGATATGATGCTGATGCATCCCATTCACTTCTGTGAGGTCTTTGACGCATGGGGCATCGATTTCATGGGTCCAATCCCTAAGAGTCAGGGATTTGAGTACATTCTGTTGGCCGTCGATTATGTGAGTCATTAGGTTGAGGCCATCCCTGACTGAACCATAGATGCTAGGACCGTATGCAGATTTTTGTGGAAGAATATCATTTCACGGTTCGGGGTGACTAGAGTGTTGATATCTGACGAGGGTCTCATTTCGTTAACAACAAGGTAAAGGCCCTTGCTAGCGAGTTCAACATAGACTATCGAGTAGCCACTCCATATCATCCTTATACAAATAATCTTGCTGAAGTGTCGAACAGGGAGATTAAGACTATATTACAGAAGGTCGCCCGCCCTGATCGAAAGGATTGGTTACAACTTTTGGACTCGGTCTTGTGGGCATATCGGACTTCCTTCAAGACTCCTTTGGGTACATCTCCCTTTCACCTCGTTTATGACAAGCCCTGCCATTTACTTGTTGAGATTAGGCATAAATCACTTTGGACTGTCACAGACATACTTTTGGATCCAGTGAGTGTAGGAGAGCAGAGGAGGGCAGAATTGGCAGCCCTGGAGGAGCTTAGAGATGCAGCCTTTTCGAGCGGCCTACAATAAAAGGAGAGAGTAAAGGAGGGGCATGATTCTCATATCAGCCACAAGCAGTTTGAGGCAGGTCAGAGAGTATGGTTGTTCGATGCTAAGCTTAGATTATTTCTAGAGAAGTTGTAGATCAAGTAGAAGGGACCATACCTGGTCGAAAGGTACATGACAATGTAAGCATTGACATATCTGAGATGTCATCTGACTCTACCTTTCGTGTTAACGGGCAGCGGCTCAAACCATATCTAGATCATGAGCCGCGGGGCGTTGACGTTGCCCCCATTAATTTTGCGTGAGATGTGGTTTTTGACTCACATCTATTGCATCTCACGCCTGATTATCACTGTCTTTCGCCTTGTATAGATCCAGATGTCCATATCATACCATTCCTCAGTCCTACACTCCATTTGCATCTTTGATTATGTTATACTTAGGGTGTACTTTACTCTAAGTATAAGGGGGTGTCAGACTATTAATGTTCTTTTGATTCTTCCTACCTCTGTTTTGCTGCCTATACTTAGGGATATTTTACCCTAAGTATAGGGGAGGTAGACCATGTATATTCTCCACTCGGATTTCCCTTTATGTACAGTCTGCTATACTTAGGATTACTTGATCCTAAGTATGGGGGAAACACCGAGATCCGTTCATTTTATTCTAAGATTCGTCGTTGTAGTATAGTTTTCTGTTTTACTTCCCTATACTAAGCACGAGTTATGTCTTCTTCATCGCTCTTGATCCACTCTGAGGACATCGTTCGAGCTAAGTATAGGGGGTATCGTAAATATTTCATACATACTTTAGCCATAACTCGTACTTTGTGTAAGTGTATTAATAAATAAAAATGGCTAAAACCCTTTATCTAAAAAAACATAAAAACTTAGAATTTTTTCTTGTACATAAAATTCTTTCTTGCACATATATAGCTATTTATAAAAATTATTTTTGTACAAATGTTTGTAAAAAATGTTTTATGTAAAGAGTTTATAAATACTTTGATATCAAAATTATGCATATAGTACAAAATTTTTGTAAAATGTTTGAAAAACAAAAGTTTGCAAAAACCCTTGCGTAAATAAGAGTAAAATATTTTGCAAAACTTTTGCATTCATGCATTCATTCATTCAAACATTTTTCAAAAATTTCGCACAATTTCAAAAATTTACACAAAAAAATTTCTGTATATATTTGTACAGTTTTTTTGAATCATAGTTGACATTTAAACTAGCCTGGAATTAAATTGGAAAATGGAGCTTGGTTAAGACCTTAGTCCACCTAATTCTAAGAGGAACCTTACAGGGCTTAGGGTTAAGACTCTTCAGGTCCATTTGGGATTTAATTCTTTGAGTTTACTAGGCTATGATCATATGCCATCTTGATGCGCCTAAGTAGAATACTTAACAATGCACACATGACTCTCACAGACAATGGCTTTACTTGCACGAGCACCTTACACATAGCTCTCTACAAATGAGGTGGTGAGGAGGCAATCTTCTTTGGCTCAAGGTAGCATATGAGGGTAGTACTTCTAGACGGAACCTCTCTTCTTCTTTTAGTGAGGGAAGTGCATCTCAACTCGGTCTGGTGGTGTTGAGGTCTAAAGATAGGAGTTGTGGGTTGCAATAAAGCTTCAAAAGAGGGATAGTCTACGGGCTTAAGAGGAAAAACTCCTTATGTATATATGATGCACCATGTAGATATGTTGTACATATGCACGTCAAAAAAAGTGCAAAGAAAGAAAAACTCCAAAAAAAAGCGGTGGGTCTGATTGAAAATAAAATACCCACCGGAGTGTATATAATCAAATAAAGCAAAGCTTATATTACCCATTCTCATCTCATTAAGCTTGAAGCGGGAGACTTAGCTACACTGGTTGGGCTCCCAAGGATACATGGCTACACTGGTCATGGTTCATTCACTTCTTCCTCCTCTTCTTGAGCCGATTGAACTTGAACTTAGAAGGGAATACCCCGCTCCTCGAGGAAAGAGCTGCCAGACTAGGGTATTAGAGTTACCTTGTTGAGGGGGTTGTCACTTTGTCATTTCTAAGGTGGGGAGATACATACCACTTACACAATACAAGAAAAGATTCATGGTCATTAGAGTTTGTGTATGTAGACTTGTTCTGATCTGGATTGTTGAGGAGTCTTGACCATAGATTGGTGGAACTTAGAGGCTATCGAGTTTTAGACCTAAGTCCAAATAACGTTCCGATAAACTAATAATCCAAAGGTCTGACTGAGCTCCATACTTCAATTTAATGAAGACAGTTTAACAATCAACCTTGATTCTCCTTCTTTTTATTTTCCTTTCTCTTTTAACTTCTTTTTCAAATAAGTATTTGCTAAGGGACTAGAAAAAGTAAAGTATAGGGGGTGATGAATCCTCATTCATCACTTATTAGCGTTTTATTTTAGCTAATTATCTTGGCAAAGCATCATGTAAATAGTTGTAATTATAATAAATTAACAATAGGAATGCATTTGTTAATATTCCATAATTAGCATATATTTGTGCAAAAATAAAAGAATAAAGAATAAAAGAAAATGAAGGAAATATTTAGAACAAATATTAAGTGACCTAAACCCAAGAGAGGGCCAAGAATTAGCATGGTCGTCAAATAAAATAAGTAGAGAGAGATAGGGCCACTCTACCTTGTACATATGTATCACTTATGTGTGTGTGTGGGTATATTTCTATATATAATTTATTTTTATAAAAATAATAATAAAAATAAAATAAAATAAAATAAAATAAAACTCTCTCTCACCTTGTATATCATACATGTAAATATGTATCTTTCCCTATTTAATTTATACATGTAAATAAATAATAAAATAAATCAAAAATAATTTTATACTCCAAAAATTATGTTGTAAATAAATAAAATATAAAATTGGGGTATTTATGCAAAAATAAGAAAATAAAATTAATTGTACAAAATTCATAGGTATTATATACTTGTATATAGTACAATATATTGGATATACCACAAATTATTTTTCTAAAAATAAAGAAAATCACAGAAAAATAGTTTGGAAAATAATGAATATTTTTCATGTTGAACCCTTTTTAATTTAAAATCATTTTCAATTTTAAATTAATTTTATAAATATTTTTGACTATCTATTTTCGGATTGGTCCAGGAGGAATGTTGACCTCGATCAACTACCCCTCCCAGACTCCCCCTCGAGCGGGTTCGGTTTTTTGCACGCATTTCACCCATTTATCCCGACCGGATCCCACGCCCTCTTGCTCCGAATCTCTGCCCACATGTCCTCAGTGGATATGCGATCCTCGCGGATCCCTAGGGAGGCGCGGATCGTCCTCGGTTCGTGCGCTCCAACTCAATCTATCCGGCTACCTGGGACATGATATAAAGGTCTTCATTTGCTCCCCTAGCTCAGCAACTCACGCCACACCCCTTTATGGTACCCTAGACACCTCCGCCTTGGTGACTGGAGGCCACCTTTGGTCATCGGAGAGGTGTTGTGTAGTCGTAGCTCGCCTATCGTGGCTGGAGCACCGTCGCGAAGAGACTCCTCCTCCAGCCGCAGCGATGTCGAGGCAAAGACCCCGCTGTCCAAATCCCCTAGAGCTCAGGATCGTCTTAGGATATTCAGGTAATCTTTTCATAGTTCCTAGCTCCTACGTTTAGTCAATCTTTCGTTTGTCTTCTGCCGCCGCTCCGCCAGCTCCGACCAGCCGGTCGGAGCCTAGTCACCGTCATCCACCCATTCAGATCGACAGTCCCGCTCATCCTCCATCTTCCCACGTCATCTGATCACCCTGATCTTGGCTTGGATTGCCAAGATTAGGTCATCGGTCTCATCCACCGCCTTCGTCGGAGATCCACCTCCCATTCGTCATCGCTTCTCTTTGTTTTAGGCCCAATAAGCCCGACCGTAACCTTGCTCCAAGTCTGATCTTTCTCTTATAGGCCTTAGTGCGCGTGGAGACACCCCAGTTCCACTTCGACTACCTTCGCTGGAGCTCACCCAGGTCCCAGTCATTGTCACGTTGATCCGACCATCAGCGACTCCATCCAAGTCGGTCATTCGACGCGGAAGGTCCCCACGATCCTTCTGGCACGATTCGATCCTTCATCGGAGCTCCGGATCACCATCTGTGCTTCGACGAAGCTCGCCCTAGCGCTGTTCTTCTAGAGGCCTTCTCTGCCGTCCGATCGAGCCTTTCTTCCAGATGCCATCTCAGCCATCCATCGCCAGGAGTTGTCAGGCCGTTAGATGTCAGATCTAACGGCCCCCATACCAGCCACGTCCCTGACATCTGACAGCCGTCAGATCTGATCTCTGACGAGCCAGAGCCGCACGTTCACGCCCAACCAGCGATAGCCACCTGTCTCGTCACGCACAGCTCACGTGTCTGCATGGGTAAATTGCTCATTCTACCATGCCTTTATTTTAGTTTGTCTTTTAGTCTGTAAAATAAAATACACAGTTAGACCTTTTTGCATTTTGGTACCTGTAGTTTTCTATATTTGCACTTTAGTCATGTTTATGTGGTCCCACGTGCTTTGTCACATGTCGTTCTGGGATATTTGCACATTGTTCCCTGAACTTCTTTATTGTTACTGATTGCATGTTTAGTTTCCATATTTGCAAATATACCCCTGTACATGCGGATTTATGAAATGTGCGAATTTTAATGGGATAATTGCAGAACATACCTTGATCTTTCCCTACGTGATATTATTTAGTCCCAGGACTTATTTTAATTGCATTTTGGTCCCTATGAGTTGTGTCTTTTGTCTTTGTTTAAATAAATAGCATTTTTGCTCCAAGAAATTTGAAATTTTGACACATAGCTCTTGCTACTTTGTAGGAATTTTAGGAATTTTTGGGTTGTGTTTTGATTTCATTTATTATTTTGAAAAATTCAAAAACCCTAAAAAGTGTCACTGTCTGTTTCTAAAAATCAACTAAAAGTATTAAAATGTCTTGAAAAATTATAAAAAAATTCCTGATTGTGTGTTTTGTACTGTTTGAGTTTCTTTCCAATTTTCATCTTACTCCTAATTATAAAACCCATAAAAATTGAAAAAGAGTAAAAATCTTCTAAAAATCATTAAAAACTCATAAAAAAATCAGAAAAATGTATTTTTAGGTTCTATAGTTAGCTTTTATTCTATAGTTTCACATAAAATTACTGTTAGAATTTTATAACCATTTTAATTAATTTTAATTTGCCACCAGATTCCAGTTGTACATTTCTTCTTGTTTTCGGCTTTATTTGATTTTTAGGAAATTAATTAAAAATCAGAAAAACCCCGTAAAATTCACAAAAATACTTGAGTATTCTAAAAATATAAAAATATTTATGTCCTGCATTTTTGAGCATTTTTCGAACTTCTAAATAATTATTTGAGTTTTGAGTTTGGGTTCGCTTTTATTCTTTTCTCTTCATAAAAAGCATAAAAAATATAAAAAACTTTAAAAAAACCACCAAAAATTTCTTCATCCTTTTGATTACCTGACTACTTCATAGGTTCTCCATTTCATGCTCCTTGTGACCGACCGTGGTAGCTATACCTGGTAAAATAAACTAGCAAGATCGCTTACCACATTTTGATTGCTTTATTTCTTCATTTGGTCGTCTGATTTTTCCATTGAGTCCGGTTTGGGTGATTGAGGTCGCAACGACCTTTGATATCACTTAACCTTGGTCGCTCACGCCTCTCATTAGAGACCTTAATATTATTCTTGTGGAACTTAGAGGTTGTTAGGTTTTAAATCCATTTCCCATTAAGGTTTTGCCACACTAATAATCCAAAGGTTCAACAGAGCTCCATACTACAATTTTATGAAGATAAGTTTAAAAGTCAACATTGTTCTAATTTCTTTCCTTTTTCTTTTTATTATTTCTGTTTTCACTCATTTTCCAAATAAATGTTTGCTAACGGATTAGCAAAGGTAAAGTATAGCGGAATGATGAATCCACGATTCATCATCTTTGTTCTTTTATTTTAGCTTTATTTCCTTAGTCAAATACCTGTAAATACCTACTAATTTCACAAAATAACCATTTTACACACATTTGTTAAATATGTATTTTTAACACTTTTTATATTCAAAATAAAAGAACAAATAAGAAAAGAAAAGTAAAGAAAATATGTATTTGTGAAATAAATGCAGACTGACCCGACTACCTTGAGAGAAGGTCAAGACTTGACCTGATCGACCATGAATAAAGTAGGGGGAGATAGGGTTTTTAATCCAAAAATAATTTGTAAATATTTTTCCTTTTAAATTTTTACAAAACTTACACTAATTTATTTGTACATAAATTAACTTCAAATTAAATATTTTTCTAAACAAAAGTTATAACTAAATGTTTTGTAAATAAAAAAATAATTGCAAGATCAATAGTCATTGAAGCGAGTGCAGATGAAATCACAGTTAATCAACAATCAACCCAGAATTAAAGATTAGGTAGTAAAAATGTAGTGTGGTTCAAAGTTTATATAAATCCTACAAAATAGTCGTATAGTGACTAGCAGAGTAGGGTGTCGAATACAGGGAACACATGATGTAACACTCTGTATTATTTATAAATAATTAATATATGTATATAACTATGCACAATATTAATCAAATGATGTGGGTTTTTCATTTTAAAAATATTATTATTATTATTTGTTTTATATTTTTTAATCTTATTTTCATATTTTTATATTATTTTAGATTTTATATTTTTGATTTCTTTTTCTTCTTATAAAAGATATATGATAACATATAAGGCTATATATATACAATATAGAGTAGGATATTTATAAATAACACTAAAAAATTAAAATACATAAAAAATATTTTTGGGCTTTTTTAAATTTTTTACTATTTTTGTGAATTGATTAGGATTTTTTATTTATATATATTTTTAAAGTTGAAAATACCCCAAATCAAAGTGTTAAATAAATAGATGAAATTGAAATGAATGGTAAAAATATCAAAATAAGGTCAAAATTTTTCAACTTAATTTTATTAGATAGATAATGATAAAAATAAAATTATACAACATAAATTAATATGTTTGGAATTTTTGGAAATTTTATAGATTTTATAAAGGTTTTGGGTATTTTCAATTTTTAAGCATTTTCCTTTCCTATTTTTAATGTTTTTTGGTCTGAAGGTCAAAAATACTTAAATTAGCATAGTATATTTTTGAAGAATTTTTCTAAATAATTTTATAATTTTTTTGATCTTTTTAAGATAGACATGATCTGATCTTGTACAATTTAATTTTTAGAAAATATATAAGGGAATAAAATGAAAAAGTAAATTTATAGTGTGCACCAGCATGCATCCAGGTACCTACTCCTATTTTTTTTAGTCATGACAACTATTTTTAATAGATATAAAATGACTCATAAAATTATTCAGCCTAGTAGGAGTATAATTGCCAATGTAGTTAAAAGTGAGGGTCACAGTGCAATTTCACCCAAAATTTAATATTCAATCTTTATATATTAAACGATAATTGAAATAACCTGTGAGGGACTACATGCTATTTTTATGAGATAAATCACGCGCAATGTACGCAACTTTGGTAGGGTATAAATTGCAATATCTGAAAGCTTCAGGGGGTTACATGCAATTTATCCACAAAGTTTTGAACTAGATAAAATATTTACAGACTTTAAAGATATTACAAATTTTGGAGGGGGTCTATGAAATTTACTCACTTATGCGCCTCAGATCTAGCTGCTCTTATTTCACCAAGTGTCAATGTAAAGGGGGTGATGGTTCATTTGATCCAATGGCTAGGATTAGACTTGGAAGGGGCTCTTGATCCAACGACGATCAAGTGTGTTGGAGGAACACTTAAGAACTTGGTGCCGGCGGACTTTGATCCATTGTTCTATAGTGCTCTGTGATCAATCGTTCATCCAACAGGCCCAAGAGGTAGCTGGGCTTCCTCCGCAAGTGCAACGACAAGGGTCAGGTGAGGTGAGAGTGACCTAGATGCTCCGACGAGGTTGAACCACCTGAAGTAGCTCCAGGTGGTTGTTGAGGTCCCAGGAGCATCGTTAGTCCTGCACGTTAGCACCAAAACACTCCTGGGTGTGAGGGTTATTTGCTCGATCCAGGATTTGATCAAAAATGATGGGGAAAGTGGAATGAAAGGGGGGGAGGTCTGGATTGAAGCAGCGAAGGGAGCTCGAATCCCAGATCTACGATGGATCTGGGTTGGATGGAGTGGAGATTCTGTGGAAGATGAAGGGGAGCGAGATGGTGTGGAAGTCGGGATGGATCAATGGTCGGATCGATATGATTTTGTCATGAAGGCTTAGCTTCAGGAATTGGGGCTTTTCTAATTGGACGATAATCGCTTCATTAACATTTAAATTAAAGATACAAAACAAAAGTTGAACTATAAGATTACCTAGGAATAACAAAAAAGGAGCTCTGGAGCAGAACTAGCCGGATGAGCTCGGACAATGGGGTGGATACACCTCCTCCACTTGCTCTCCTCGTTGCAGATGGTGGCGGTCTCTTGATGTCACTAAGGCGGAGCCTTCAAGCACAGTCTGAGGGGCTAAAGCTCAAAGAAGAGGGATCAAAAGTCTAAAGGAAGCATTGGGACATATCTATAAGCGAGGTTTCAAGGATTTTCGATGGAGGATGGCGTGAGGAGCAGGGGTTAGTGAGGATTCAGTGATGGGATGAGGATGAGGGATGAAGAAGCTATAGAGTGGTGGGAGGCTCGAGGGAAATGGATGAGGATGGAGGCGTGCAGAAAATGGATAAGTGGAGCATGCGTGGCTTCTGACAGGCGTCAAAAGGGAGGTCGGACAGTTGACCTGTGGTCAACAAAAGGATGTGTCAGGTTGGTCCACGTCGACCAACCATGAAATTCGAAGGCAAAAATGCCTTGGAAAGTAGATAATAAATAGTAATTGATTTTAGTTTTTTTATATTATAAAATAAAAAATGTTTCTAAATTTCTGTAGTATTTTATGCATATTTTTATTTATTTTTAGAGGTGTTTATTTACAAGTCAATTTTTAGGGAATATATAGGTATATTCTTCTATGTTTTGAGTATTTAATTCTATTTTATATTTATAGGTGTTTATTTACAAGTTAATTTTTATTATGTTATTTTATAAATTTGTAACTTATTTTTAGATGCTTAAATATATTTTTATTATATTTTTCTGATATAATATAGACACTTAAATAATAGGTATACTTATTATATAGGTATAGTTATTGTATTTTCATCTATATATTTTATGTACACATTTTATTTTAATGTTATTTAATGGTTTTAGTCTAATTTTAATATGTACACATGTTATAAATAATATTTACAAAATTATAAAAATATAGAATTATAAAAATAATAAAATAAATAAATAAACTGATTATTTTAATCGGGTATATTATACAACAGGGTTCCACCTAACTTTCACACTTTGACTCCAAAAAATTTGAAACCACCTTCATTAAATACATTATTAAAAGTATATACAATAACGGATATTTCGATATGCTTTGAGGTTTTATTTGGGAGATATGGGTCTTTGAAGTCTGGTGTTTAGGATTTAATTTTGTGTATAAAATGTATACTGTATATTATTTTTGTGTGAAATAAATTTATATTTTCTATATATTTTTATCTACATTTTTCATGTACACAGTTTCATTATTTGATGTGTAAATAATAAATAATAAAATAGGTCCCAAAAAGCAATTATTGGCCTATTTTGTAGAGTGATCTGCTTGTGTCTTCTATAAAACTAGCAGCCCTATCTCTCTTAATTTATTTTTATCGACTTAGTCCTTAAGATGACCGAGTCTCGAGGGCTATGATCACTTCAGTATCCTTGACACTTTGCTCTTTTTCTTTTCTTTCCTTTATTCTTTTATTTTGGCAATAAAATACTATAATCATATAATATTTTATGCAGTATTTGGTACAAATTAATGAATGTTTATTTGAAGAAACTAATGATATATAGCTAGGGTTTAAAGGACAAAATGAAAGAATAAAGGTGATGAAATAGAGATTCATCAATTACCCGAAGAAATCTTTTATCATTAATGAATAACATAATTGTTGCTATATTACTAGCAATGAATAATATAACAATGGTTATTCGTTGACTTTTCTCCGTACAAGTTTTATCGAATAAGTCAATTAATAAGGGTCATTATATCAAAGATTAGTAACAGATGGCAAATTACAAAAACACACGATATTAGTTTTGCAATGAAGAATATATTTGTTATTATCTATATTTAATTTCGAAAGATATTTAAAAGAATATTCAAATCATTCATTATCATAAGACACTTGTATTGAAAGTTATATTTGATTCTTTCAATTCACAATTAAAATCGTATTTATTATTATATTATTAGCAACAAACAATATCTGAATGGTTATTTATTGACTTTTACCAACAAAATACTCAAGTCATCGCTGAATTAGCACCGATTTATATAGATTTTTACAAAAAGTAATAGGATAATCCTCATTAGATAAAACTCTAAAAAATAATAAAAAAATTTGTTGTGAAATAAAAAAGAACAAATTTGCACCAATTAATAGTTGTTGGTATGAATATAATATTGAAAAGTATGTTTAAGAATAAATACAATTTTATTTACTGACATATTAATTTTGTTGCAATGATTTACTGCATGATAAATAAACTTTATCTCTGAAGAAGCTAATTCAAAATAAATGATCCATCCATTATGTCTTTATAGACAATGTTTTTCTTCCAATATCTCTCCAGCCAAACACATAAGAATAAAAAATGAACTTCACAGATAACATATCTATTATCCTTCCTTTTTTTCCAAGATGCCCAAAAAGCCAAAGTAATTGACAAGCAAGGAAAGTCTTCTGCATATATGCAATATCCATAAAATAAGGGATGTCTATATCTAACATAAATAAAATACACACAAACGCCTCCCCCTTTCCTCCCTCCCTCTCTCTCTCTCTCATCCGTAGACACCAACAACGAATCAAAGCTTTCCTCTCTCTCTCCCCCGGCTATATATACGACCCCTCTCCTCAACCTCCTTCTCCCCCCTTCAAGCTCGGCTTCTATGAAAACAGGCAACAGCCTTCAATCATGTCGAACCTCCCCACTTCCCTCTCCAACTCCTCTCTAACCCTCTTCCACCTCACCATCTCCTGCTCCGACATCTGGTTCTTCTCCTCCTCCTCCTCCTCCTCCTAACCAGGCGCCGTCGATTAACACACAACCTACACCCATCCCTCTCTACCCATATACATATACATATCCTTAGGCAGGCATAATAACACATGGGTCTTCCCCAGATAAGCCTTCTGCAGAAGAAGGTCAGCCCTCATCAGCACATACCCAAAGGGTACCTTGCTGTTAAAGTGGGAAAGGGAGACGAGGAGCAGCAGAGGTTCTGGATCCCCGTGGCGTACCTCAGCCACCCGCTGTTCCTGCAGCTCCTCAAGGTTGCCGAGGACGAGTACGGCTTCGAGCAGAAGGGGACCATCACCCTCCCGTGCCGCGTGACCGAGTTCCTGGAGCTCCAGGGCCTCATCGATCACGACAGGTACGCCTTCGGCGGCCATGGCTACGGGAGCCACCATGGCCCCCTTGTAGGCTGCTTCAAGGCTTGAGCTCACAGCCAGGACAACGACGACGACGTAGAGGTTGTTTGATGTTCATGTAATTCCTGTGAGTTTGATCGGATTGTGCGCTTCTCCCGCTTCTGGGATCTGTTTCTTTTTTATTCTTTTTTTTGTCACTTCAATTGCGTATTGTGGTATGTAGAAATGAAATCTTCCTGTAGATTTTGCTAATTTCTGAAAGAGTATAGTTTTTCTTTTGCACTCTTGAGAAGATAATACAAAATGACCTATTGCTTATTCATAACGTACACCGAAACCAAACTAGGGTTCTTATTAATTGATCTGTTACTGAAAGACCAGAGATGGGAGTCTATTCATACAATGAAATTTTTCTGAGAAGTTCTACTCAGATGTTGTTGTGGATTTCTTAAGCATTTGTTGTTGTATATCAGTCAACAACCTCTCTCTCTATATATATATTAATGATTATGAAAATATGACGATGATTTTTTTGGCGACGCTTGCAAATTAACATCAAAGAAATTATATTTTGTTTAGTCTCAGCAGTTCTAAGGGTTCTGATATGGTTCACGTGAGAAAATTTTGATTGGGGGTTTCCGGTAGATTTTCCTTCAATTACTATTGCATATCAATTTATTGAGTATTCTTGTTGCAGCAAAACTTGTTTGCCCGAATTTGCGAAGTTGTGCAGGATATTAATCGTATTATATTAATTTTCTTTACAAGTATGTCATAGAAGCAAATCTTTTTGAGCACGAATCCTCTGCAGTACTGCAGAATCTGACTGTAAAATGTGTGTGTTTCGAGCCTCTCAATAAAGATCGAGTGGTTCATACGATAAAGACTAAAAAATACTCAAATTTAGTGTGAACCGCTCGATCTTGATCGAGTGGCTCGAAGCACGCATCTTTTACAACCGACCTCTGCATTACCGCAAGGATCCATGCTCAATCTTCGAAAGCATCAGCCTTCCATGGTGTATAAAGTTTCCCCAAAAGTTACTAATTAAAAATCCATAAAAGCCCATGTTTATCACAACTAGTTGAACTATAATTGGTAGAGGGAAGTCATGATGGTATCCAAATCTCGAGGTTGATTCCTTACCAAATTTTGGTTGGTTTTTTTGGGTAAAGTTCATTGCTATTGCATAAGGAAAATGATTTGCAATTAAAAGAAAGATGTCCACTACAAAAAAAGGAAATTGTTGTAGAAAGGACTAATTTGAAGAACGTCATATTGTCATATGATGTAAAATGCATGATATAGTATAACATAAGCTATAACAATTAGAAATGATAGAATTCGTTGCCATATTTTCTAACATTAGGTTTACGACAATCAATATTATTCATTGCAAATTGTCTTTTATTATTAAAATTCATTATGAATGTTGAATTCATTGTTATATTGCTAATAAGAAATCATGTAACAAAAATTATTCCTTGACCTTCTGAAGAATACTTCTTCTGATTTTTACTAAATTAGTTACGATTAATACAGATTTTAATGAATAGTAAATGGATATTAATTGTTGTTTCACCTGTTAATAATAAATATAACACCGTTTGTAAATCATATAATCAAATATAATTCACTACATATAATATTTCTTATTTGTACTTAACACATGATGATATATGGATAAATATTAAAATTCTTTGCTCTGTTAATTTTATTGTTGTGGCAATGAGAGATGATTCCATGCAAAATTCTATTAAAATTGCAAATCCACATCTAACGGCATATTTGTACCTATATATATATAATTTCTTATGAACAATATAGAGAAGGTTATCCGTTTATCTTTTAATAAAAGAAATTAATCATTGTAATTTAAAAAAACAATTTATAATCATTATTATATGAATTGTTGCTAGCAAAAAAGAAACTAATATCGGGATTGTGGTAAATGTCGAATATAAAAGATAATTTAGTAACGAATATTGTCAATGCATATAACTTTTATAGTACAGTTCTAAAATCTTTGTAGCTATATACTCATTTTATTGCTGTGGAAGGAGATCTATTTTCTGCATCCTTGGGAATCGCTTATTAGTTTTGACCAAAATACATTTATCCTCATGTTTTTGTAAATGTCAAAAAACATTTATGGTTTATAAACAAGCTAATGTAAATCTATGTCATTTCATGTGATTAATTATATTTTCCATAATAGGCTATTTTTGCAGTGCAATTAAAAACCATGAAACTAAGGATTATTTTTTAGTGCAAGTTTTATTACACGAAAAAGTGCATGTGTCCTAAAATATACTCAAATAAGGATATATATAAAGTTACCTTTACTAGACTTACACCGTAGCATACTTTTCTAATATTACACAAAAATACATTATATTAAATTTTCCACATTGGTTCCTTAGCAGCTTCATTTCTATTCCATCGCGATATCTTAATGAAAAGATTTATGGTAAATATCCAACCATACGAAACAGATAAGAGTATAATAAATCGCATGCGTCGTAAACAAAAGAAACTGGAACTCTGTATACCAAACAGCATCTCTACTGGTAAAGGAAATGGAAAATCGAAGACGATATTCAAAACACAACTTTCATTTGACATGCACAGCAAATATATTAAAAGCAGATAACTTCTCCTCCTTGAGACGCATCTCATCTCAAACAAATAAAGAAATCACGCATGCAGTGAGTACACAAAGAAGAAAAAATAATGACAACTACAGCTCGAAAACAACCAGACTTGATTATCGCATTGCATCGCATCGTCGATGTGCGAAACTGCTGAACTCATACGCTTCAAAATGAGCGAGCAGATCCTCTGCTGCAGAAATCTACTGTAAAACCGTGAAACACCCGAACCGCTCGATCTTGATCGAGCGGTTCCACGAATTCATTGTTTATAGACTCTTACCGTAAGAATTCATGCGAACCGCTCGTTCTCGATCAAAATCGAACGGCTTGGGTGCTCCACGGTTTTACAGTAGACCTCTACCGTGCTGCAGAAAGACTAATCACATTGATCATGACGGGCTTAAAAAGGTGGGCATATGGATGAGCACCAAGGTACATGCACTGATTAATTATATGTCACGAATCCATTGACCCGATGCCATGGTTTTGTCTTTCCTACGTTTAGTAATATCCCACCTCGATCTCGTGGACAGGAGATCGAGGAGACTTGACTAGCACTTGCTGTGCTCTTCCCCTCCCCCTTACATTTGCACATGGTCTCTCACCGCAATTCATAGCAAAGACACATCACGTATTAAATGATGGAAAGAATATGCACCCACTTGATCGAACTGAGATTACTTGGAAACTTGTATGCATGCGAAGTCAACGATGTTACCTTTTTTCTAAATATTTACAATTTCTCTTGGCACACAGATTGGAAAAGACCATTTACTGCATGTCATGTATCAACATCATGCAGTTGGTGTTTATATTTGAGCTTTTCATTAATCAGTTACTGGAAAACCAGAGCAGTACGTACCGCAGAGTTTCATAGACCCGGTCATGTAATTGAATTTGTGAACTCCTCCTCATTTTACGTTTCTTTTTATAATAATATAGTATAATTATTTATTGGGATATTTACACCCATAACCCTGAGTAATTTCGCAATAACATTCATAACCCCGTATAATCGTGAATTACATGAGAAGCCTCGAATAGTCACTCCGTCTTACACCCATAACCCTCCGTTAATTTAAAACGTTAACTCAACCATATGGATGAGTTAATCTAACCCATGTACTGATGAACATTCATGATAACCCAAAAAAAGGAAAAAAAATCCTGACGATGGGATGGAAGCTACGTGCGAGTCGGCGTCAGGGGAGCTTTGTTCCAGTTTTGGGAGGAGTTTCCAAGCAGGAAGCAACGGCGGGCATAGGGAGGAGGAGCGCTTCAGGCTCAACGGGGAGGAGTTGAGGGTGTTGGAGGCACATGCTCGAAGGCTGGAGTGGGGGTCGGGGGGAGGGAGGGATTTGCGTAAGACAGTGGGCTGAAGGAGGTCGGCGGAGGGGGGGCTTTGCGTTAGGCGATGGGGGTAGGGGGCGGAGCTCTGCGTGAGGCGACGGGCTGGAGGTCGGAGGGGAGGGAGGGATTTGCGTGCTGGAGGTCGGGGAAGGTCGAAGCGGGGCTTTGCTTGAGGCGGTCGGGGGGTCTTTGTTGGACGACCGGGGGGACAGTAGGTTGAGGCGGCGGGCTGGAGGTCGGGGGGGACGGCCGGAGGGACAGTGGGCTAAAGGTCGAGAAGGGGGGCTTTGCGTCAGACGCGGAGGAGGTCAAGGGGAGGGGGTGGAAGCTCTGCGTGAGGCGGCAGCGAGCTGGAGGTCAAGGGGCGGGGGGTGAGGGGCTGCAGGTCGCTGGCGGGCGGAGATGTTTTGCTGTCCGGGAGGGGGTTGTTTAACGGGAGCTGCCTCGGACGATGACAGGGGATCGGCGGGGACGAGGTGGTCGATGAGGAGGAAGAGGGGAGGGAGAGGGACAGCTCGGCGGTGGTGCGGGCTGGGGTGGGGTTGCGTTCATGGAGCAGGTGGGCTGGGCGCGCGGAGCAGCGGGAAGGGGGCTTCGAGAAGGGAGTGCGACGACGGGGACGGGGCGGGGGGGGGGGGGTTCTCTGCTCGGGGAGAGGGGAGGGTGGTGGGGGGTTGCTCTACTCGAGTGGAGGTGCTGCTCGTAAGGGGCTCTCGACAAATGCACGACGGCTTGAAAGCGAGGAGGTGAGGTAGCGGCAGCTAGGAGACGGTGCAAGTCAACGGAATGTGGTTTCAGGCGGCGGGAAGGAGAAGAGGAGGAGATCCACGTGTGGGAGGCGCCTGGAGGAAGGGGAGGGAAACATCATTTTGTAAATATAAAGTATTTTGAAGGGCAAACTTGTCCACAATTAAATTTTTCCGTTGAAGTTAACGGAGATTCGAAACGGCACTTGACACAGGGTTATGTCATGTAAAGGTTAAGCATTACTTGGGGTTTCTCGTGTAATTCGCGATTATGCGGGGTTATGAATATTATTGCAAAATTACTCAAGGTTATGGGTGTAAATATCCCTTATTTATTTTGGATTATAGTTTTTACTACCTCTAAATTTCTCCCTCAGCAACAAGATGTCAATCCAGGACAAGTTGCTTTAGTCCACTGACTCCTCGGTAAATGGAATGAGATCTTAACTCGGGTTCATTTGGATGTGTGATTATAAAAATTGTTTTTTGTGTAAATTATATTTGTTGTAATATGCTGATCTAAGGAGACGAATAACTTACTTTTCACGGACATTTATTCCGTAATTATATGTATAATAATAGATATTATTCCATCGTTTGATTGGTTAAAATCATAAAGAATATTATATCCTATTTGTTGCTATATTACTAGCATTGCATCATATTGCAACAGTTATTCACTGACTTTTTCTTGTAATAGTGTCTTAACGACGAATAGTACACAATGCAACTGAAACTTCGGTAGATGTCATCATTTTGTTAAATTTTGGCAGCAAATATGATATTTGTTGTGAATTTCAAGAAGAAAAGATAATTACGCAATAAATAAGATTCAGTGTTATATTTAACATTAGAACATATGTTAATGAGTATTCAAATTATTCGTTTCCATAATTATCAATTTTATTGTGTGTCTAATTTTTTTTCATGTTTTTTGTAATTTGTTGATAGATTTAAGGTTAGATGAGTTGCAATAATGTTGAGGCATGTCACATTCTGTCTATGTACTGCATCAAAGATCAAATGAGACTCCCTTATCTCTGTGGTTTATGGTCCATCAGGTGCCCTTGCTGATTTTTCTCTTTGGGAGGATCTGAGAGTGGCACTTTCAAGGATTAGATATGTTCCCTCTCATTTATGGTGACCTCAATGTCACCTTGTTCGTAGCAGCCTAGTTTAGATCTGGGCTCACCTTCTTTCTTGGAGTTCATTTTGGACCTTACTTTGGAGGTGTTGGATTCGACGACTGCCTACATACTTTGGAGGAATACATAGTCATAATCTCAACTTGATTAGTTAGATCGTGGAGATTTTTCCCTTGGCAACGATGCTCACTTTGTCAAGATCTCATTAGGATCACACCCAAATATGTTGGGATTTAAGGGAGTATGTTCGTGTAAGCTACACTTTTCGCTTCAAGCACTCTTGGCTATTGGAGGGAGATCTCAAAGACTGTAACATATTGTGTTGGAGAGGGGTGAGACCTTCTAAGTTAGCTTCCAGGGATATGACAGTACGCTTAGGGGCTCTTCGATCGTTGTTGATGTCATTTCGCAGGGAGCTCTTAACTAAACATGGTGAGTAGAGGGCAATGGCTCAGGCTGAGGTGCTAGGTTTGACCTACTAGGGGACTCTAGGGAGATCATTGCTGAGGAGAGATAAGCAAGGTTGAATCGCCAATGGATGCTCTTGGAAGAGGATAGAAGAGTGAAATGTAGTGGATGCGCATGATTTATCAATGAAACTAATCCTCTTAACAAACTAGATCGGTAGTGGTTATGGCGGCCGACCCATAATATATAAATAATCAACCTACTATATGATGAATAACCAAAGTATGTGAGTCAAAATTTATTATATCTCTACAATAATGTATATAGGTGTAAGTATGGTAGAGTGTTGAACTCAGGAAAGCGTAACGAGGTTAGACAAAAGTATTATTAATTATTTCTAATTAACAATATTTTTGGTTTTTTAGATTTCTTTTTTTATATGTTTTTTATTTGTATGTTTTTGTGGGTTTTTAATTATATTCAAATATTTATGTTTTTTAATGTTTTATATTTTATAGTTTCTATTTTTGAAAATTTTTTATTTCTTTTTGGTTTTAAAAATAAGATAAATAATAATAATAATCTAGATAATATATAATATAGATAATAACTTTTTGGATTTTTAATAGTTAAAATAAAGGGGAAAATGTTTTTGGGTTTTTAAAAAAATTTTCTCTATTTTTGTGATTTTTTCATGGTACTTTTAGAATTTTATGGAATTTAGAAGTTGAAAATACACAAAAAAGTGAATGTATTAAATCTAGAAACTTAGTGTTTTAGAAATAGATATCTGTTTAAAATTAGCCTCAAATAAAATTTAATACATATTGTATATAATAAAAAATCGGAGATAGAAAACACTGTTTTCTAGAATTTTTTTATAATTTTCATAAGATTTTAGGGTAATTTTTAAGGTTTCTATTTTGAATTTTTTATAAATGTTTGGATATGTGATAATTTAGGATAAACACCTACTATTATTATCTTGGAATTTTTGAGAATACTTTCGAGTGTTTATGGATTTTAAACACATATAGGAGAAAATAGCAAGTCTTTGATTTTTAGTAAACAAGAAATCTCATTTAAAATGCCATAAAAAATATATGTGATGACTTTCTATTCTGGGCATTTAAAATAAATTTCCTATGATTTTTGCACTATCAAAGACATTTAATAAAAATTAAATACATAAAATTAAAATGTAGTGCAGGATAGGAAATAAAATGCAAAATCCACAGAGTTTCAATTCATTTCATAACATTAGCAAAATCCAAGGCTTAATATGTAAAAGATCCACGAATATAAAATAGTAACGTCTGATGAGAGGGGATTTATCAAGGGTCGTATTAATCCACTAGGCGGATCAATAGTCGATGCGGTGACCGCTTAACAAATCCCAAATCAATCAACAATTAACCCACAATAAAATATATGCGATGAATATAAAAATGTGGAGTTAAAATTTATTATAACTGTATATGCAAATGTGTATAGGTGTAAGCACAAGTAGAGGTCGAACACTGGGAGGCGAATGGTTGAGTGATGAAATTGGTTGCGCAGTTATTCAATTCCTGGTTCATGTCCAATTCGTTATTGTTTTTGTGGGTTTTTAATTTTATATTATTTTTTTGTTTTATTTTTGTTTTATGATTTTTATTTTGTTTTTATATTATATATATATATTGAATTATATAATATATATATAGATATATAGATATGTATAAGAGGAGAGAGAGATAATATATGGACACACACATATATATATACATAAATACTCAAAATTTATTGGATGTAGTATTTTTTGGCTTTTATATTTTTCTAATTTTTATGTATTTTTACTCTCAAAAATGTCCCTAATATGGGACTAATTAAATAGGCCGAAAATGATTTGGGTTTTAAAAATATAAAATAAGTCCAAAAATAACCCAAATTAATTTTAATACATAAATACTAATATATAGATAATTATAAAATAAGAAAACATATTTTTGGTATTTTTTAAGGGTTTTTATATTTTTTTAGGATTTTGGAGCTTCTTAAAATTTTTATATTTTCTTTTTCAATTTTTAGGGTTTTTCATTTTCTGGACTTAATATATATATACCATATATAATTTTTTGGGATTTTTCAAAAACATTTTATAATTTTTTTGGTATTTTATAATTTAAACAGTACAAAAATGGCTCTTTTTCATTTTTAATAATTAGGTTACATGCAAAAATGCAAAATGGACATGGCGTGAAAGTACATTGCATGGAGCATCTAACTTAATTTTTGTGGTTTTTTAGGAGCTACATAGGTATTTTTAATAAATAGCTAAAAGACACAAAAAATACACAACCTGGCAGGGGCATATATGCAAATAAAAGAAATATCAGGGACATCAGTGCAAATATACCAAGTGAAATAAACATTTATTTAAATTTTTGGATCTATTTTACAATATACAAAATTCGCCAGGTGATACATGCAAAATTCACGCGCCTCACGTGGGACTGCACGTAAGGCGCGGAAGGACCTTTTTGTAAATACATGAAAGTCTAGGGTCCTGTTAGCAAAAATACCATTTTATTTACACTTGCTATTTTATTTACAATGCTACAAAATAAATACAAAAATCAGGGGGTCAGATGTGAAGTTTACCCCATCAGGCGTGCCATCCAACGGCTGGTGTGCGTGACTTATCCACGTGGTGCCTCCTCAGCGACCGATACCGCTTCGTCGATGAACGCACGAGATTAGATCTCGCGGATGATCTGACGGTGACTGCTTCACTTCATTAGACGGTTGAGGTTCAAACTGGGAGCATGTTCTTCATCCGACGGCAGGGAAGACAACTGGAAGAACTGGGAAGAACGCTCGCCTGGGCGAGCTTCTTCCGGTGACATCTCGCTCCTTCGCCGGCCTTTACTACTCCAAAGCATCCCAGAAGGTTCCTGGAAGGTATCCCTATCTGTTGGAGGTCTTGGGTCGGGCGGAGACGCACTGGAGATCCCCCGCGAGGTCGGAAGAGCTCGTGGGTTCCAGGCACCTCCGACGACTCTTGATCCCCCGGTGCTTGGTAGCGCACCTAACCTGCTCAAGAAGAAAGCACAGCTTGAGGCGATGCTCCTCGGCCAAAAATAGAAGCTGTTAGCATAAAAACGAAGGCGGGCGGCGATGCTCTGGCGAAGTGGTGGAGGGGAGCATCGATTTGCAGATCTAGGGAAGATCTGGTTGGGTTTAGGTGGCTTGGAGGTGGAGAAGGCAATGGGGAACAGGATGAAGGTGAAAATGAGTCGGGAAAGGTCGGGGGATACAGCGAATGGGTTCGCCGAAGCGGAGCTCCGGCGAACAACGAAGGGGCTAAACTAAGCTAAACTAAGGTGCGAAGAACTAATCTAAATGCATAAATGAAACTACAGGAATGAAATCTACCTAAAAAGAGTAAATGCACATCTCTTATACCTAGGGGCCTCCAGGGAGCAGGACAGTCGCTGGAGCGCCGCTGTGGGCGCATCTCCTTCCTCCGCGAGCTTCCACGACCTTTAGGGGACCTCCAGCTGTCACCTGGATGCACGCTAGGCCGAAGGTGGGGGCTCTAGGGTTGGGGAAATGGCCAAAAAAATTGGGAGGAAGAAGATGAGTTATTTAAAGGCATGGTTGGCGCCCTTAATTGACCGGCAAATAGTGGAGAATCTAATGACTGTAAAAGCAATCCAAATAGGTGGCGTGAATGTACAACGAACGAGGAGTAAATCTCGTGAAGTGATTGTTGTTAATGGAGCGATAGATCGAGCGGGAAAATGGCAAGAAAAACGGGGAAAAGACAGGTCTGACAGACGTCAGAGGCGCATGGGGGAGTTGACTGGGGGTCAACACTCCCTGGCCTTTGATTGGTCCACCTCAGCGACCTTATTGACCTGTTAATTTAGCCTAATAAATGATTTTATTGAATTTTGCTTATAAAATAAAAAATGTGTATTAATTAATGTAGTATTTATTTATGATTTTTATTTATTTTTTTGATGTATTTTATTATGGGTTTATTTTAATAATGTATTTATAAGTGTATTTACATGTATTTTGTATAATTTATTTTTATTTTGTATATTTTATTTTATTAATTAATTTTATTATTTTATATATTTATAAATTATTTTTGTGAGTATATATATATAATTTTTAGGAGTTTATTTAAATTTTTAAATAAATAGGTATATGTAATATGTAGGTATACTTATAGGTATTTTACCTATATTATATATACATTTTATTTATTTAATGAATTTTATTTGTTTTTATTTTGGATTTATATTTTTAATAGATTATATATACTATTTACAATATTATAAAAATATGTAAGAATAAAATAATTAAAGAATGTATTCCCCTTTTATTTATGTACATCTATAACATAGGTATTTTGCCTATGTAGTCCATAGACTTATTTTATTTTACAAATTCTTTTTACTTTTATTCTAATTTTAATGTACACAAAGGTTATAAATAATGTTTACAAAATTATAAAAATATGAATTTGTAAGAATAATAAGTAATGAATAAATTGAATTTTTTTAATCGGTATTGTGTACAACAACGGCCCAAAACCTAACTTTCACAGATAAACTCCAAAAATTCTGAAACCAATTTTATTAAATAGTTCTTGGAAAGTTATATACAATTAAAGATGATTTTGTTTGATTTTGAGTTTTTATTTGTAAGATATGGGTCTGTGAAGTTGAGATTCTGGCTTTTTATTCTGTGTATAAAATGTACACTGTATATTATTTTTACACAAACTCAATTTTGTATTTTTATTTTCATTATTATCTTCAACTTTCATGTACAAAAGATTTTTATTTGATGAATAAATAATTCTATACAAAATAGGTGTCAAAAATGCATAAAATAATGAATAAATAAATGAGGTATCTATTGTATTTTGGCCCTTATCTCCCCCTACTTTATTCCTTGTCGACCAATTCCATTCTGAACTTGGTCTCGAGATTAGGGTTATAAAATATTTGCAATATTTTATTCCTTTTCTTTTCTTCTCTTTATTCTATAATTTTGGCATTAAAACCTTATTTTATGTACAATAAATACAATAAATAATGAGTGCTAATATGTACAAATTTATGTTATTTACATGCATTTGATGGGGTTTTTAAGGCCAAAATGATAGAATAAAGAATGATTAATCGAGATTCATCATCCCCCTATACTTGCCTTTGCTAGTCCCTAGTAAAAGAATAAAGAATAAGAAGAAAAGAAAATGCAAAAATAAAGAATTAAAAGAATAAATTGAATTGTTCATGATTATTAAATTTATATGTACAAAATCAAAGTTTGGAGCTCAGGTTAGACCTTGGTGTGAAAATGTGTGTGGAACCTAGTTGGGAACCAAATTTAAAATACAACAGCCTTCGATAGTCACAGAACTCGGTTCAAATTATCTCACTAGCCAGGTCAGAACTAGCCTATATCATACGCAAACCCTTATGACTATGAAGCTGACTTGTACAGTGTAAGTGATAATGGCTCTCCCCAACTGAAATGACAAAGGAACTGACTTCTCCAGAATGACAACCCAATGATTCCCCAATCCAACCCTCTATCGTCGAGGAGCAGGGTATTCCCTTCTAAGTTCAAGTGGCATCCGACTCAAGAGGAGGAGGGGAAGAAAAGAATGGACGGTAGCCAGTGTAGCTACCTATCCTGGGATGCAAGACTAGTGTAGTCAAGTCATCCAGCTGTAGGCTCATATGGTATAACTTTGATGCTCAAGCTTGCTTATTTTCTATACAACATAGATACATACTCCGGCAGGCACTTTTATTTTTATTTACAAGCCTGTCCACTTTTTTGGAGTTTTTTTTGCAAACATACTATTTACAACAGCATTTACATAAGGACTTTTTCCTCTTGAGCCAGAAGACTATCCCTCTTTTGAAGCTTTATTGCAACACACACTCTCCTGTCATTCGACTTCATTGAAACTGGACCAGGTTGGGGTGCACTTCCCTCCCTAGACGAGGACGAATGTTTCCAGCCGTGTGCGTCTCAGACTGGCAAGTCCAACCCCCTCACCACTCCAACTGAGTTGAGCCGAGTGAAAGGTGCAAGTGTCCAAGTTAGGTCACGGCCGACAAGAGTCATGTGTGTGTCTCAAAAAGTTCTAGTTAGCCAGTTGAGGTGACTTGAACCCAGCCCTGATTTCTCAAAGAATTAAGTCTGAATAGACCTGAAGTACCTTAAACCTAGTTCCCATAAGGTTCCAGTGTAGTTAGGTGCAGTAAGGTCCAACCAAGCTGCAATCTTCGACTTTATTGGACTAGTTCAATCATCAAGCTCAATCAAAGAATATGAATGCTATGCAAATGCTATTTACAAATATGCAAAGAATAATGGAATTTTGCAAAGAATTTTGAAAACTAAGAGAAGAGTTTTTACACAAAGAATTTTTGTAAATAAAATAATTTTGGCACTCAAAGTATAAAATATGTACAACTATTTACACGGGCGTGCCGCTTTATTTTACAAGACTTAAAGAATTTACAGGTTTTAACAAAGTGATTTATTAAGGTGTATATACAATTGATAAAGAATTTTATGTATTTTATTTTTCGTTTATTTTATTTATTATGATACTTTTATTCCTCAAATTTATTTGAAAATTATTTTAAAAACTATAGTACAAAATAATTTTTGCAAATATTTACAAACATTTGAAAGCCATTTTGCAAAGATTTTGCAAACACTATATATATATATATATTTTTCAAAATATTTTTACAGATATTTTCAAAATCATTTGCAAATAGGTTTTCAAATCCTTTATTTCAAAAAAATATAAGAATTTTTGCAATCAAAATATTTTTACAAAGGTTGAAAATATTTCACCAAAAAGTTTTCCAAACAGTTCACACCATTTTTGAAATCATTTTGCAAAAATATTTTTGACCTGATTTATTAATCAGTATATACAAAAAGAATCTGAGGAATATGAAGCATAATTAATTAATTTTCAATGAATTATATCATATTATTAGCCATATTTATTAATAATTATACGAAAGTACGAGTAATGGCTAAAGTATATACAGAGTATATACGACCCCCCTATACTTAGCATGAGCTATGTCCTCATAGATCAGAGAGAAAAGAGAAGACATAACTCGTACTGAATATAGATAAGTCTACAGAATATACGAATAAGAGACGAACGAATGAGAAGTTGACCGTCCCCCCTATACGTAGGATCAAGTAATCCTAAGTATAGCAGACTGTACACAAAGCAGGGAGGGTCAAGGGTGGGAATAAACAGATCAAAGAATTAATAAATCAGGGGTGCATCGCTCTATACTTAGGACAAAGTATGTCCTGAGTACAGAAAACTGACACAAAGGGGCGACACCTTTTATTTAGATACAGAAGATAGAAAAGGAAAAGAAGAAAAGAAGAAAAGAGAGATATATACAGATAGACGAAAATATCGTGGAGAATATACGCATCACTCCCCCAATACTTAGGGTGAGATATCCCTAAGTATAGGCAACAACAGGAGTGACGAAACTGAACGACGAAAGAACAACGCGGTGTGTACCCCCCTATACTTAGGACAAGGTACGTCCTAAGTATAGTCACAGAGATATGGCGATATATGTAGGGCACACATATATACAAGTGGTGAAGAACTGGTGAAGTACAGGACGGTATCTGACAAGTGAATACCGTACTTGCATCATCGTCTCCCTGTGAGAACGAGGACGCATTCAGAAGGTGAAAAGACACCCGGATATGCAGTCAAGTGGGTGTCGGCTACCGGGGAAAATAGATCAGAAGTAAAGCGGGGACCGGTAGCATGAACAGTCAATCGGCTCGTAGGGTCAGCATGAGGAAATAGAGTTGATACTATAAGACCGGGAGGAAGAAGGAACAGTACAGAGTCCTTCGGTCAATCAGAGTCTCAATAAGATATGGAAAGGTAAGGAACAAGAGACATCGTGGCATTCGGTGGTCATGAGGTTGGAAGATCACAGGAGACACACTGATTACCGCAAGTCATGGCTCAACCCTGCGAGGTTCGTCAAGGTGAACAGGCTCAAAGGAGCCGGGGATCATAGAATAATCAGAAGACTTGGTCCAGTGATCCGCAGATCGGATGCACAATAAGAAAGGGGACCAAGTACACAACTCAGAAGACTCGGCTTCGTGCTCCAACAGACAGGAGACACCAATAATGAAACCGAGTTCTTAGAAAATGATGTACCCTCCTGCAGATAACCCTCGGGGAGTAGTACATGCTAATCGTCGAATAAGCAGAAAGAGACTCAACCTTGCAAGGGTCGTCAAGGCAAGCGGACGCAAAGGCGTCAGTGATCCATCATAGGGATCATCAGAAGTAGTCTCGGTAGGCGACAGGTCGACTACCAGCAAAAGAGACCGACAAATCAAGAAAGTGTGGCAGCGTCCCGCAGATAACCCTCGGGGAACGTGCTGCCAACTAGGCATGGAAATAGCAGATATCAGGGGCTCAACCTTGCGAGGACCGTCAAGGAGAGCAGACTCAAAGGAGTCTAATCAGAGGGGTCCCATGATCTGCAGATCAGATATGCCACTCAGGATGGGACCAAGATCATATGTAACAAACGACTCGGTTCCATGCTCCACAGATCGGAGACATAGTCAGCAGGGTGAACCGAGCATAAAGAGAGTGTTGCGCTCTCGCAGATAGTCCTCAAGGAGTAATGCAATCTAGGCAAAGAATAGTCAGAATGTGTCTCTACCTTGCGAGGGTCGTCAAGGAGAGAGAACTCAAAGAAGTCTCAGCACATCGGTCTCAAGCCCCAACAGATCGGGTGTATAATCAGAAAGGGAGACCGAGTACACATAACAGACGAATCGGCTTCATGCTCCAACAGACGGGAATCACCGGAAATGAATCAATCTGATCGTAAAGAAAGTGACACATCTGTCCGCAGATAGTCCTCGGGAAGTAATGTGAGCTACACAGTGAATAATCAGAGTATCTCCCATCCTTGCGAGGGTTGTCAAGGAGAGAGAAGAAGCTCGAAGGAGCCGGATCCATCAGACAGATCCACATAATGGTCTCGATAGACGGCAGACCGCCTACCAGCAGAAGAGACCAAGAGAGCTATAATGTGTCATAGCCTCTCGCAGATAACCCTCAGAGAGCTATGAATTAGGCGGTGAATAATTGTAATATCCAGGCTTGTCCTTGCGAGGTCGGTCAAGGAGAGCAATCAAACAGTTGGCCTCAAGTACCAACCAGTCGGGCATACAATCACAGGGGGAGGCCAATTAGGCATATCATCCGACTCGGTTCCGGGTCCCATCACAATGGCGACCCAAGCAGTGAATGAAACTGCAGTCCAAGAAATTGTTGCATTCTCCCGCAGGTAGTCCTCGGGGAGGAATGCGAGCTAGATCAATGTAGGTCAAGGGAATGCTGGCATAGAATCTCAGGTCCTCAAGGGTGTTCAATCAAGAAATCATCCGGAGGGCATAAGATCATGTGAGGGATCAAATAATCAGGTCATTCACAAAACAATCCCTCAAGATACTCTAATCTGGCTGAGATGGAATGAAATATCATCAGTACTCCTATAAGTGCCAGGGTGGATCAAAGAGTCAGGAGATCAAGGATGGTTCAATCAGGAAGATGAGAGATCATGCAGGATCCGCCGACCTTTATCGGGAAGTCCAAATCAGAATAATCAGTCAATCCTCAAAAATCACGATGGGTGGAATCTCAAGATAGATAAATCAATCAATGCTCATGAAATCGTCATCAAGTCATCGCATCATATCACATCCTCAATCCGGTGTGCGAGATCGAAATCGTCAATAAAGAATCACACCTAATGATCATGCATCATCCAAAGTCCTCAATGAGCTCCTATGCACGTATGAAAGATAATCCACCAAATCAACCTCAGCATCCTCAACATCAGGCCCGACTTACTCCAATAACCAATATAAGTGACGAATCCTCGATGTGGTCTATGGCTAAAAGCACAGCAATCCCGGGTAAAAGAAGAGATGATACGGGGGACACGAGGAAGGTGGATAAGAACGGTAACACAATGGAATGGAGAAACTGATTGAGCGAAAGTGACAATATCACGGGTGGTAGAAAAATGACACAGAGGGGGACAAGGAGGGCGGGCAAGTAGATTGGGGCGTAGACAAAATTGGGTGTTCCACACAAGGCGGGAACACCGTCAAAATGGTGGTCCGAAGAGCATGCTCTCCTCGAACCTGAGAAGATGGGGATGGTACGGTGGATACAAGGAAGGTGGTGAAGAAGAGGGAAACGAAGGACTTGGCGAAGAAATGATTGAGCTCAAGCACCAATATCACGACTCGATGCAGATGAGGAGGGATATATGTATAAGAGAGGTAGAGAGACTCAAAGATGAAAAGATGAAAAATGCATGACTCACACGGACGGGACCGACTACTTTAATAATGAATGAAAAACGCAACGAACTCCGAATCACATTCAATACACAAGGCAAACCCCCAATTCACCTACTCAACATAGTGAAGACCATCAGGTGACAGTCATTTATCTTTTCCGTTTTAGAGTGAGGTGAGAATCACAAAGTTGTACAAACACTCAGGAGGCTTGATGGGATTTGGGCTCTACTCCTTAGCGTGTACGTGAGCACTTAAAACGCATACAATGAGGGGGTTGCTCTCCCCAAGACAAGGAAGTCATTATGTTTTATTTTTAGGTCCAATAGAGTTAATAGTCCCAATTTTATTTCTATTATCACTTTTTTGGGTATTTTCAATGCACGTGCCTATCGAGGTTCCAATTTCCATTTAGCATTCTAAGTGGTCAAAAACAGAGGGAGGAGGTCGGAAAAGCCATGCAAGTCCGAAAACGATGATGCATGCCAAGTAAGAGGACTTACAGTGCTTCCCAGCTCTCTCCATGTGGGATGCATAACAGAATTGAAACCTATGCTACATGAAATGCAATTCGATGAAATCGCCCTAGGATAGTAACTGCTATTATCGTGAAGCACCAAATGTTGGTTATTCAAAGTCAAACCCTGAAGTCCGGTCTAGGCTCACCCCTCCTCTTCTCGACACATCGAGTTCAGGAGTAGCGCTTGACAGGGTGGGCTCGCGGCACGCGGGTTCGAAATTAAATAACCAACAATTATTAATTTGACTAAGTCCAGAAGCGCATCTATAGGTACATGCAAGTATATTAGGGGCTTTGGACCTTAATCTATCGGCAAGTAATTCCTAAGCTAGGGCTCATTCACACAAAATAATAAAAATAAAAAAGAAAAAGCGTCAAAACCGTCGAGGCCCCCAAGGGAACAATCCCTCGGGCAATGGACCTCGGGAAGTCGGAGTGTACATGTGATAGTCCTGTATTATTACAATCCAAGTGTCACTCTCTCACATAAATATACATAATAAAATAAAATGCATAAAAATGTAGACTGTCTTAAAAAATTCTCCTTCGTCTGCCTTTGATGCTCTCTCCTATTAGCTGGTGTAGAAGAGCCAACTCCGCCTCGCTTGGGTGCATTGGTCCTCCTAGGAGGTCCTCCTTCGCTTGGCAGCCCCTCGCATCAAAGACAAGTAAAGGAGATAGGTCAGAACAGTCAATCAACAATGTCAAGAAGTAATCAAATAAATAAATAATAAAATAGACACTGGAAATGAGCAAAGAATTAAATAAAGGGATATTTACCCAACGAACCCTGAAATCTTTCAAAATTACCTCTATGACCTTTGAAATATCGATATTCCTCCCTAGACCCCGTAATCTTGCTAACCATTACCGTGCAGACCCTCTGGTTAACTCCCATCCATTTGTCCGTTAAAACTAACCGGCTTCCGTTATATTTGTTTACATTATACCCAATTTGTTTGTTAAATTTACATTCATTGCCATTTCCCCTTGGATTTGGCCCTCCCCGCCGTCCTTCTCGAAACCTCAACCCCACCGTGCCGTCCAAAGCCCCGGCGTCGCTTCCCCTGCTCCCCCGCCGGCCCTAACGCGCCTCGACTGCCAGCCACCAGAGCCCCGGCGTCGTTTCCACGGTGGTGCGAGCTGCCACCGGAGCGCGCCACGGGAGCCCATCGATTGCTCATCCTTCAAACACATGGCTTCGACAGAGGCGTCTCCACGCGCCGCCCTTCTCCTCCAGCGTGTCCCCCTCGCCGCCCTTCCCCCTCCAGCGCCCCCCTTATCCGCCGCCCTCCTCCTCCCCTTCTTCCTCCAGCCCCTCCCCCGCCGCCCTTCCTCCTTCTCCCCTCCCATTCCTCCTCCAGCCCCTCCTCCGCCTCCCTTCCCTCCTTCAGAACACCCCCTCCCCTGCAGAACTGGATGGCGACGCCCCTGGTAATATCCGCAAAGCACGAGTCACCCATGGACTCGGAGGAGGCGAAGACGAAGTCGCATATCCCGTTGAAGATAGCACGTGGCCCAGCCATGTATATAAACCCCGCGCCTATGATTGGAGCGCCAGGTCCATCCCCCTCGAAGTAGAGCGTCACCCCCGGCGTCCACGGCCCCCCGCTGTCGTCGCAAAGCACGTATCGAACGCCCCAGAGACATGTACTCCGATGCACCTACCTGTAGCTGTAGCATATAGAACCACGATTTTGAGCATTAAACAAATGGGTCGTATTCCAAATGACTGTCACCTGTTTCCAGAACTCGTCCCTTAGCCCGTTGTAAATCGATTTCACGAACCTCGAGATCACCATGCCAGAGTCCACCATGATGCCGTCAGAGGCAAAGTAGAAAACGATGCTGTGGTGGTCGGAGCGGGAGGGGATCTGGAGGTTGACGGCGAAGAGGAAAGACTTTGAGGGGAGCGGATGAAGGTGGTGGTCGGAGCGAGAGAGAGTAGGAGGGGGAGAGAAGAAGAAAGGAGGGCCCTTGGATTTGCTAGGGTTAGATTAACTCAACCTAAACCCAAACAAGTTAACTTAAAAGATCTCAAATTAACGGTAGGGTCTATAGGGTAAGACGGAGCAAGATTACGGGGTCTAGGGAGGAATATCGATGTTTCAAAGGTCGTAGAGGTAATTTTGAAAGATTTCAGGGTTCGCTGGGTAAATATCCCTTAAATAAATGAATTAACGATCATACAAAATCCGTTGCCTCCCCGGCAACGGCACCATTTGATGAGAGGGGATTTATCAAGGGTCGTATTAATCCACAAGGCGGATCAATAATCGATGCGGTGACCGCTTAACAAATCCCAAATCAATCAACAATTAACCCACAATAAAATATATGCGATGAATATCAAAAATGTGGAGTTAAAATTTATTATAACTCTACATGCAAATATGTATAGGTGTAAGCACAAGTAGAGGTCGACCATTGGGAGGCGAATGGTTGAGTGATGAAATTGGTTGCACAGTTATTCAATTCTTGGTTCATGTCCAATTCATTATTGCTTTTGTGGGTTTTTAATTTTATATTATTTTTTTGTTTTATTTTTGTTTTATGATTTTTATTTTGTTTTCATATTATATATATATATATATATATTGAATTATATAACATAGATATATATATATAGATATATATATATATATGTATAAGAGGAGAGAGAGAGATAATATATGGACATATATATATATACATAAATACTCAAAATTTATTGGATGTAGTATTTTTTGGCTTTTTATTTTTTCCATTTTTTATGTATTTTTACTCTAAAAAATGTCCCTAATATGGGACTAATTAAATAGGCCGAAAATGATTTGGGTTTTAAAAATATAAAATAAGTCCAAAAATAACCCAAATTAATTTTAATACATAAATACTAATATATAGATAATTATATAATAAGAAAACATATTTTTAGTATTTTTTTGAAGGGTTTTATATTTTTTAGGATTTTGGAGCTTCTTGAAGTTTTTATATTTTCTTTTTCTATTTTTAGGGTTTTTCATTTTCTGGACTCAATATATATATAAATATACCATATATAATTTTTTGGGATTTTTCAAAACATTTTATAATTTTCATTTTATAAAGTTCACATTTTATAAAATCGGAGATAGAAAACACTGTTTTCTAGAATTTTTATAATTTTCATAAGATTTTAGGGTAATTTTTAAGGTTTCTATTTTGAATTTTTTTATAAATGTTTGGATATATGATAATTTAGGATAAACATCTACTATTATTTTCTTGGAGTTTTTAGAATAGTTTCGAGTGTTTATGGATTTTAAACACATATAGGAGAAAATAACAAGTCTTTTATTTTTAGTAAACAAGAAACCTCTTTTAAAATGCCATAAAAAATATATGTGATGACTTTCTATTCTGGGCATATAAAATAAATCTCCTATGATTTTTGCACGATCAAAGACATTTAATAAAAATTAAATACATAAAACTAAAATGTAGTACAGGATAGGAAATAAAATGCAAAATCCACAGAGTTTCAATTCATTTCATAACATTAGCAAAATCCAAGGCTTACTATGTAAAAGATCTACGAATATAAAATAGTAACGTCTAGTAGGGATCTAGATGCAAATAGACCTAAGTTCTAGGTTCGCATATCAAATGAACCATGATATTTTACACGTCAGACGAAAGATTGGGTATCAAATGTAAATAGGAAATGTGTGGGGCTATAAAGAAAAGTATACCCACGATCATGTGCTCATCAACAGTCCAGGTGCATTCACATAAGGTGATCTATGGCTGGGGCCCACATTGCTTCTCTCATAATCGACAGTTTGGATTAAAACTGGAGGCACTACTTGATCAGACGGCGCTGACTCCCTTTGTAATAATAAGGAGGAACTTAGTGAAGATCAAGCTTTCTCCAGTCAATTTGCCCTTCTTCGATGACGGTTTAGCTCGTCATCAAGATCAGAAGCTTGGCGGTAGTGATCTGCAACCGCTAAGGTCACTTAGCAAGTCTTGGGCCTGATGGGAGCGACAAGGATGTTGAGGTTCAAGCGACCTAGAAGTCACTTTGCATGTGTTTGAATCCTCTCCATACAAAGCCTTTTAGCATATACACCTATGTAAAATGGTAATGGGCTCGAGAGAGCCACTCTCAACCCACAAAATGGGAAAACAACAAGTTTATGGGGTGAGCAGTATGGGGTGGAGGGAGGAAATTACTTTGGTCTGTGCCAGACCTAGATTGTTTGATGGATCGAGTGAATGGAGAATATGACGAGAAATGAAGATGGGGGTGATCAGATAGTTTGGGGACATGGTCTTTACTGAGATATGATAGCCAAAGTTGAAGCTTCAACATACTTGAAAATATTGGAAATCAAAAGATAACGACTACTATGCTTGGAAATAAAGGCTAAAATATTCTAAGAATTTAAAAATGGATCTAAAGAGTGAATCTAACCTATGCCTCAACATGGTTTTCACTTGGGAAGCAAGTCCTCTACCTCGAGCAAGACTCCGGCAATGGGGAGTTTCAAACTTTGCTACTTATCCTCGTCAATGCCCTGGGGAGGTTCCTTCAATCACAAGGAGTCTCACCTATACCAGGGTTTAGGGTTACAATACATAGATCGAGATTCCAAACATCGAAATGATTGGTCTATGGGCCTTGTTATAGGACAAAATAATACATAAAAAGGAATTTTTGTAAATTTAAAATTGAAAACGAATTGATTATAAAAAAATCAAAATATAAAACTTGTTTATTATTATTATTATTTAAACTATTTTATGATGATTTTATTTATTTTTACATCCTTATATAATAGGTATTATTATTTATATACTATTTTATAAGTATTTATATTAATATATTTGGATCTTTTGTATTTTGTTTTGTTATTTATATGCATAATATCTTATTTTAATAATTTATTTATATCAATTATTATTCTATTTATGTACATTTGTTTTATATTTCATTTCTTAGAATTCTATGCTTAAATATGTCAATGTAAGTACATTATACGTCAATTATACCTTGTATTATTTATTTTATTTAAGTGTTTTGTGTGGTTTAATTGTAGTTAATTTGTATATAGGTGTTGAATAATATTTACAATAAAGGAAATATATCAATACACCAAGAACAATTAGAATAAAATAATTTGTATTATGGTATATACAATTAGTACTATTGTGCCCCAATTAGTCGATTTTTGTATCTTAGCTCTAGTTTATGTAAAATTATCTTCATTTGAAAGATAATTTAATTAGAAACATAATGGAGGTGAGTTTGGTTCATTTGAGTTCATGAAGATAAGACATTGATCTTTGTAGCTTTTTCTATGGCTTTTTCATCTGAGATAACATGTGTTTGGTGCTTGGTTTATTTGTGCCAGTATTTGTTCTATTTTCTTTATACTATTTTATACAAGTTTCATGTTGAAAATATTTTAATTTGATATGTGCATAAAAGTGTATAAAATGGTGTAATAACGATCTCTATATAGTGTATTGTATACCTGGGGTTTCCATTTGGTGTATGTCTATGTACATTATTTGCCCTCATATCAATACTTTATTCTGGGTCGAGCTAGTCATTGTTTGACTAGGTCTCGGGGTTCAGGGTCAGTTAGTATCTTTGATACCTCCTTTATTTTTCTTTCCTTTTCTTTATTCTTTTATTTTGGATTTAAATACATGTATTTATACAATATTTATACAATAATGTTAGGACGTTAATTCATGAAAGTTAGTGATAATTACATGTATTTTACTAGGGATTTAATGCAAAATAGGATAATAAAGGTGCATGAATGGCTATTGATTGTCCATTATACATTCCTTTGTTGGTAAGAAAATGGGTGATGAAAGAGAAAATAAGGAAAATGAAAATAAAAAACTTGGAATGATTATGATTTCAATCTTATCTTCATGAAATCAAAATTGAAGCTTTGCCAGAACTTTGGATTGCTATTTTGGTGGACACTTATTTAGAATAAGAATTAAAACTTAACAGCCAACAAGTTCTACAATCCTCTCTTCAGTTCAACTTAATAGTCAGATTAGAACAAGTCTTCTTGTATGCAAACTCTAGTGACTGGAAACTCACTTGTATAGTATACGTGAAATGTATCTCCTGACATCTAAAGTGGCAAAGAAACAGTCTCCATCAGCAAGGTAACCCTAATTCCCCAATCTAGCTACTCATTCCTCAAGGATCGAAGTATTACCTTCTAAGTTCAAGTGCAACTGGCTCAAATACAATGTGTAGAGAAGAAGATTGGACCGTGATCGGTGTAACCATATATCCTTTGGATCTTGACCGATGTAGCCAGGTCTCCAGTTGCATGCAACCTTGTAACTTTGTCTTTGAATCGTAAGCGTTACTTATTGATATATAATTCCGACGGGAATGATTTTTCATTGACTTTTTACCTGCCTATTTTTAGGAGTTTTTGATTTTGAACCCTATTTTCTAATATATATATATATATATATATATACACACACAACAACAACATTTATATAAGGAATTTTTCTTCTTGAGCTAATAGACTATCCAACTTTTGATGTTTTATTGCAACCCACACTACCATGTCTTTATATGATCATGTCACTAGATCGGGTTAGGGTGCACCAACCTTCTATTGGGAGGTGTATGTTTCCACTCGCATGATTTTCAAGTTAAAGAATTCTTCCATCCACCACCTCATCTGAGTTGAGATATGTGTAAATGCTTGTTCCACTTAGAACAGTGTTGACAAGAGTCATGTGTGTGTCTTGAAATATTATACTTAGTCTAACCAAGATGACATGTGAACATAGTCTTGTGGACTTAAAGAATTAAGCCATGTTTACATGAAAATTTTTAATTCCAATTCCTATAAGGTTTCTGTGAAATTAAGTGGTATTTAAGCACAAAATGGAATAATAAAGAAATTAAAAGAAAAATAAAGGAATTATTGAAGATACTGACTCGGCAAGGAATAAAGTAGGAGGCAATAAGGATAAAATAATGCAAACAATTATACATAGAACCCTGTAAACCCTAGCTGGTTAAAACAGTCTATGTAGCCTATTTTTACACTATTTTATATACACTCATACATACTTCAATTAAATTGGTTTCAATATAAAACATGTACATATTGATGTAGATAATTATAAAAATATTAGCCCATAAAAAACATACACAATGAACATCATACACATATGAAAAAGTCACAAATAGAACTTCATTGATCAATATATACTCCATATGAACTCAAATTGAACCGGACTCACCTCAATTATACTTCAAATTGAATTATACATCAAATGAAGTTGGTAAAATTATTAAGATGCAAAATTCATCTTTTTGGGGGGTCATTCTATTGAGGCATCTATGTATAATATTATTATATTTAATTCTATACATTTTTACTCTCTTTAATTTTTTAAATATTGAATATATTACATAATACATATTATATGTAAACATAAATTAAAAATCAAATAAAGATACCTAAATAAATAATAAACTATAGAATATTGGTATACTATACATATGATATGTATACATGTAATCATTTACATACATAGACCAAATAATAAAAATAAAATAAAAATATACAATTACATCATAATTAATACTATAAATATATAAAATATGTAAATATAATAATATGTATATCAAATAAATAATAATAATAATAATATATACAAAGTATATGTAAATATACATATATATGTACATGTAAATATTAACATATAACAATTAGTATTTAAAAATAAATAAAAATCACCAAAAATACTTTGTAAAATGCAAAATAGCTTACATATTTTAAGATTTTTTTTCAATAAATCTGTGATGAATCTACGATTCTCATTCTTTATTCTTTTAATTTAGGTTTTTGTTTTAGAAAAACCACCTATAAATACATGTAAATACAATAACTTAGCATTTTGCATGACATTGTTAACACCTCATATTTAGCACTTATTTTGCAAAAATAAAAGAATAAAACTAAAAGAAAAATAATGATGTATTTAGAATAAATAGAGAGTGACCCAAACCCCAGAGAAGGTGAAGCCTTGACCTAATCGCAAAATGATTAAGAGAGATAAGGTTACACTATGTATTGTACATATCAACTATACTTGTACAAAATATGTATATATTTGTTTTTCAAAATTCTTTATTCTTTTTACACTTTTGTATAGTTCTAATAATAACAGAAAATTAAACAAAAATAAAAAAAAATAAAATAAAATCATCAATTCCATGTACAAAATACACATGTATATAACATAACCCCTATTTATTCTATAATTTTAGTTAATTCATAAAAATGAAACAAAAATCGTTTTGTATCCCTCAATCTATTTTGTAAATGAGTAAAATATAAAATAAAATTATTTTGTAAAAATAAGAAAATAAAAATACTTGTACGAAATACATACCTTTATTTAATACATAATACATTGTATACCTTACTTTTCATAAAAATAATAAAAAATAAAAAAATATCAAAAAATAATAAACTTTTTTATTCTATAAACTTTTTTATTTAAAATTATTTACTATTTTTTATAGAATTTTCTTGTATTTTTGTAAATTCTGATTTCTCATTAGGCCACTTAGGATTGTTGACCGCGATCAACGATCTCTTCCAGGCTGGGTCGGGCCGCCATTTTTCTTGTCGGAGCCATTTCTCCATCTTCTAGCGCCCGAACCCGACCATCTTTGGCTTCAATTCTTACGCACGATTACAACCCTAATGTCCATGATCCTCGCGGATCCCTAGGCATAGTCGAATTGCCCTACGGTTCCACTCCACACTCCGATATTTTGGGACCCTCGAGCATCCTATATAATCATCTCTTCCTCTCCTCTAACACCTCATCTCGTCCCTTGCATCACCCAAGACCCCCAAACACCTCCACTGGAGTGACAACCTTTGGAGGTGCAGCTTAGGCCCCTGTGGAGATGCATGGAGGCTTGTTGCTCGCTTCGTGGCCGGAGATCTGCCGCAAGTAGCCTCCCATCCAGCCACAACTCAGTTGAGGCCAAGACCTATCCGTCCACCTATGCATGGAAATTCTGAGTTCATTGGTAGCCTCATATATCGACTACCATTATGCATTCCCCCATCCATTTTAATCTTTCAATTCATCTCTGTCGCACGCTTTCTTGCTCTAACCAGCTGGTCGGAGCCCCATTACCGACATCCATCCGCACAGACTGACTCCCCATACGATCGTCCACCATCTTACGTGACATGATCACCCTTAGACTCTCCCATCATAGAGAGATTAAGGTTAGATCTCCCTCTCCCACCTTCACCGAAGGTCTAGCAACATCCCCAGCCGCTTCACGTATCTTCTTAAGCAATAACTCATGCGGGAGCATCGCCCCGAGTCCACTTCACCCTCTGCAGGTACCATCGCGCGTGAGGAGCAACCTTTGGAGCCACAACTACTGAGGCAGAGCAGCTCCAGGAGGAGCTTCACCACCACGCTTATCCGATTGTCGTCTCCCTCATCAGAGCCCGCCACCGAACGTGCATCACTTACACGAGCCTGTCGGACTACTTGGTGACCACATCTAAGTGACGAAGCTCCTCCCTTGCTACTTTGAAGTTCGTTAGGGCCTTATTCTTGTGGACCTTCCTTCTGCCGTTGGATGAGCATCCCTCTGCCAGATCAGATCAGATTCGCTCGACCGTGCAGCCTTTGAGCCGTTCGATCAGGGGCCCCTAGCGCATCTGACACACATGTCCGTGACAGAGTCTGGACCGTCAGATGCTTTGTAGAGTATAATCAGGTTCGTACGTCAGAGCCTACCCCTGTGCCCCCTTAGGGTATATTTCATAATTTCCCATGTATGTTTCTCTATTTTGCATGAGTACTTTAAATAAAGTTGTAGTTAAAAACATTTACATTTTAGATGTTGTACTGTTAGTATTTAAAGTTTGGTCCTTCTGAGTTGGAGTCATGTGTGTCCCACATGGTTATCTGGGTCATTCGTATTTCATGTCCTGAATATTTTTGTTGTTATTGAATGAATATAATGTTTTAGAATTTGCATTTATACCCCTGTGTGCCTAGATCACGTGTTGTGCATGTGTTGATTGGACGAATTGCTTGTTTTCCCCCTGTGCTTTTCTCGTGTGCTATTATTTGATCCGTAGAGTTAAAATAATTGTGTTTGGGTCCCTGTGAGTTATGCTTAATTGCATGTCTTTCATTGGACTTGATAAATATTAAATTAATCCAACAAATTGCCTAAAAATTACTGATGGCTCCTAATAGGTTGTATTTTTGTGGTGATTTTTGGTGTTAATTTTGTTGCTTTTTCTATTTTTAAAAATTGAAAAACCCCTAAAAAGTGTCTTGTCTAAGTTTCAAAAATAATAAAAATTCGAAAAATATTTTAATATTTCCACAAATATTTCTGGAGTTGTCTTTTATTGTGTTTTAATTACAGTATTAATTTTACTTCAAAATCTTTGTAAAACCCTAAAAATCACAAAACTTCCAAAATCAAAGAAAAATCTAAAAAAAATATGATTTCAGTTTATGTTTGTAATCTTTCATTTCTAGTTTATAATAAAATTATTATCCAAGACCTTTAGGCACATTAGATATTTTTAATTTGTAAATTACTCCTGGTGATGCAATGTTTTGCATATTTTTCACTATTTTATTTTTTAAAAATTTATAAAAACATTGGAAAAATCTACAAAAATTACAAAAACATTTGAAAATCTATAAAACACAAAAACAATACTGTAATTTTCTGAGCATTTTTAGCCACCTTGAAAAATCCAAAAATAGTGTTATGTGTGCACTAAGTGTTTTGTGTTTGTTTCCTTTTAATAAAATTAAAATTTCGAAAATTAAAAACCACTAAAAAATACTTTATTTTCGAAATTTGATTACTTAGTTCTTAGATCGTGCTCCTTATGTTCGACCCTAGTAGCTTTACCAGGTAAATTAAAATAGCAAGCTGCTCACATTTGATTGCATGATCTATTTAGTGGTTATTTTTCTCATTAAGAGATCAATTCAATTGAGGAAAATGACAATACATATTTATTCCACCTTATTCGATCAAATTTTTTGCTCATCATAATGACGCCATTGTTGGGGAGCATGGCTTCGTAGTCATATTTCAGATTTTATTTTATCTATTTGTTATAACTATTTCTGACATTGTTCTGTTTCACTTTTGTGTGAGGAACCGCCCAAAGGATGCTTTGATTTTCTTTTGGAGGAGCCTGCATCCGAGAAGGAGCAGAGGAAGAGAGGATTTAGTTATATTAGGTAGATATTTATTTTTGTAGAAAAACCCTATTATTGCGATAATTTTAAACTTTGAGACTATTGGACACTTAGAATATTCAAGGTCTATTTCGATGAGTACCAGTATACTCAGGGGACCTCACCACAGTTTTTCACGGATTTTTTACCTTTTACTTCTATTTGATTCCCGAGGTTTTAGACCTTAGACTTAGGACTTATGCTTGTTTGTGCTTGTAATTAGCTAAGGTCCCAACACATGATTGCCTATCTGTTCCTATAGATCATAATTAGACTTAGCTAAATTAAATATGAGAAAGTTAGATTGATTAGATATGAGACCACATGTCATGAGTCACATATAGTGCTAGCAGGACCCGTTTGTGGCAAGCATCGAATGACTCCCAAGATCAGACTCAGGTTTTCCTCATTCATCATATATATAGTTTACTTTCAGTCTTTATTATATGTGGGGATCACCCTGCATGTAGAGTGTTGGAGTCGGGTATGCACTTCTATTTCTGCATGCATCATTATTTTTGATCACACATCAGCTTTTCCGACTTCCTCCCCACATATTTTATTGGACTTAAAATAACCAAGGAAATCGAAAAATTCATTAGGCATTGAATTATTTCAAAAAAATACCTAAAAATAGACAATCAAATAAAATTAGAAATACTAATGCAAACATGACCCTAAAACACACTTCACCTAAGAATCTTTGTTTTGGGGAGACTCTCCCCCTCCTTGTTTGATTTATCTATAGCGAGAGAGTGACCTACACACTAGGATAGAGCCACATCTGATGTCTCTTCAGACTACTGGTCTTGTGATTAGTTGTTCTCGGGTGAGGATTTCACTGGGTAGTTGGAAATCGGTCCAGTACTTCCTTAGCAGATTGGGTAGATCGGGTAGCCAGTAAACATACAGCACCTATACTAGCTGGGAAAAACTAGTTGTAGGATTTGGGACAGTCTCCTTGGAGCATTGGGCTCCTAATAGCTCGCTTAATCGCTTTGATAGATTTGATTATCACCTAAATAAATTTGGACAAGATTAACTACTGAACTTTCATGGTCATCAGCTCGTATTGAGTAGGTGAAAAAGTGGTTTGATTTCTTATCCTGCTTGCCAGATCCATTCCTCATAAATCCTCATATCACGATGATGGGAAGGATATCTCTTAGGCTACCTCCGGTAGCTTCGTTTTCTAGCACTCTTCCCCATTCATCTAGGGTGGCTACAGAGAGCTTAGACCTGCTCTCTGAACCCAAGTTTGCTACCATCTTGTTCCCCTTCGACCACCCTTCTTCTTTACCTGAGGTGCCGGAGCAGAGGAAAACACAGTTATTTGTACATTTGTCAACACATGAGTTGGGATCTTTTGCCTTTGTAGAGACCCAAGAGATGGCCAGCAGTGAGAACCGTACCGATGAGCAGTCGCAGACTTCTTCCTATGTGTTAGACCAGGTCACCATCAACACTACCTTGTTTTCTTCCCTGGAGACCATGCACCGTCAGATTCGGAACCAGGGAACTTTTATGACCGAATTTAGGAGGGAGATCACGCAGATGCGAGCCGGTAGAGATGAACTGTAGAGACCAACCGATGGAGAGATTCCCAGAGCCGAGGGAGGATCCGGACACCCAGATGAGCAGCAGGATCCAACGAGACAGCCACGGCCGATGATGCACTTACACAACCATGTCGCCTTTAATCTATCATTTTGGCTAGCATACTTGGTAAAATGCATGTAAATAATCACTAATTCAAACTAATTATCATTCTAACTACAAATATTAATATTATATATTTGATACTTATTTTATCCAAAATAAAAGAATAAAAATAAAAAGAAAAGAATAGAATGATGTAGATATAAAACATATATTGACTGATCCTAACCTTGAGACCAAGTCAATATTGACCGAGTCAACAAATAAATAAGTAGAGGGAGATAAGGATCCTAAATTATAAAAATATCGAGAAAATAAAGATAAAAAATAGAGTTTACACATTTACCACATTGTTAATATTTCACTTATTTTATTTATCATCAAGACAACCTCAAACTAAAAGACTTATTTTGTAAAAGTTGATTACAAATATATATATATATATATTATTTTATAAAAAATACTAGAAAAAATATTTCGTCACCGAAAATAATTAACCGTAATGAACCCTAAAAGCCGCAAAAGTCGACTTTCAAGGTTCATAACTATTTATAGAAAACTCCAAACGGACCAAACTCACTTTTAAATTATATTTTTATGCTTAATACTATTTATTAAAAATATCAAAAAATTATTCGAATAACATCAGTGAGTATTGGGGTTTAGGACCCGTTGTCTATATAACTATATGTAGAAAGTTCTCGAATTTTTAATTAAATAACTGTAAATCTGATTAACTTAATTTCTTTTCTAAAAATGTTCTAAGATTTGTAAAGGAAAATATAAAAATAAAACTAAGTTAAATTACCAATAAAACTTGAAGCCTCGAAGACACTACCTAAATTTTTCAGACCTCGTAACTCGACCGTGTGAACTCTGAATTGAGCAAACTCGGCCTTAAAATTCATATTATTTAATTGTCTATAAAGTGACACTAATTTCGCTAAAATCGGAGTTAATACAAAAAATGTGATTTTTGGGTCCATATTGATACATTGTACAATAAACCGTAATTCCTATTGTTATTATTATTTATTCATTTAATTAATTTATTTATTCATTTTTCATTAATTTATTTAATTAATTTCATTATTATTATTAGTTACTTATTAATTAATTAATTATTAATTAATTATATACTTAATTACCATTTTAACTATTTAAATAACTAATTTATTATATTTTAAAATTATTTAATTATTAATTTAACAAATTATTAATTTATTTAATTAATTTAATTTACTTTAATAGTATTTTTTATTTTTAATTTCTTTCTCTCTCTCTCCTCTCTTCCCTTCCCTTTCTCTCTCTAACTTCCCCTTTCTCCCCCAACGAACTTCCTTCTCCACGCTTCCCGTCCCCGCTCCTTTCTCCTCCGTCCAACTGCTCAACGGCCGGTCGTTCCTCTAACCGTCCCGGTGACCTTATCACCGACGGTGACTCGACTCTCCTCCATCTATAAAAAACCTCCAACCCCCCTCGTTCGAGCGATCCACCATTTTTGCTCCATTTTTCTGAGAGCTCCAGTCAATGAGAGGAGAGAGAGGAGTGACGAGCCTCAACTTCCATGTCGTTGAGCAAGGAAGAGGAGGAGCATGTGTGAGATCCGTCAGCGTCGCAGACTTCCTCTACCGCGTGTAGAGCATCTGCATCCGTTGTGCATCGAGGCTACGACGAACAGGAGGTTTATACCTCCTTCCACAAGCGACTTCTTCAACCTTCAGGTTTCTCTTCTCCTTATCTCTACTCTCCTCCTATGTTCTTCTTCTCAAGCTCTCTGTCCTTCTCAATATCTTGATTTCTCTTCTTTCAATCGGCTCCGATTCTCCGCCATTGAAGGAGCACCACTCACGATTGTTCGGTTCACATTTTGATCCGAACCCTCAAGCTCGAGATGATTGATCCATTTGCAGGTCTTCATGGAAATTCAACCTGATTAGAGCAGTTGACGCATTGATGAAACCCGATTTCATCATCATAATTTCTCATTATTAACCCCCTTGCTTAAGCTGAGTGTCAATAAAACCCAGTTAGTATCATGTAATTAACAGAGTCTTAAATAAATTAAAAATCACAAAAAATGGCAAAATAAAAATTTGTGGTATTTTTATACTTAAAAGTACCCTCAAAAATATTTCGGGCCTTTGTTTGATTTCATCTCCAGTTTTGTCAACATGAAACTTGTAGATCTCTTTAAGATCTCCAACTTTCATGTTTTGAGTTTTCTCAAATTCGGCCTCTTTAAACCCCGAAAATCAAAAATACCCTCGAATAAATCTGATTGGGCCACGTGGCCCGTTCTGGGGGAGCCACGTGGCCCGGCTCCCCTTCTCATCCGCCTCCATTGCCACCCGTTGGATCTCCCTCCTGATCCAACGTCCAGGTGCTCTCCACGCCTTCCATTTGCTTCAACCGCTCGATCAACCTTAGCATCTCATCCTAGCCACTCACTTCCGCTCTCCCCAGAGTGCGCCGCGTGGCATATGCGAGCACCCTCCGATCAGTGTCAGCCACTTCATCTTAGCCGCTTCCTTCTTCCATCTCCTCGACTGTCCGATCTCATCCGGGAATCCATCACAGCCATCCGCTGGCGCTCCGCCTCCAGCCCGACACGTAGCGACCACTTGGGCCCTCTGATCGTGCTGCCATCGATCTAATCGCGACCGTCCGCTCACGCCTGATTTATAACCGTTGGATCTCACGATCCAACGGTCCAGACTTCGTCTTCAACCTTAGGCTCTCCTCTCTCTCCACGATTTTCACCTCGCGAACATCCCTTGTCTCCCCCGACTACCGCTTACTTCGCCAACTACCCCACGCTCTTCCTCCATCACCCACGACCCTCGCGAGCACAACCTCCACCCACGAAGCTATCTCCACTCGCTCCACACCTCCCTCGAAACCACGACCTCCATCACTGGAATCACCACCTCCAAACTTCAAATACACCGCCATCTCCCTCTTTCGCCGTTGTCCACCTTTACACGGGAGAGGGCCCAGCCCTCCTCCGCCTCCTTGTGACAGGGGGAGGCGGAGCGATTGAGCGACGACGACCTCGTCTCCCGGTGTTGACCCACTGCAAGTCCGGCGGTGTCGCGGTGCCTCCAGGCCCGCTTGAGCTGCCTCCAGTTGCTGCGGAGGTCCAATGAAGACCAGGACTCTTCATCGGAGTCCGCGCACAAGCTACCGACTCATCTCCGACCAGGTAAGACTCTAAAACCTTCTTCTGCATTTTCTCTAATTTGGCCTAATTAATTAGGTCCTTCTGCCCTTCTTCGTCCCTCAATGATTATCTCATTAGCTTCACGGTTCATCCCCCATCTTCGCACACAACTCGGATCACCATTCACCCTTCTTCGCCTCTGACCACTCCCAACCCATCTCCTTTGCCATCTCCGGTGGAGGAGCTCTGGTTCCTCGCCTCCATCCGCCCGCATGGAACCCCAGTTCGCTCGCACATATGCACTTAATTCACCTGCACGCACGGAAAGGATTTGGATTAACTTGTAGGTGAAACTTCTTCAATGGCCGAAGAGCTCGCCGGGGTGATCTTGGCGAGAGCCATCGCTGCTACCGGAGTGTCGAGGGTCTCCGCCACGCATAGCCGTAGCTCGACCAGGATTGGATCTTCATCGCCGGCCTGTCAAGACCATTAGCCAAGCTCCATCGACGGTTGTCACAAGTGGCGGAGCTGGACCTCCTTCGCCGGAGCTCTGGTACCGCCGCCCACTGAGGATAAGGAAGAAGGTACAGATGCCATTGGATGCTCCCTTCCGGAGTTTATCCAACGGCGACGAAGAGACCACGTCTACACGCAGCATCTTCACCAGCAACCTTTGGATCATCTCGATCCAACGGCCTACAACAGGCCACGTGGAGTCACCTGAGCGCACAGTAGCCATCCGATCATCAGGATCGGGTAGTTCACAATGAACCACGTGGCGATACTAGAGCCTCCACCAAGCCTCAGCCACCGAGCCTCCAGGCTTGGAGTTCCCAAACCTCCCGTGCCTGTATCCGAGCCTAGCCGAAGCTTCATCGAGCCTCTGCCGACCCCGAGCCTCCTTCCGAGCCTGAATAGCACGTGTTGCGCACGTGCTATCTGGGAATTTTGCAGAGACGCCCTATGACTTCTCCACATTTGCAGAAAGGTCATGTCTACACATGCGAACCACGTGCGTATGGGGTTATTTGCAATTATACCCTTGCGGGTTTATATAATTGCAAATATGCCCCTACGCGTGTGGTTTATTTACAGGGAAGGCCTCGCATTTATTTCTTTTGCATTTTAGTCCTTTACAGGGACCTTTTTGTAGTTATCTTTTCATGTTTCTTTTCAGTTATGCCCTTGTTTTCATTTTAGCATATCTTGAGCTACGTACATCCGATCGAGATGATTTCAGTTTCGTTTTAAAGCTGGTTTGATGATCTTTCAAATGGCATGCTTAATTATTGTTTTGGACACAGTAATCTTGATGTATTATTTTATGGCCATGTGTCTATTATTTCTTAACGTATGCATGGTTTAAATCTAGTTTATCATTTCGATAAAAGCTAAGATTGATACCTTGTATAGTTGGCTCATTACTTTTATTGAAGGCATAGTTGCATTACATTTCCCTGCATTCAATTGCATTATAAAAATCATAAAAAAATACATGTTTATTTTTAATGCATTGTTGTGTCGTGTCTCCTTGCATAATTTGACCTATACTCTTCTTCAACTCAACACTTAGCTAAATAGATTAAAAATCCGATTAATTCGAGAAAGGCTCGTGTCCCTGAATTCGACATTGGTTTCTTGCCAAGTAAAATAATAAAATGTTGATCATCTCATTTTGATCTATTATTGACATATATTTAAATGAGAGGATCTTTTGATGACCCAACTCGGCCCGACTACGATGATGATTCAGAGTGCTAAAAACACTCTCTTAAAGGGCCGATTTTGTGGTTTATCACGCATCACCTCCTCCGATCGAGCCGCTCGATCCCCTTCAATCATCCTAGAGCATTTGCATCAGATTGAGAACCAGACTTTCCCCGTCACTGTTGCCCTGCTAAACGAACCTCCTGGAGCCTACGATTGGGGAAGAACGCATCGTTCTCCAGATTGAGCAATAACAAAAGGAATATCTCTTGATCGGAAGGACCACATGATGAATACTCATTCATCACTCTTTATTCTTATATTTTAGCTACAAAAACCTTTGCAAATACATGTAGATATGTGTAAATACAAATAATTACCAAAAGCATGCATTGTGTAAAAATCTATAATTAGCATGTTTTTGTGCAAAAATAAAAGAATAAAGATTAAAAAGAAAAAGAGGGAAATATTTAGAATAAATATTGAGCAACCTAACCCAAGGGAGGGCTTAGCATGGGCCTGACCGCATAAAAGCCAAAGTAGAGGGAGATAGGGGCTCATGTGTGTAAATGTTTATGTAAATAAAATAGAAGTATTTTCCTCACAACAATAGGCTTGTAAATATTTGTATATATTTATAAATATAAAATCAAAACAAAAATTTAAAAATTAAAAAGAACACAAAAACACATCTTGTACATGATCACATTATACATAAAACCACCTTTACCTTTATTTAACTTTATAAATAAATAAAATTAATTTCTAAAATTTTTGTAAATATTCTATATTACTTAATGTAAATAAATAAAAACAATTAAAACAAAAACAAAATAAAAATAACAAAATTAAAAACACAAAAATATACTGTAAATATACCATGTATATAAATGTATATGTGTATCTATTTCACCTAGGTATATAAATAACAAAAATAAAATAAAAATAATTTTTTATTCCTTATTTTATAATGAAAATAAATAAAATATAAAAGGGGAATAAAATTGTATAAAAATAATAATTTAAAAATCAAAATCAAAAACTACTATAGTGTACATATACCTATATATAGCTAAATAATGTAAATACCTTATTTTTATTTTGAAAAATTAATTAAAAATCACTAAAAATAGAAAAAAAATAAAATAAAAAATATTTCATGTTTTAAGTTTTTATTAATTCGATCATTTTCTTGCTTAAAATAAATAAACAAAAATAATGTGCTTGGCGGGCTCTGATTGGTCCACGGGGGATTGTTGACCCCGGTCAACTCTCCCCCCAGGACCACCAGAGCCGGGTTAGAACTGAAGGATATGGTTAGATCCTCAAGCGCATCACGGAAGCGTGAGCGTCGCATCGAATACGACGAAGAACGACTAGTCGCACTAGTTGTTCTATGCAGCGGAAATTAAAAAATTTTTCTTGCGACGAAACCACATGATCCAAGAACACTTCTCGGATCGTTTCGTCTAAACCACAAACAAGTATTAGTTTTACCTCTTGAAGCGTGGTTGCGATCGAGTCTCTAAACAAAGAGACCTCCTGTCTCAAGTCCGATCCGACGGAGGAGACGCTTGCGAGCGCGGGGATGAACCGCATGCTTCTCGCAATCCATGTTGATAATCCAAGCGACGGATCTCCTGATCTCGACACACGAGATCCGATGTCTTCTTCACGAGCGGGGCGCACCGAAGGAGACGGAGATCCACGAGCAAACCATCGGGCAGCATAACGACGATGCCGCGGCGATGGAGAACCTCTCTAGGGCATCCATGGTGGACGGCCACATGAGAGAGATGGAGAGAGGACGTGTAGAGAGAATGAGAGAGAGAGAGATTTGTTGCCTCCACTTTTGTGTGTTAAGAAGAGCAATGTGGTGCCTCTCCTTTTATAGGGTTTTGGGATCCATGGATCTCAATCCATGTGTCAACACAAATCCAATGGTCCACATCAATTTGTGTTTCTTTCAATGGTCATGATTTGTTGCTAAAAACACAACAACAATTAATTTAATAAAAAATCAAATATACAATAAGTATAATTTGATTTTATATCAAATTAATCTCCAATGGAGAAATAGGAAGGGAGGCAAGCCTCCTTCCATAAGGAGGGTGGACGGCCACCAATTCCTCATGGGAATTGTGGCCGTCCCCTCTCCTTTTTAGGAAGGGAGCTTCCTTTTCCTATTTCATGAGATTATATTATCTCATGATTCTCTCCAATATTTGCAACAACTTTTGTTGCAAATTATTTCAAAAAAATAAATCCAATTTATTTTGTGAACATTACAATCATGCCATTGGAAATTTGTGAATCACATTCACAACCCAAAACAAAATGTAAATTACATTTTTCAATTTAATGTCCAATGTGAATCCAATTCACATTAACATTTAATTAACAAATGTAAATTACAAACATCTCTCTCTTATATATTATAAATCACATTTATAATATATTTGATTAATATGGATATTGCTATCCACATTATTCATATCCATGATGATTAAATCACATTTAATCATTTTGGATCTCTATTCTCTTGTGCCCAAATAATATGAATCATATTCATATTACTTACATCTTTGATAATCTAATTATCTAAGATAGCTCTCTTTATAATATGAATCAAAATCATATTAATCATGATAATTAAATCACATTTAATTATCCATATTCTCAATGCTCGGATACATATATCAACAATAGAATTATCCATGAACTCCTTCAAGGATAATGCGCTTTCTCCGCAGATACTTGGAGATAAGGACAGGGCGATTGTATTGTTCCACGTATAGTGACATGGATATTGAGATCGTATCTCAAATCCAGATCGCGGGCCTCCCATAGATGCTTGATTAAATCAAGACCGTAAATCTAATCTTCTCATTGTATCTGAATCACATTCAGATCAATGTCCAATACTTGGACCAAGATCAGATCACTTCTCTACTGAGAGGAGTCACTAAAATCCAGACCCGTTTCATCACTCCCTAGGAATGGAAGCGTCATGGTTATGCAATCGTTTATGATCACATCACCCTCAGGTATTCCCAATACCTGTACATCCTGCATACTGGAAGACTCAGACTAAACCCGAAGTATTCGATCAACTTTATACTGTCTACTTCATGGTTTTATCAGTAAGTTTCTCATTCGATCATTGGGAGTCGGTATCGATCATATACTTTCCAAAAGCATATATCATACCTAGGTCTTGATCATATACTTTCCAAAAGTATATATCAAACCTACAAATTCAGTCAAGCTTTCAAAGCGAGACGACCGTGCGCACGGAATTTGATTCTTCCCAATATCTCATGAGTGAGCTCATGTCTTCCGGTTCAGTAACTGAACCTGTATGATCCCTTTGAGAGATCGTATTACTCATATGCCCTTATATACACACCAGCGCGCCGATGTATAGACCTTGATTAGGTCATCAACCTATTGGTCTGCCAAATGTACATACTTAGACATATAGCAACACATCTGTCTCCGGTCAGAGGATGTGTGCCTATATCATGACAGCATATGATATAGGACTTTGGTTATCTCGATCTCGTTAAGTCAACTCTTTGACCTAACTAATCTGACACCTCCGAATCTCTATTCCTATGCAGAGGACCTGCATCAAGAGGTCGGTCAGATATCAGCCTTCAGAGATAAGGATTGCCATCTCCTACTCAGGCTGGAGATCATCTCTTAACAATCATTTGACGGTGCTTGATGAGTCCTCAATCTAACTCTTTAGATATTCATTCAAGCACCAGCCTCTATGATTCAATAGTTGAATCAATAGTTGTATGATCATCAAGATGGCCATGGTACATAACCCTAATTGTACTAAGGGACCTATTATGCAAATTATGTATTCTTCATTTCAGATTAAGGAGTGAATTGCAATAACATTTATTGCATAATGGCTCGCCGTGGGCTCGCATTTCCAACAAGAACTGACCGACCCGATTTCGCTATTTTCCACCCGCTCGATCCGACCGCCAACACCTCGAACCCCGGGCTCCGATTAACCTCCGATCATCCAGGACCCTCGCCCGGGGTGGGTTTGTTGGATCCGAGCCCCGTACATCTCGCCCGACCTCCTTCTTCTCGGATCCCGCACCATATATAATGTCGTCTCCGGTGACCTAATTCTGGCATCTTTGATCTTCCCCTCGGTGCCTGTGACCTCCGTCGGAGTCCCTGAGTGACAGCCGAGGCCTTGGGAGTTGCAGCGAGGCCCGGGAAGCCGGGAGTAACTGATCCGGTGGTTTTCGCCACCGTGCGCCGCCGCAAGCGCGCTGAGCCTCGGGGAGTCGACGGCCCCTTGCAGGCAACGACCGGGAGCTTCTTGAGCTCCAGCCCAGTCGAATACACCCATCAGGTAGCTGCTTTAGCCTCTAGTTTAGCGTAGAATAGGATTTTTCGATTTCTGGTAGTTCAGCTCCGCCACCTTCGCCTGCCGACTCCGACCACCCATCCGCCAGTCCGATCACTCCACCACCGTCGCCTGACTCCTCTCCACCTTCTCCACCCAGCCATTCCTCTTGTCTCGTCCCGGAGCAGGTTCTTGGGTCTTCACCTCCGCCGCTCGCCGGAGACCAACCATACCGACGCACCTTTCACCTTCTGCCCGCTCTGACGGGTCGAGGCAGTTTGCCCTCGACCCAGCTTCTTTCCTGTGCAGGTATCAAGGCTAATCGACCTCATCTGGAGGTCGACACTTCTGAGCACAGCAGCTCCAGTTCGTTCACGTCGCCGGAGCTCTTTGGAGCTCCTCGTCTTCATCGGAGCAGAGCATCGGGTGCGGGGCTTCACGGCGAAGCTTTCCCGCACCTCAGGAGCATCAGATGAGGCTCGTCGTGCACGCAGAGGGCCGACGAATCTCGCCGGCCGCCTGTTCTTCCAGTTGCCTCGTCGATCGTCGGATCTTCCTCTGCGCTCCAGATTGCATCACGACCGTCCGTTCGTGGAGCTGCAGCCACCGCCAGATCTTCAGAGGATCGATCTCGACCGTTGGTTACTCGAGGGTTTCGACTCCAGAGCTCCCGAGCCGTCCGATCTCCACGTGGAGCGCCCTCAGACGTTCGATCAGGCCAACGTTTTCAAGGTCAAAGGCGTCGCCGTTTTCCGTCGTCAGATCTGCCACGCGCCACACATCCGGCCATCGACGTTAATAAACGGGGTAAATTGTCCTTGGGCCCCCTTTCTTTCCTGCATTTAGTTTTAGTCCTGTAAATACGTAGTGTAGTTCTTTTACTTTTGTGAAAATTATACTGTGGACCCCGTACTTTATTTCCTTGCACTTATACCGCTGCCAGTTGTGGACACGTGCATCGACACGTGATATTTTGGTTTATTTGCAATAGAGACCCCTGTATTTCTAGATGTTATTGAATGCATGAAATCTTTTACTTATTTGCATTTATACCCCTGTGCGTGATTTATTTCCACATGTGCGTTATATTTTGGGTATTTTGCAGATAAGCCCCTGGACTTTTAGTACTTGTTACCAATAAGTCCTCGGGACTTATTTTTATCACATTTGGGTCCCTGAGTGCCCCAGGCACGCGCGTGGTGCGTGTTTTCCTTGGTATTTTGCCACCAGACCCCCCAGAACTTTGGGTATTTGCACTTTGGTCCCTGTGCACATTGCCCCTCTTTTATTTTTGAATAAAATATCAAATCACCTCCAAATCCAACGAAAATTTGATACATGGCTCCTGCCATGGTGTAGGATTTTTGTGGATTTTTGAGGACATTTTTTATTTAGTTTGATATTTTTAAAAATTCAAAAACCTTCATTTTTGTCACTGTCTAGTTTGAAAAATCACAAAAAATATAAAAACTCACTTAAAAATTCTATAAAAATTGTCTACTGTTTGTTTTACTTAGTTTGATTTGCTAGCCAATTTTGGCTTTTTTTCGTTGCTAAAACCACTAAAAACTTAAAAACACTCAAAAACCCATAGACATTCTCATAAATAAATTAAAAACCTAAAAATAATAAAATTGGTATCTAAATTTTCCTTGTCTTACCTACCTTACAGGAAAATTACCTCCAGGCCATTTTAAGGCCCTTAGATATTTTATCTAGGGCTTTTTGGCTCAGCTGGACAGTACCCATTGTTTGCTTCACTTTTTTATTTTTAGAAAATAAAATAAACATCAGAAAATTCTCAAAAATTCACCAAAAACACTACAAAATATAAAATACAAAAAAAATATTTTTATTCCAATTTTTTGTTGATTTTTGATGCTTTGAATAAATTGTTGAAGTGTGTATTTCTTCACTTTTCTTATTTTCTTTACACATTAAAAATCCAAAAAAATATAAAACAAATTAAAAACCACTAAAAAGATTTTCTCCTTTTATCTTGACTACTTCGTAGGCCGAGAGGCCAACCCGTGCTCCTTGAGTTCGACCCTGGGTGCTATACTAGGTTAATCCAATAGCAGGACCGCTATTCGTGTTTTGATCGATTTTATCTGTCTTGAGTGGTTCATTTTTCTTGATCGACACATCTGAGCGATTGAGGTCGCAATGACCGTCTTAGATACCTGATTGCCTTAGTCGCTCGGATTTTTCGTGTCGTCACCACATTGCTTACACGTGAAGATCACAGCAAATGTCGATCGCACCGATCAGATCGAACGCACATCAGTGTGTCACACATCAAATCCGAACCGCAATCAACCACATGATCCAAGGATGAGATAGAAACATGTGTCGGTGGTTGATTACAACCGATACCTCACCACTCAAACTTCGAGCACGTGCTACACGCGCGCGGTTCTAGATCGTGGGCCATATTGCGATTTCTCTCTGCCAATTTCAGTTAATTTTAGACGGGTCCAGCTTTGAAGAATCACATGGATACTGGGATATTTGCACGTAAACACCTCGATGCCTATCGCATTTACAAGCAGGTCCAGTCCAGTTTCAGATCACGTGTATCATCACGTGGTCCCTTGAGAGTTTTGCGCGCACACCCCCTTTTTCCTAGTTTTATTACACATATACCCCTATCATTATATACATAATACATACGTCATAATAAACAACCAACCTATCCCAGGATCGGAATGATTATCCATGCCCGTTGGGTCTACATTCATCCCTGAATGTCGTCGGGTACTGTTAAATTCCCCGCCATTCTTGTAACTGTCACCTGTAATCCGCGCAGGTGTGTCTGCACCCCCTAGAGTGGACGAGAAATAAAGGATTCCTCTGTGCCCTGGAGTTCACTTTCCCGTTTGAGCATTCGGTACATGTAGAAGCACGTGGAAGAGTCAAAAGGTCATAACTACTAAGAAGGTGTGGGGGCTTAGCTAATTACGTCACATTCAATAAAAATCCTAAATCTAGGTGCTAAATCCTCGTAAATCAAATAGAAAGAAAATGCGATCAAGACAAAACCATAAAAAACCGTGGTGAGGTCCCCCGAGTGCACCGCTACTCGGCGAAACAGACCCCAAAGTCTAAGTATCCAAGCAAGTGCCCAAGTCTACAATTATTAAAATAATAAGAATGTTTTGCGAAAATAAATCAAATCTATAGGCTATAACTAATCTCTAGTCCTCTATGCTCCTCCTCGGTTGCGGGTTCCTTTAGATGAAAATCAAAGTGTCACTCAGGCGGTCCCTCGCACAAAAAGCAAAACAGATATGTGTCAGAAAGCAGTTATATCAAATAAAGACAAGAATAAATAAAAGTAAAAAATAATTACTAAGATGTGCTCCTGACAATGGCACCATTCTGATAACACGCCTAGCAACTTGGATCAAGTAAGCATATAAACAAGGGTCGTTGCGACCCAAATCACCAAGCGCTGTCAGTCGAGAAGAATAAAACCACTCAGAGAAAAATCAAGCAATCAATATATGTAAGCAGTTCGCTATTTTTATATAATTGGTATAGCTACCAGGGTCGAACACAAGGAGCACAAAAGAGATGCGAAGTAGTCAGATTTCTCAAAATAAAACAATTCTTAATGATTTTAAATTTTGCAAATTTTTAATTTTTGATAGAATATATTCACAACACTCTTTTTGTATTTTTTTTTCAAAATAGCTAAAAATACTCAGAAAATTAAGATTAAAATATTTTTGGATTTTTTAGATTTTGAAATGTTTTTTGTAATTTTTATAGGTTTTCTGATATATTTGGAGTTTTATAAAAGTTAAATAATGCTCAAAAAGCCAAGCAGTGCACAACCAGGACTAAATTGCAAGTAAAAAATATTTAAAATACCCTAAAGTCCTCAATAGCAATTTTATGATAATATATATAATACTACACATAGGAACTGGAAATGAAATTTATGTATTTGTCTTGCATTTTATATGATTTTTATAATATTTTGGTTGTTTTATAATTTTTATGGTTTTTATAAGGATTTTTCAAACAAAATAAATGCCTAAATAAAACACATTAAAAAGCACGCACATGAATTTTTATAGAATTTTTAAAAAAAATCGAATTTTTATAATTTTCCACACCAAACAAGGATGTTTTTGAAGGTTTTTTATTTTTAAAAATAGAAAATGAAAATAAATTAATTTAATAAATTCATAATAAATATATTACACACTAAAAAGAGGCAATGGTAATTTTTATGCAATTTTTTGAATTATTTTACTATTTATTAAGTCCAACATATAATGCATAATTAGGCACAATTCATAGGGACCCCATTGTGAATATATTCAGTTCACAGACCAAACAATCATACTATAGAAAAGTCTGGGGTTAATACTAGAAAAATCCCATTCAATTCACACACATGTACAAAACTGGATGCACAAATATATAAATGCAATTTTTAAAAGTTAACATTCATTCCATAACATTAGTGAAGTTTAGGACAGATGCAAATAACCCAAAAGTCACGTGGGACTGCATGTGCTTAAGATTGAGAGGGATTAAACAACAAATATATAAAAAATAGAGGACCAAACTGCAAGTGTTCTTAACTACAACATTTATTTAATGTACTAAAATGAAATAGAAAAATATGTAGGGTAAAAAAGGAAATATACCCTTGCGAGGACACATGGAACGCGTGGAGAATGGCGCGGGCGTACGCTCTAATCGCCTGGTTACTACAAATCTGACAGCTCAGGATCTGGTCAAGAACGTGCAGGCAGATGCATCAGAGGCCCTGGTCTAACAACCCAAAAGCTACTTCGATCAACGGCCCTGATGGAATATGGAAAAGGCAGGCTTATCCAATGGCTAGGAGGGATCTACAAGAAAACCTCCCAGATGGACTTCAATTGAGCGTAGGAGAAGATCTGATGGCCCGATGAAGAGTCGGAGAAGCTCAACGGGATTGCAGAAGTGATATGAATCCGTTGGTCGGCTGCGATGCTGATGATGAAGGTTGGATGGATGTCGTAGAGATGGCTTGCCTGATGCTTCTCCACCTGAGCAGTTGGAGGCTCGAGATGGGTTCCTCGTGTGTGTTAGGACCGCTAAAGGGTAGAGGGGACTCCGGGCTACGCTCTAGTCTTGGTTATTTCAGTTGGAAATGAAAGAAGCATAGGGGATGGTGGTCAATCTCCAATGAGGATGGAGGAAGGAGATCTAGGTCCTAATCTCGACCTGAGGGTCGAGTCTCAGGGAGGAAAGATTGTGTGCGAAGATGGAGCATGAGGCGTAGCTTCGATTGGAACGGAGGGACATGGTTGATGGAGCTCCAACCGGGTGGTCGGGGCAGAGGAGTGTTCGATAGAGCGAAATAGATAAATCGAATCAAACGAGTAACTAAGGTGGATGCATGTGGTACTTAAAGGTTCGGAGGAGCTCCTGAGCTTCAGGCGAATGCGAGCATTTGGGTTTTGGCCTCAACCAAGCTGCGGCTGGCTGCGAGGCTTGATGAAGCCACATTTCATCATCTTTATTCTATCATTTTGGCATAAAAAACCTTAGCAAATGCATGTAAATAGCATTAAAACCAGCATATTAGCATTCATGCATGTACATGTAAATTGTGTATAAAATACTGTAATTAAAGCCAAAATTATAGAATAAATAAAAGAAAAGAAAAAGAATAAAATATTGCAAATATTTTATAACCCAAAACCCCGAGACCTAGGCATCTTGATGAATAGGTTGACAAGGAATAAAGTAGGGGGAGATAAGGGTCAGATAACTATACTATTCCATTCATTCTTTATTCATTTTGGGACCTATTTTTGGTTCCACTTGTTATACATCAAATAAAGAAACTTTGAACATAAAAGTTGCAGATAATTTAATAAAGAAAAATACAGAATTGATTTCATTCAAAAATAATATACAAATAAAAAGTTATGGTCTGAATAAAAATCCAGAATCCCAACTTCCCAGACCCGTATCTCACAAATGAAAACTCCAAATGCAGCAAACTCACCTTTAATTGTATATAGAATAAAATAAGCTATTTAATGGCGGTGTTTTTCGCATTAGGCAGAGCTACGGTTTGAAAGTTGAGTTTTGGACCCACATTGTATACTTGTACAGAATAAAATATTCAATTTATTCATTATTCATTATTTGTATATTTTATATTCTTATAATTTTGTAAATATCATGTATAATGTATTTGTGTGTTAAAATCAGAATAAAACTCAAAAGAAATTCAAAATAAAATATTTATATATATATATAGATATATATATCATACATAGGTAAACTACCTATACTTATACCTATAGAAAACATACTTATATTTTTATTAAATATACAAAATACATCAATAAAATAAAATAAAAATATATTTGTGTGTATAAAAGTACTTTATGATTTTATAAAACACTAAATAAAAATAATAAAAATTAAATACATAAAATAAAAATAAAAGACTAAAATATATAAGTAATATACCTATAACGGGTATAAAAGTAAACTTATAAAAATATATCTCATAAAAATAATTAAAAATCAGAATAAAATACTAGAGAAAATAATAAATATTTTTTATTTAATAACCTAAATTTAATTCGATCATTTTTTAATTTTAATTGAATTAATATATCTTTTTCCAGGGTTTTTCCTGGTTGGTCCACGTGGACCAACCAGGAGGGTCCGAGAGTTGACCCCAGGTCAACTCTCTGACCCGCCCCCTGTGGGTTGTCAGAAAATAGCTTTTTGACCATCTTCGAGGATTTTTGGAAGGCGATCCTTGCACCCTTTGGTGTTGCACTCTAAACGACTTTTCCTCCTCGTTGAATGGTGATTCACGCCCATGTGCAACCTTGGGCCGTGAATCGACGATCTCCCCGCTTTGCCTCGGTCTTTACCCCATGGCTGTCAACCCTATTTAAGAAAAGTTTGAATTTCGATTCAAACTTGAACCGCGATTCATCCAGTTCTTCCTCCCCTTGAACTCGCTTGAGCATCTTGGAGGTGACAGCTCCAGATCTCCTTCTTCAAGGCGGAGGACCATCACGAGCTGGGCGTGTTCCACCCCCACCTCCGGTGACTTTCCCGTTGAGGTACATCAACATCGGGCATCCCCCTTGAGGTGTTTCTTCACTCCATTTTTATCCTAGTTTCATTATTTGTAGTCTTAGGAGTATTTAGGTCCCCATTTCGCGTCCAATCATCCATCGATTCGCTAAATCGATTCACCTCGCCGGAGCAAGCTCCGGCGAGTATCCATCTCGTCGTTCACCCCAATTTTGAGAGCAACTGGAGGTCGAGGTATTTTGCCCTCGACCTCCTTAACATTTCTAAGTGCAGGTCATTGCGTTTTGAAGCACCTGGGGTTGTTTTTGTTATTGTTATCGCCGGAGACACCTGGGCCGCTCTTCCTCCGCCGACGTCGTGGAGAAGGCCTGGTGTTCGCTGCCACATTTTAAGACCCCGGGCGAAGAAAGGGACCTCGCAGCAACCACCTGGGCCATTTTAAAGCTTCATCGAAGGCCGGAGGGCTGAGATCAAGGTCGGGGAAACTCGCTCCACGGCGAGTTCTTCCATGTTCTTCGTCTTGGCCTCTCCGCCGTCCGATCAAGAGTCGATCGCCCAGGCTAGCGGCCGCCGTTGGATCTTCGAGAGCCTCCACCGTCAGATTCATCCAGATCTATCTAATCCAGGTCGTCCACGAGCGAACCATCATCGTGCAAGGAGAAGCTGCCACGTGGATAAGTGGCTCGGGCCACGCCGCTGGATCGCGCCCAGCCGCCGATCGTTGGATTCGCGTCGCGTGTCATCAACGTCCACCCGTCGTTGGATCTGCCTTGCGAGGGAATTTCGCAAGTATATCCCTCGCTTTTTGTAATTTTCTTTTAGTCCAGAAACTTTAAGTTTTAGTTTAAAATATTTTGTAACTTTTGCAAGTAGGCCCTCGGATTTTAAAGATTTGCACCTAGGTCCTCTGCCTTGTCATCTCACGTGACCCATTCACGTGAGGTGTGGGGTTTTTGCAGAGGGGCCCTTGGCCTTGAGTTTATTTCGCTTCAGTACCTAATCTTTGGATCCTAGTGTAAAAATTTTGGGAATATTGCATGTAAGCTCCCGGGAATTTTGAATATTGCATCTAGGTCCTTCCCAGGCGCGTGCAAGTCACGTGCCTTGGTGGACATTTTGCATCTGTGCCCTCCCGGGTTTGGGAATTTGTGTTTGGTCCATAAATTCGAATATTCAGTATAATATTTGTTGGAGAAATTGCATGTATGCCCCTGGATGTTTTAATATTTGCACTTATAGCCCTACCTGGCTGTGCATTTTTGTGTGCTTTATCCATTTACTTAAGGACTCACTTTAATTCGAAAAATTCTACAAAAATCATGTTAAGCTCCTGTGTCCTTGTACTTGACGCCATATTTTTAGTTTTTGTTTTTATTTCATTTTAGCATTTATTAAAGATCAAAAACATGCCATTTCAGTACTGTCTAGCTTAGAAAATACCAAAAAATAGTAAAATACCCCCAAAAAATTCCAAAAAAATTACCTACTATGGATTTTATCCTATTTGTGTCAGTCCAAAAACCACTAAAAATTTCAAAAGAAAAACCTTAAAAATTAGAAAACCTTGAAAATCTTCATAAAAATCTAAAAAATCATAGAAAATTCAGAAAAATATAAACTCAGTTGATGTGTCTTCCTTATTTTACTGTCTTTATTTTAAAATTAATTTGAGGAATTTTGGTTACTGTTTAGTATTTTTCATCCTCATTTTGATTTCAGCTAGCAACCTTGTCCCCTATTTTCCCTTATTTTGATATTTAAAAATACCAAAAACATTTTGAAAATTACCCAAAAATCACAAAAACAGTAAAAAATCATAAAAAAGACCAAAAAGATTTTATTTCTGAATTTTTGAGTAATTGCATATTTTTATAAATACTCTATCGTCTCCTTTCTTATATTACATATACATTCCAATATTAAAAAGAAAAAAATTATAAAAAGAAAATATAAAAATCAGAAAAAAAAATCAAAATACAAAATTAAAAATTAAATAAAAAAAATTTAAAACCCACAAAAACATTTGTCTTTCATAGTGTAGACAATACATCACATTCACACACACACACACGCACACACACACAATTGTTGATCTATCCTGCCTTGTTCACTGTGTTCAAACTCTCTGCATACTTGCTTCTATACATCTTTTGTGCAGAGTTAAAAATAAATTTTAACTTCACATCTGCTTGTCATTGCTTGATTGTTTGAATGTGGGTTAATTGTTGATTAATTACGGTTTCTTGTGGGTCGCCACAGCGACATAGTGGTCCCGCTTTGTGTGGACTAATTAGACCCCTTGAATTTCGTGTTAATCAAATGGCGCCGTTGCCGGGGAGCAACAACGAGTAGATCACCATTTTTGTTTGATTGTGTTTGTTTGTCTACCATTGCTTCATTTTATCTCTCTTGCATTTTTGATAGATATTGTTGAGCTCTTCTGACCATCTCTTTTTGTCTTCTTGCGAGGGACCGCGGAGCGAGGCAGATCGCCTAGGGGATCCGGAGCAACCACGTGAAGCGGAGCCGGCTTTTCTTAAGCCAAGCCGGCAGGAGAGAGCAGGGGGATTGAGAGAGTGATTAGATTAGTTTGCATTTTATTTTGTGAGAGAGTGATTATCAATTTGTAATAATACAGGACTTGGACACTTGAACTTCCGGGCCTAATTTCCAAGTGTTTGTTCACTTGGGGGCTCACCGCGGATTTCATCGAGTTTCTCGCTGTCATTTGCCAGTTTTGTTTTCTTTTTCATTTCTTTTGTGGATTGAGCCCTTAGTTCTAGGCATTGCTTGATCGATTAGATTAGGTCCAAACACACTAATAACCTTTGCATGCACCTATAGATCGTATTTGGACTTAGTCTAATTAAACAGTTGAATCCCCATTTTTCGATCCGCTGCGCCGCGAGCCCTCCCCATCAAGCGCTACTCCTGAACTCGATTTGTCGAGAAGAGGAGGGGGGGTCTAGACCGGACTTCTTGGATTGAGGAGTGGTGACCAACTTGTGGTTCTTCACGCTAGCAATTGCCTGCTTAGGATGATTTCCGCTTGCATATCAGCATGTAGTATAGGTTTATAAATTCCTGTTTTGCATCCCGCAAGGAGAGAGCTGGGAGTCACTGTAAGTCTTCTATCTTTGCATTCATCATTGAGGCACTAAGGTGAGATTTCCATCTTAGTGCCACTTGCATTGGCTTTTCCGACTCTATTCTCCCTCTGTTTTTGGATCAAATAGGAATCAAGAAAAAACAAAAACATTAGGCGCTTGTTTGAATCTACTCAAAAGAAGCGATAACACCAAAAAAAAATAAAAAAGGGACTGCTAGGAAAACTTTGACCTAAATAAAAATTAGTAATTGGACTCATTGATTGGGGAGAGTCACACCCTCACTTGTATTCAGGTTGCATGGGAAGGTCTCCTTCCAAGTGAGTTGAGTGCTTCGTAAGGATTAGAGCCCAAAACCCAGCTTGTAGCTGCCTTGTGTATCGCCTGGATTTCCGAAGTATTGGCGCTTCTATCGTACGTGGACGAGTAGGGCTTGGTCAACATTGGTGACTCTCTATTGTGTAGAGCATCGACCTTGTCCGAAGTATCGAGCCTAGGCCACGCCTTCACGGGGGTGTCTGTCTCATCGTCTCGCGTCCGAGTAGGTTCTTGTACGCTCACGGGTCATTCCGTTGCGAGCGAGTTCCGAAGTATCGGTTTCGCCTATTGGCTTCCTTTCTCTATTTCTTTGGCTGAGTAGGGATCCAGGAAGGGTTACAAGGACCTCAAAAAGCACAAGCTACAGGTTACACAGGAGGAGGACAAGTACGGGATACCCTCCCGGCAGTACTCTCTCTCCTATAGGCGTAGCGCTCTAAGGACTCGTTAAAAGATAAATTCATGAATTCAAGCTAAAAACTACAAAGATAATAGCCGAACCCTTACGGCTTCATGTGTTGAGTTGGTGAATCCCCTTGTCTTGTGTTTGATTGCTAGTCGATTTTAGGTCAAGATCAAAAACACCGCACAATCGTGCACAATTTTGTCACCTTCTTCTCTTTCATATCTCAACCTTCTCAAATAATAAAGATGATGGGACGGAGATTTCTTAGGCCGACCTTGTTGGCACCGCTTTCCAGCACTCCTCCCTATTCATCTAGGACAACCTCGGAGAGTCCGCTCTCCGAGCCTGAGTTCACTTACACCTTGTTCCCCCTCGACTACCCTTCTCATTCTCCTTCCATCAGTCCAAAAGTTTCAGAATTTAGTGCATCACAGAGCTCAGAGCATTTGACGGCACCTAAGATGGGTTCTTTTGCCTTTTTAGAGAACCCAGACATGGCAGACAGAGACCACCCCGATGAGTAGGAGCAACCTCATTTCCTATTTGATCAAGCTGCCATCAACAATTCACTTCTAGCATCCTTGGAGACCATGCAGAGACAAATCAGAGACCAAGGAGCATTCATGGGTGACATGATGCGAGAGCTGGCACAGATGAGAGCAGATCGAGAGAACAGAGCCGCAGGTGGTGGGGAGGATATACCAGTTGCAGAGGGAGGAGATCCAGAAGCTGAGAGACCACCATAGACGATCATGAGGGAATTGCACAATCCTGCTGCATCCCTCACTCACCGATGGATCCGACTTCCTCCTATCCATGGAGATTTCGAGCTTCGGCCCCATACCATTCAGCTTCTACCCAAATTCCATGGGTTGCCGACCGAAGAGCCACACCTCCACCTCCAAGAATTTGAAATGATCTGCAACACAATCCATGATAGGTTGATGACCGAGGACACTATCAAGATGATCGCCTTCCCTTTCTCCTTGGTTGACAGAGCCGCATACTGGCTCAAACATTTGGGGTGATTCGTCGACACATGGGCAGATCTCCGGACCGCATACTTGAAGAAATACTACCCTCTCGGCCAGACGAATGCAGCTAGAACCATGATCAGAAACTTTGTCATGATCCCGAATAAACAACTCCATGAAGCCTGGGATCGATTCAGAGAGCTCATCGACCGGTGTCCACACCATAACATATCTAAGCCCAATCTAGTGCAAAGTTTCTTTTGTGGGCTAACACCGGAGATGCAGGGGCTTGTTAACGCCTCTTGCGGTGGATCTTACTTCTCCAAGGGTGAAGACGATGTTTGGGCCATATATGAAGGCATGGCAGAGAATTCAACCGTCATGGCCCAAGCTCGCGTCTACACACAACAAAAGACCCCGCAAGGAGCGGGATCATTCCAGAGGATCGCCCGCATCGATGCTGGTCCTACCACTTCGTCGGCAGCCGTAGCCCAAGCCGAATCAGTCGCAGCCGACATGGGCATCATCAGGAGAAACTGGACCTTCTCGAGATCCTCGAGAAGAAACAGATGCAAGGCATGGCCCAGATGGACAAGATTGCCAAGACAATGAGTGACTTGAAGACGCAGATCCTTTGCGTCCAGGAGGCACAAGCTTCTTCCCAGCAGCCTCCCAGGTCACGTGCTGATCCGAGCAGTAGCAACTCATCCCAACCCTCTGCCTCGTACCGCCAGGTCAACCACATCCAGGCAGACCCGGTTCCGTTACTACAATACTACCCAACACTGCCGCCATCTCAGGACACTCAGATGGTGGTCTACCAGCCGGAGCAGCCACTGGAAGTTCTCCCACCACCGTCCTTTGAGCAGGACCAGTTAATGGAAGTCAATGGGATTTGGTACGATCGGTACCCTCAGCTCGGGTTTCGTCGTGATCACCCCGGATTCCATTGGGGTAATGGTGGCTCCTCATCCCAACAACAGTCGCCTGCTCAAGGATATCAGAACAACCAGCCACAACAGCAGCAGCAGCCCCAATATGCCCAGCAGCAGAACCAGAGTGGTCCTCGTCCCGCCTATCAGGGACAACAGTGGAGGCAGCGTCAGCAGCCTCAACAGTCTTATTCCCACCCTCCCCAGTACTAGCAGCAGCAACAACCTCATTTCCCGCAAGGGAGTACATCCGGTTCTCAGGCACCTGCCTTTGAGAACCCCGTATTAGATGACCTCGACCGACTACTCTCTGAACATCGAGAATCCTACCGGCGAGACATGGATGAGTTCCGGCAGGAGGTGAGGGATTTTATCAAAGGAAAAGCCGCCATACCATCTCAGATCGAACCAAATCCGAATAATCTGAAAAGAAAGTCTGAGCAGGTACAGTTCACAGAGGATGCCTCTCCTAGTGATTATTTGAGTGACATGTCTTCTACTTTGTACGATGTTGATTTTGTAACTACTAGGAGCGGTAGGATGCCAGCCAGCGGCGCCTCATCTGAGCGACAGCAACATGAAGAATCCAGAATGCCAGATGAGCAGAGTAGCGGTGTTGATGCTGCTGATGATGATGTTGATGATGGTGGTGCTGAAGCCACCAAGGATGGAGATCCCGACGATGGTACTGAGGCTGTCATGATACCTGATGCAGACGGTGGTGCTGAAGCCACTATTTTTGATGATATGCCAGAGCACGGTGCTGATGCCGCAATGATAGGTGGTGGTACTGAGGCCACCACATCTACTTTTGTTGAGCTTCCATCTGTGGTGTTACCACCTTTTGTATCTCAGGACTGGTAACAAGAAAAAGAACAAAAATATGAATAAAGGAAAGGCTTATGTGTATACTCCAGATCCATATGTGTTGCATGATGATTGTATGGATTCCACTCCTTCGCAGGAACAGGAACCTAATCCTAGTCCTCCATCTGAGGAGGCCCCTACTATCCCCTTCCCCGAAGCACTCCGCTTGGCAAAGGGGAATAAAAAAGAAAATCTTAAAAAAACCCAGCAGGTAGAGATCAGCAACCAGATGATTGATAGATTCCACATTCAGCTGACTCTACGAGAAGCACTTGAGCACATCCCCTTCCTCAAAAAGAACTTGAAAGAGGAAACTACAGTCCGCAGGAAGAGGAGGTACAGAGATCAGATCCATGTGCTCACCCATCACACTTGTTGCGCCATTCAGAACACATTGCCAGCCAAGAGACCTGATATAGGAGCTTCCTATGTCAGATGCGAGATTCAGGAGCAGCAGTTCGATTGTACTCTATTAGACAGCGGCTCTTCTATTAACCTTCTTCCGGCAGCCTTACTCGGCCGATTCGAGTTTTGTCCTCTTCTTCGGAGCAGGATGGTCCTTCAGTTTGCTGATAGGTCGATTAAGAGGCCGAACGGGTTATTGAAAGACGTGGTCGTTACCAATCAGGGCCTGAAATTCCCTGTGGACTTCGTTGTGTTGGACATGGAGATCCCTAAGTCGGTAACTGATACCCTCATCATACTTGGACGCCCATTCTTGGCCACAGCCAAGGCGGTGACCGATCATGATAGCGGGAAGGTATGCTTTCGTGTAGAGGGCGAAACCATACAAATAGAGACGATCGATGAGACCAGAGCGAGAGAATAAGCATGCTCAGAGAAGTCCAGCGAAGCCACGCAGATGACAGAGGACGAGCTAGACATCCACCAGGAGTGCGACTTTGTGATGACCGATGATGAATCCATTTGGACAGATCTCGTAGCACAGACCCTCGCCTTGCCTAAATATTCCTGATATTTAAAGCTTATGGCAGTTGAGAGCATGGAGAACACACCCCTGGATAAGGATACAGTTGAGGCTGACAATGTTGGGACGAGTGGTGATGATTTTCAGTCATGTTCTTCTAATTCAGATCCCTCAGATTCAGACATTGATTGGGATGATTTTGATGACTATTTGCCATGTCTGATTCCTTCTGAGCCGACTGCTAGGACGGAGTGCGAGCCAGTGCAGTTCATAGACGGTTCAACAGGCTTCCCTTCGTCGGAAATTCATGCAGAGCAAGAGTTCTCTCATGCAGACCTTGTCGCCTTCACATAAACATATCAGAAGCCAGATCTGCCACCTCTCAGTTGTCCAGAACGGAAACCTCTGCCGCAGTCGCTGAAGTATAGATTCCTTGCGGGTGAGCCAGATATCCACCCAGTCATTATCTTAGCAGATTTGACTGGAGAACAAGAATCTTGTCTGGTGGAGGTTCTTGAAAGAAACCGCAAGGATGGAGTATAGCTGATCTCCAAGGGATTAGTCCAGCTCTGTGCTCCCACCACATTTATCTTGAGGAGGATTCTAGGCCTTCGCGTGAGTTATAGCGACGGATGAACCCGAATCTTCGAGATGTGGTCATGAAAGAAATATCAAGGTGGTGGAGCAACGACTTTATCTACCCCATCTCCGACTCCAAGTGGGTTAGTCCATTACATGTGGTGCCCAAGAAGACGGGCATCACTACAGTTGTGAATGAGTCTGGAGAGGAGATAGCTACCCGGGTACCAACTTCTTGGAGGGTCTGTGTGGACTACAGATGATTGAATCAGGCCACCAAGAAGGATCATTTCCCATTGCCATTCATTGATCAGATTATCGAAAGACTGGCTGGGAAGAGTCATTACTGCTTTCTCGACGGGTACTCCGGTTATAATCAAGTGGCCATTGCGCCCGAAGACCAGGAGAAAATGACATTCACCTGTCCGTTTGGGACTTATGCTTTCAGACGGATGCCCTTTGGTCTATGTAACGCCCCTGCGACATTCCAAAGGTACATGTTGTCCATCTTCTCCGACATGGTGGGTAACTGTTTAGAGGTCTTCATGGATGACTTCTCGGTCTATGGAGATGGGTTTGATGCTTGTCTTGGCTGCCTAGACCGTATGCTTCAGCGTTCCATTGAGGTCAATCTCGTATTGTCTTGGAAGAAGAGTCACTTCATGGTGACTCAGGGGACGGTCCTTGGTCATATCATCTCCGACAGGGGCATGGAGGTTGATCCGGCCAAGGTGGAAATCATCAAAAAACTCACTCTGCCGTCCAATTTGCGTCAATTGCGATCTTTTCTGGGGCATGTCGGTTTCTACCGACGATTCATTCATGACTTCAGTCGAATTGCCCTGCCGCTTACTAATTTTCTAACGAAAGACACCGAGTTCATTGTATATGATAAGTGTCTTGCGTCCTTCGAGACTCTCAAGAGTATGGTTGTTTCGACTCCTGTCCTTCAGCCACCCGATTGGTCTCTCCCTTTCGAGATCATGACGGATGCTTCAGATTTTGCCGTTGGGGCTGTGCTTGGACAGAGAAGGGATGGATTGCCGTTTGCCATTCACTACGCCAGCCAGACTTTGGATGCCGCTCAGCGGAATTATACTGTGACAGAGAAAGAGATGCTGGCCGTAGTTTTTTCTTTGGATAAGTATCGATCTTACATTCTCAGATCTAGAGTGACTATCTACACAGATCACACCGCCATCCGATACGTAATGGCTAAGAAGGATGCCAAAGCTCGTCTCACCAGATGGATCCTTCTGCTCCAGGAGTTCGATATTGAGATTAAGGATAAGCCTGGAGTTAAAAATGCGGGTGGCGGATCATCTCTCCCATTTGGAGAATCTCGAGGAATCTGAGCCCATCGCACCTATAACAGAGACATTTCCAGACGAGGCGACCTTGGTCGTCGCCTCACTCCCATGGTATGCCGACTTTGTAAACTATCTTGTTGCCAAGACGGTCCCTCAGGGTTGGTCCAGGCAGAAACTTGAGACCTTCCTAGCTAAGGCCAAGATTTACCATTGGGAGGATCCCGTCCTTTATCACGAAGGAGGGGATAGCATCTGGAGGAGGTGCATTCCTCAAGAAGAGCAGCATAGCGTCCTCACATATTGCCACAAGCTTGAGGCAGGAGGACATCATTCTGGAAAAAGGACAGCACAAAAGGTGCTTCAATCAGGCCTTTGGTGGCCTACTCTCTTCAAGGATTCGGATGAATTCGTGAAGGGGTGTACTAACTGTCAGAAGATGGGAACCTGCGGACAGAGAGACATGATGCCCATGCAACCCATTCACTTTTGTGAGGTTTTTGATGCATGGGGGATTGATTTCATGGGCCCATTTCCTAGGAGTCAGGGATTTGAACACATTTTGCTTGCTGTAGATTATGTCAGCCATTGGGTTGAGTCCATCCCCGCCCGAGCCGCAGATGCTAAAACCGTGTGTAAATTTTTGAGGAAAAATATCATTTTACGGTTCGAGGTACCTAGAGTTCTGATTTCAGACGAGGGGTCTCATTTCATTAATGATAAAGTCAGGGCCCTTGCAGACGAGTTTGGCATTGACCATCGTGTTGCCACGCCATATCACCCTCAAACTAATGGTCTTGCTGAAGTATCAAATAGGGAGATCAAGACGATCTTACAGAAGGTTGTCCGCCCAGACCGAAAGGATTGGTCACAGCTTTTGGACTCGGTCTCTTGGGCTTATCGAACCTCCTTCAAGAATCCATTAGGGACATCTCCCTTTCGTCTCGTCTATGGCAAGCCGTGCCATTTGCCAGTGGAAATCAAGCACAAATCATTCTGGGCAGTTACTGAGTTACTGTTAGATCCCGAGAGTGTAGGAGAACAGAGAAGAGTAGAGTTGGCAGCCCTGGAGGAATTGAGAGATACATCCTTTTCCAGCAGCCTACAATACAAGGAGAAAGTCAAGATATGGCACGATTCCCATATCAGCCATAAACAGTTTGAGCCCGATCAGCGCGTATGGTTGTTCGATTCCAGGCTGAAATTATTTCCAGGGAAATTACAGAGCAAGTGGAAAGGTCCTTATGTGGTCAAGAAGGTACATGACAATGGCAGTATTGATATATCTGAACCGTCATCTTCCTCTACCTTCCGTGTCAACGGTCAGCACCTGAAGTTATATCTAGATCATGATCCGCCGACCGTTGACGTTGCCCCCATTCTTCTGGTATGAGATGTGTTCTTTGACTCCGATCATTTGCATCTCGTACATGATTATCACTTCCATCTTCTGTTGTATATATCCATCTGTTCATATCTTTTCATCTTTTCTTCTTTTCTTCTTTTCCTCTTCTATCTCCTGTATCTATCTAAAAGGTATCGCCCCATGTAGACTGTTTTCTATACTTAGGACGTACTTTTTCCTAAGTATAGGGGGGTGTGCACCTCGAGTAATTCTATTCTTTTTTATCCTCTCCATTGTCTCCTCTTCTTGTCTATACTTAGGGATATCTTATCCTAAGTATAGGGGGAGACAATCTGAGTACGATCTGTCCATTCCCTCCCTTGACCCTCCCTGCTTTGTGTACAGTCTGCTATACTTAGGATTATTTGATCCTAAGTATAGGGGGGCGGTCGACTTCTCATTCCTTTGATTCATTCATATCTTTATATTTATTTATTCATTTTACTTGCCTATACTTAGTACGAGTTATGTCTTCTCTTTTCTCTCCGATCTATGAGGACATATCTCAAGCTAAGTATAGGGGGGTCGTATATACTTTAGCCATAACCCGTACTTACGTATTTTTCTTAATAATTCATTAAAATTCTTACTAAAAAGATGTGATTATTCCTCAAATTCGTTTGTGTACTTACTGATTAATAAATCATGTGAAAATATTTTTTGCAAAATGTTTAAAAAATAGTTTGAAAATCTTTTAAAAACTATTTGTAAAAACATTTTGTTACATGTTTTCAACCTTTGTAAAAGATTTTGGTTGTAAAATTAATTTCTTTGTGTGAAATAAAATGTTTGAAAAATGATTTGCAAATGGTTTGAAAAATGGTTGCAAAAATATTTGAAAAATCTATATATACTGTTTGGAAAACCTTTGCAAAATGATTTTCAAATATGTGTACATGTTTGTAAAAATTATTTCGGACTATAGTTTTCAAAATTGTTTGAAAAACCTGTGTCAAATAAGTTTGAGGAATACATACATCACACCAAAAATCCACTGTATATATATATATATATATATAATTGATCACTTACCCTTGTAAATTCTTAAAATCCACTTCTTGTAAATATAAGAAGCACTCCCGTGTAAATATTTTAACCCAGCTTCTAGCCAAAAACTTTTTGTTTTCAAAATTCCAAAAACATTTGCAAAATTAAAATACAAAAAACATTTGAAAAACTTTTTGAAAAATCCATTAAAAAATGCATATGCATCCTCATCATCTTTTCAAAAAGTTCAAAAATCTTGAAAAATTGCATCACAAAAATATTTTCTGCATTTGCATAGCATGAGCATTTTTCGGATTGAGTTTGATAATTGAACGAGTCTAAATAAAATCCGGAGATTGGAGCTTGATTGGACCTTAAAATCTACCTAATAGCAGGAACCTTATAGGAACTGGGTTTGAGGTACTTCAGGTCTAGTTGACTTAATTCTTTGAGGATCACGGGACTTGGTTCAATGGATTCTTGACTGCCTACGTAGAGTATTCCGGAGCATACGCACGACTTTTGTTGATAATGACCTAACTTGGACACCTGCACCTTTCACATGGCTCAACTCAGTTGGAGTGGTGAGGGGATTGGATTTGCCGGTACGAGATGCACACAAGTGGAAACATTTGTCCTCCTCTAGGGAGGGAAGTGCGCCCCAACCCGTCCAGTAATGATGAGTTTTGAGGATAGGAGATCGTGGGTTGCGATAAAGCTTCAAAAGAGGGATAGTCTACTGGCTCAAGAGGAAAAACTCCCTATGTAAATGCTGTTGTATATAGTATTCAAAAAAATGCAAAAGCAAAAACTCCAAAATAGTGGACAGGCCCGTACAAAAATAAAAATGTATGCCGGAGTGTACATATGTTGTAAAGTCAAATAAGCAAGCTTGAGCTTCAAAGTCAAATCATGTGAGCCTGCAGCTTGATGACTTGACTACACTGGTCTTGCATCCTAGTATAGGTAGCTACACTGACTACCGTCCATTCTTCTCTCCCCCCCCCCTCCTCTTGAGCCGGTTGCCACTTGAACTTAGAAGGGAATACCCTGCTCCTTGAGGGATGAGTTGTTGGATTGGGGAATCATTGGGTTGTCATATTGGAGAAGTCAGACTCTTTGTCATTTCAGTTGGGGAGAGCCACCATCACTTACACTGTATGAGTCAGATTCATAGTCATAAGGGTTTGCGTATGAGTTGAAGTATTTCTGACCTGGCTATTAAGGAGACTTGAGCAGAGTTTTGGGATACTCAGAGGCTGTTGGATTTCAAATCCGGCTCTCATTAAGGTTTCGCTCGCACTAAAATTCTAAAGGTCCGACTTAAGCTCCAAACTTTGATTTTGTGAAGACAAGTTTGATAATTAAATTTAATCCACTTTCTTCTTTTTCTTTTCTTTCTTTTTCTTTCTGCACTTATTGCATAAGTGTTTGCTAGGAACTAGCAAAGGTAAAGTACAGGGGGATGATGAAGCCACATTTCATCATCTTTATTCTATCATTTTGGCATCAAAAACCTTAGCAAATGCATGTAAATAGCATTAAAACCAGCATATTAGCATTCATGCATGTACATGTAAATAGTGTATAAAATACTGTAATTAAATCCAAAATTATAGAATAAATAAAAGAAAATAAAAAGAATAAAATATTGTAAATATTTTATGACCCAAAACCCCAAGACCTAGGCATCTTGATGAATAGGTCGACAAGGAATAAAGTAGGGGGAGATAAGGGTCAGATACCTATTCTATTCCATTCATTCTTTATTCATTTTGGGACCTATTTTTGGTTCCACTTGTTATACATCAAATAAAGAAACTTTGAACATGAAAGTTGCAGATAATTTAATAAAGAAAAATACAAAATTGATTTCATTCAAAAATAATACACAGATAAAAAGTTATGGTCTGAATAAAAATCCAGAATCCCAACTTCCCAGACCCGTATCTCACAAATGAAAACTCCAAATGCAGCAAACTCACCTTTAATTGTATATAGAATAAAATAAGCTATTTAATGGAAGTGGTTACGCATTTGACGGAGCTACGGTTTGAAAGTTGAGTTTTGGACCCAAATTGTATACGTGTACAGAATAAAATATTAAATTTATTATTTATTCATTATTTGTATATTTTTATATTCTTATAATTTTGTAAATATCATGTATAATGTATTTGTGTGTTAAAATCATAATAAAACTCAAAAGAAATTCAAAATAAAATATTTGTATATATATATATCATACATAGGTAAACTACCTATACTTATACATGTAGAAAACATACTTATATTTTTATTAAATATACAAAATACATCAATAAAATAAAATAAAAATATATTTGTGTGTATAAAAGTACTTTATTATTTTATAAAACACTAAATAAAAATAATAAAAATTAAATACATAAAATAAAAATAAAAGACTAAAATATATAAGTAATATACCTATAAGGGGTTTAAAAGTAAACTTATAAAAATATATATCATAAAAATAATTAAAAATCAAAATAAAATACTACATAAAATAATAAATATTTTTTATTTAATAACCGAAATTTAATTCGATCAATTTCTAATTTTAATTGAATTAATATATCTTTTTCCAGGGTTTTTCCTAGTTGGTCCACGTGGACCAACCAGGAGGGTCCGAGAGTTGACCCCAGGTCAACTCTCTGACCCGCCCCCTGTGGGTTGTCAGAAAATAGCTTTTCGACCATCTTCGAGGATTTTTGGAAGGCAATCCTTGCACCCTTTGGTGTTGCACTCTAAATGACTTTTCCTCCTCCTTGAATGGTGATTCACGCCCACGTGCAACCTCGGGCCGTGAATCGACGATCTCCCCGCTTTGCCTCGGTCTTTCCCCCATGGCTGTCACCCTATTTAAGCAAAGTTTGAATTTCGATTCAAACTTGAATCGTGATTCATCCAGTTCTTTCTCCCCTTGGACTCGCTCGAGCATCTTGGAGGTGACAGCTCCAGATCTCCTTCTTCAAGGCGGAGGACCATCACGAGCTGGGCGTGTTCCACCCCCACCTCTGGTGACTTTCCCGTTGAGGTACATCAACCTCGGGCATCCCCCTTGAGGTGTTTCTTCACTCCATTTTCATCCTAGTTTCATTCCTTGTAGTTTTAGGCGTATTTAGGTCCCTGTTTCGCGTCCAATCATCCATCGATTCGCTAAATCGATTCACCTCGCCGGAGCAAGCTCCGGCGAGTATCCATCTCGTCGTTCACCCCAATTTTGAGAGCCACTGGAGGTTGAGGTATTTTTCCCTCGACCTCCTTAACGTTTCTAAGTGCAGGTCATTGCGTTTTGAAGCACCTGGGGTCGTTTTTGTTATCACCAGAGACACCTGGGTCGTTCTTCCTCCGCCGATGTCGTGGAGAAGGCCTGGTGTTCGCCACCACATTTTGAGACCCCAGGCGAAGAAAGGGACCTTGCAGCAACCACCTGGGCCATTTTGAAGCTTCATCGAAGGCCGAAGGGCTGAGATCAAGGTCAGGGAAACTCGCTCCATGGCGAGTTCTTCCCTGTTCTTCGTCTTGGCCTCTCCGTCGTCCAATCAAGAGTTGATCGCCCAGGCTAGCGGCCGCCGTTGGATCTTCGAGAGCCTCCACCGTCAGATTCATCCAGATCCATCTAATCCAGGCCGTCCACGAGCGAACAGTAATCGTGCAAGGAGAAGCTTCCATGTGGATAAGTGGCTCGGGCCATGCCGCTGGATCGCGCCCAGCCGTCGATCGTTGGATTCGCGTCGCGTGTCATCAACGTCCATCCGCCGTTGGATCTGCCTTGAGAGGGAATTTTGCAAGTATATCCCCTGCCTTTTTGTAATTTTCTTTTAGTCCAGAAACTTTAAGGTTTAGTTTAAAATATTTTGTAACTTTTGCAAGTAGGTCCTCGGATTTTAAAGATTTGCACCTAGGTGCTCTGCCACGTCATCTCATGTGACCCGTTCACGTGAGGTGTGGACTTTTTGCAGAGAGGCCCTTGGCCTTGAGTTTATTTCGCTTCAGTACCTAAACTTTGGATCCTAGTGTAAAAATTTTGGGAATATTGCATGTAAGCTCTCGGGAATTTTGAATATTGCATCTAGGTCCTTCCCAGGCACGTGCAAGTCACGCGCCCTGGTGGACATTTTGCATTTGTGCCCTCCGGGTTTGGGAATTTATGTTCGGTCCATAAATTCGAATATTCAGTACAATATTTGTTGGAAAAATTGCATGTATGCCCCTGGATGTTTTAATATTTGCACTTATACCCCTGCCTGGCTGTGCATTTTTATGTGCTTTATCCATTTACTTAAGGCCTCATTTTAATTCGAAAAATTCTCCACAAATCATGTTAAGCTCCTGTGTGCTTGTACTTTGACGCCATATTTTTAGTTTTTGTTTTTATTGCATTTTAGCATTTATTAAAGATCAAAAACATGCCATTTCAGTACTTTCTAGCTTAGAAAATACCAAAAAAATAGTAAAATACCCCGAAAAATTCCAAAAAAATTACCTGTTGTGTATTTTATCCTATTTTAGTGTCAATCCAAAAATCACGAAAAATTTCAAAAGAAAAACCTTAAAAATTAGAAAACCTTAAAAATCTTCATAAAAATCTAAAAAATCATACAAAATTCAGAAAAATATAAACTCAATTGTTTGTTTTCCTTATTTTACTAACTTTATTTTAAAATTAATTTGAGGAATATTGGGTACTGTTTAATATTTTTCATCCTCATTTTGATTTCGGCCAGCAACCTAGTCCCCTGTTTTCCCTTATTTTGATATTTAAAAATACCAAAAACTTTTTGAAAATTGCCCAAAAATCACAAAAATAGTAAAAAATCATAAAAAGACCAAAAAGATTTTATTTCTGAATTTTTGAGTAATTGCATATTTTTATAAATACTCTATCGTCTCCTTTCTTATATTACATATACATTCCAATATTAAAAAGAAAAAAATTATAAAAAGAAAATATAAAAATCAGAAAAAAATCAAAATACAAAATTAAAAATTAAATAAAAAAAATTTAAAACCCACAAAAACATTTGTCTTTCATAGTGTAGACAATACATCACATTCACACACACACACACGCACACACACACTTGTTGATCTATCCTGCCTTGTTCACTGTGTTCAAACTCTCTGCATACTTGCTTCTATACATCTTTTGTGCAGAGTTAAAAATAAATTTTAACTTCACATCTGCTTGTCATTGCTTGATTGTTTGAATGTGGGTTAATTGTTGATTAATTACAGTTTCTTGTGGGTCACCACAGCGACATAGTGGTCCCGCTTTGTGTGGACTAATTAGACCCTTTGAATTTCGTGTTAATCAAGGCTTCACGTGGCGGAGCTCTGGCCACGTAGTAAGCATCAAGTCTCCAAGCACCTCCAGGCGACCATAAACAGTTCATCTAACGGTTGTCACTCCACTGGAGGTGTCTAGGGAAGAAAGGGGGTGCAAGGGACAAGCTATTGAGCAGTGGATGCGGAGGAGTGACTTTATAGGGTTCCCAGGGGTCTGGAAAGATCGCGAGATGGAGCGCAACTCTAGGAGGATTCGAGTGATCCTAGGGATCCGCGAGAATCTCGGATGTCCGAGGATTCTCGATCTGAATACCAAGGTGAGAGACAGTCAGAGTCGATCTCGAAAATTCAGAGAAATGGCTCCGGCGAGATGGGTTCGATCCGACCTGGGCTAGAGGGGGACGTTGACCGAGGTCAACGTTCCCAACTGGACCAATCAGAAATTTAGAATATACAAAATAATAAATTCAATAAAAACAACAAATCAATTTAAATAAAAAGTGTATAAATGAAATATATTTATTATTTTTCAAAATATTTTTCTATGATTTTAATTTTTTTATGAAAAATAAAATAACATATATATAATATATAGTATTATATACAGGTATACTATACCTATGTATTATATATAAGTATTGTTGTTTTATTATTTTTACATAAATGCCCTTATATTTTTATTTATTTACAATATAATTTTAGGAGTGTAAAATAATTTTTATTTTATTTTTACATATTATTTAAGGGTATATAATAAATAGTGGGTATAGAGTATACATGTGTATTTTGCAAAAGTACTTGGGGATTTATTTTTATTTTATTTCATCTAATTTTTATTTTATTTTTATATAATTTCTAATATTATATATAAGGGTGAAAAAGAATAATTTTATTTTATTTTATTAAAAATATAAATAATTTGTACAAGTATAGGTAGTATGTACAACGCGTAGTGAACCGTATCTCTCTCTACTTATTTTCTTTTGCGATCAGGTCAATGTTTGACCTTCTCTTGAGAATTGGGTCACTCTTTATTTATTCTAAGTACATCATTATTTTTCTTTTCCTTTATTCTTATATTTAGCCAAAAACATGCTAATTTTGCAATATTAATAAAGGCATGCAAATTGTTAAGTTATTGAATTTACAGGCATTCACATGATGTTTTTCCAAGAAAAATAGCTAAAATAAAATAATAAAGAATGAGAATCATGGATTCATCAGTCCCCTTCCAATAAGGTCAGGTCTAGACTCGTCTCGTCGGAGCTTCTTCTCCGATTTCTTTCGCCCAACTCCGACCTTCGTTCCCCTTGATTCCTCGCATGATTATTCCCCTAGGATCTGTGACCCTCGCAGATCCCCAGGAAGGATCGGATCTTCTTAGGGTTGTGTGCCTCCTTCCGATCTTTCTAGACCCTGGGAAACCCTACAAATTCACTCTGCCACCTCCAACACATCCCAACTCGTCCCTCATGCGACCACAGACCCTTTGCCCCCTTCACCGAAGTGGCAATCGTTGGAGGAGAAGCTTAGGACTCGTCGGAAGTACGTGGAGGCTTGTAGCTCCCGCGTGATCGGATATCCATCGCGAGCAGCCTCCCAACCAGCCGTAGCTCACTTGAGGCCAGGACCTTGTCGACCATCTTCTCCTGAAGCATTGGATCTCATCTGAAGCTTTAAGTATAGGTTTATCACTCTTTTCCACATTTCGATTCTATCTTCCATATTAGTACTGACGTATGCCTTCAGATCCGACCATCGGGTCTGGAGCTTCGATATTCTCCTTCATCTACATCGATCACTTCCGTGTGTCGCCCCGTACCTTCTTGCGCAGCCTATTAGCCTGAGGTTCAACCGTCAGGTTGAGATTAGGTCAGGTCTTTACCCTCCACCTTCACCAGAGACCGAAATAGTCGTCCCCCATGGCTTCTTCCATACTCAGCAAATAATAACCCCGATCGAACCTCGATCTTTGAGTCGTGAGTGTACCCTGCAGGTTTGGAGGCATATTAACAACATTATGGAGCATCCCCTGCTCAAGCAGAGCAGCTTTTCCATGACCACACTCGTCTCTCTCATCCACCATCCATCTACCTCACCAGACCCGACCATTCGACGCGGAACACCCCCATGTTCGTGCTGGACACCTTGATCGCCTCATCGGTGCATCAGATCTCCAGCATCACTTCGACGAAATTTGCAGCCCAAGTATTCCTCATCCACCCTCTGTAGTCGCTTGATATGGGGTGTCGCTCTAGAAAAGATCCTAGCCCTTGGTTTACAATTCATCTTCACGCTGAGATTGCTTCTGGGCCATCCATCTCCACCTCCCGACCGTCAAAGTCTGTAGACTATTAGATATGATAATATGTTAGATCTAACTGTCTATCTACGCCACCCCTTCGCCCGTTGGATCGGTTTTACAGAGACACGCACCTAGCCGACCAAATCAGAGTCGTCGGATCATTTTGCATAGCCAGATCAGAGCCATCAGTGTGGCGCATACACCTCACATGCCCCAGGGTATATTTCACCCTTTACCCCGCATATTTCTGTATTTCTCTTTAGTGCACTAAATAATATTGTAGTTAAGTACTTTTACAGCCAGGACCTCGTAGTTTGTAGTATTTGCATTTTAGCCCTTTAAATCTGAAGCATGTGTATGCTCACATGATTTTTGGGTTATTTGCATGTTCTGTCCTGAACTCTAATGTTTTTAGTTAATGAATGTTAAGTTTTTAGAATTTGCATTTGTACCCCTGTGCGTTCAGTATTGAACATGTGTGTGAACTGATTGGGATTTTTGTAGTGTTAACCTTGAACTTTTATATTGTGCTATTGATTCGGTCCAAAAACTTGAAATAATTGTAAAGAGGTCCCTGTGAATTGTGCTTAATTGTAGGCTTCATTTCGGACTTAATAAATATTAATTTAATTTGAAAAATTACATAAAAATTACCATTGGCTTCTATAAGTATGTAATATTTTCTTAATTTTGTTGGGTTGATTATTTGCATTTTCTATTTTTAAAAATTCAAAAACCCTTAAAATTTTCCATGTTTGCCTTATAAAAATTTGAAAAATGCTTTGAAAATTCCACAAAAAATTTAATTGTTCCTTTTATTATGTTTTAACTTCTATATCAATTTTATTTAAAAAATCATTACAAAAACCATAAAAATTACAAAACAACCAAAATATTATAAAAATCTTATAAAATCAAAGGAAATTCCAAAAAATGTAATTTCCGTTATAGATTTTTATCTCTATTTTTGCATAAAATTGTTGATTAGGACCTTAAGACACTTTAGACATTTTTAATTTGCAATTTGTCCTGACTGTGTATTGTTTGGAGTTTTTAGCCTTATTTGACTTTTATAAAATCACAAAAACATTTAAGAATCCCATAAAAATTACTAAAAACACTTTAAAAAGCAGAAAATACAAAAATATTTTTATCTTAATTTTTTGAGTATATTTAGCCTTATAGAAAATTCTAAAAAGATTGTTGTGTTTGCTTGTCTTTATTCAAAAACTATAAAATTAAACATTTGAAAAATTAAAAATAATAAAAAATGTTTTATTTTAGGAAATTTGACTACTTCATATTTTTCTGGTGTTACTTGTGTTCGACTCTGGTGGCTATACCAGGTAAATAAAAATAGCGATCGCTTACATTCTTGATTGCTTGATTCTTTGTTGAATGGTTTTATTTTCTCGATTGACCGTGCTTAGTGATTTGGGTCACAACAATCCTTGATTATTCGTTTACTTAACCCGAGTCGTTGGGCGAGTCAACAAAGGTCCAAAAGCCAACTTTTGCATCTTAACTCCAAATTGAATGAAACTACCTTCGTTAAATATATAATTTAATTCTATGAATAATAAATGCAAGTTTGGTGAATTTTAAATATGTATAGAGAAGATACGTGTCTATAAATTTTCTTTGCAACTTTTTATTCTGTGTATTTCGAGCACACTATGCATTATTTTTAATTGTATTTTTCTATGTATTTTTATGTACAATATTCATTCAAAGTTTACTGATTTTATGATTAAAAAAAGAAAATAAAATAGGTCACATAAGGTAATTATTAGGTTGAAATTTTATTGTTTTTAGAATATTATTTATGTAAATGTGGTTGCCATATCTCTGCCAACTGTATTCCTTTCGATCAAGTCATCATGATGATAGGGTCTCGGGGTATAGGGTCACTCAGTATCTTTGACACTTCATTATTTTTCCTTTCATAATTTTTTCTTTTATTTTGGAATTAAATACAATATATAATGCATTACATTATATAGTATTTTATATGATTTATTTATTATTATTTTGTACAAATCATTTCTATATACATGCATTTACCTAGATATTTACGGTCAAATGAAAGAATAAAGGTGATGAAATAGAGGTTCATCAATGTGAGAGGAGGATATGGTAGATGGGAGTGAAATGACGATGAGGGGCTCATGGGGGACGGAGGAGGCAATGGAGGAGAAGAACACAATAATGAGAGGTTTGTAGGGGGGAGGTGGTGGTGGAGTCGAGGATGGCGATGGTGAGAGGGCATGCGAGATGTGGTGGTGGTGGAAAGGAGGACAATAATGATGAAGGTTCATAGAGGGAGGAGGATTAGGTGGTGGAAACTAGAGCACAAGGAGGAGGAGCACAAGGGTGGTAATGAGGGCTCGTGTAGACAAATGATATAAGAGGGAAATGGAACTACTCTCTATAATTTTTACCAGATATTATGACCATATACTATGATCGTTATGGTCGTAAATACACGTTATCATCAAAATTGGGGAAGCCAGAAAATATGACCATACTTGGCAACACTATGGTCACATTATGTCGATCCCCCACATAAGCAAAATACTAGCAAGATGTGGACACATTTGTTTGCATGTATATTGTCTTCTTTTTTTAATTTATGTAAATTTAAATATGTGGTCACATGTTTTGGGTTTGTGGTCTCACTCGCTATAAACACCACAAACCCACAATATGTGGTGAGCACGATTTAAAAATTGGATCGATTGACCTAATCGATTGGAACAAGAACTGGTCCCTATCTGATCAGTTTGGCTAATTTCATGCAAGTTTTTTTAAATAATAATAATAATAATAATATAATCGGCCCGACCAGTGGCCCAACCTAGTTGAACCAAACTGGGTTGCTTCAGATTGAACCGATTTGTAAGACCTTGGTCTGGAGTAGATTCCCACCCTTCATTGATATATTTCGAAAACTTATTCTCCCATGCCTATGCTGTCCACTCTATGGTTTTTTAAAGCTCTTGAAAGTTTAGGGTGACAGCTTCAAGGAGGTGGTATGGAGCATCTTGTGCCCAAGTGCCAAGGTGATTGGAGCTTGGGTGGACACGTATAGCCATGGTTGTGGTGATTCTCCAGTTGTTGGTTGATTGTTAAATGAATCTCCATGATCAAGCTCTTGGTTGATTGTTGCATGAATCTCCATGATCAAGCTCTCATTGGCGATTCCATTGCGCGAGGTTGAGGAAAGAAGATCAAAAGTTGAAGATTGAGGCGCAAGCGAGCCCTTGGGTTTTAGTTGGAGTGTGTTTGCCCCTTTTCTGCAAGAGATTGGGCGTGGGTTGGGGCCTGCAAAGTGCTCTAGATGTTTGCATATCAGATATTTTAAGATATGCTAGTGAGTTGTTGTTGGTGCTTGTGAGTCTTGTTATTGGTGCATGGAAGATGTTTGCTAGCTAATATGCATGTTAAAGATGAAGCTCATAACGTGGGAAAGGTGTCTGATGATTTTCCTAAAAATAGTTGGAACCTTTGATGGGAGTTTTAACTCAATTTTGGAAAAAATGTTACTGATTTCCTCGAGCTTTGATATGTAAATCATCGAAAAAAGGAAGCTTGCTAGATCTATACCAAGATTTTCCACACTTGAATGTTAAATTAACTATCGGTTATGTCTCATGGGCATAACAAGACTAGTAAACTATAGTGTTTTCCGTTATGAGATTATACTAGATTTTGTATATCATCTGATGAGACATAGAATAATGGTTCAAATGTTAGTTTTGATCTTCATTCACAAAATGCATATAAAATACAAGAACATTTAATAATAAGCATAACACTCATTCCAATCAATATTAGCATATCATTTCTCATGAATCTTCTTAATTATTTGTAACATGCTGATCCATTTAAATATTTGAAAATTTTAAAGAATATTTTATTTATATATATATGGCTTTCTTGGTTCTCAAAAATCGCTTCGACTGGTCCAATCAATAAATCAAGCTCATATAGATTTTCTGGGTCAATAGGAATGATTATTTTCATGTTGACATTATCATTAATGGTCTGACAAGTTTGAATTGATGGTTCGACCTGACCAATCCAATCCGAAGATTGACCGATTCAATGTCCAGTATGATTTTTAAAACCATGATGGCGGCAATATTATGATAGTAGTTACATACTTTTTTTGTAGTGAGAGATTAAAACTGTCCTCTAGAAAATCGTTAGATCCAACCTTATCGTGGGGTTATCCAATTGTATTTCGAGTTTTATAAGGAATCATCTTGTATACGGTAAGTTATATCACCTCCCGTTAAAAATACGCTAAAAATATCTCTGGCATTTTGAAATTGTCACCTTGATTCCGATTATGATGAGAACAAAAGGTAGCTTATCTTGCTAAATCGAGGAACTAAGATCCCATGCTTAAGAAAATAATTTGATCTACCGGAACAAGATGAAGAAGTGGCATGACAGCAATATTTGGAAGAAGAATTTTCATAAATCATAAGGTGTGATTATTTGATGCTAAACTCAACTTGCTCGTGGAGAGGTTGTAATCAAAATGAAAGGATAATATACTGTGACCAAAATTTTTTATAATGAAAGATGGTCAAGTAAAAGTGGCGAAACTATGATCACGCGGGAAAATATGAGCATTGACCGCCTACCTAAAGCGTAAATTCGATTGTCCATTTGTACATCCGTCCATTGGCATATCATTTTCTTCTGCTTTTTCATACTTTTGTATATGCTTAATTTTGGATAAGTATGAGGAAGATACTTATTCATGATTCGATTCATCGAGATATTAGTGGAACATAGAATAAACCTTGAAAATGCCCATTTTTTACATATTTTTTGCCTTGAATAAGACTTGTTTGAGAACAGATGCATATTATATATTATCTCTTTTCAATCAAACTTCACCTAGATATGTATAGATAATTTAATTAATTTAATCTTAATTGATTTTTTTTACGTATAATGAGTAGTAACCAAATCTTTTTAAGTTCATCCACACATGTATGTTAGAGATTTTCCTACATACATTATGCAGATTCACGCATACGTAACACTTGACATCCCAAATATGATTCCACATCTAATATTCACAAACTGTGACAGACAGTGATCAGTACTTGATAACTTATGCACAAGCAATTTGGGTGGTTGTCAGTGGATCCATTTAAGTATGAACCCAACAAGTTACCATGGTCAATTTTTCTCGATAATAGCTCAAGCTCGGGAAGTTACATATATATTGTTGAATTAAATCAAATCTTTAGTGAAACGTACATGAGAAAACCCCTTATTCAAGTTTGATTTGTTTATATAAATCGAAAATATATTTCTACCATATTTGATTCGTTTATTTTTAAATCAAATTTTCAATAAAACAAATATGAAGGAATATCAAATTTGAGAAGTTTTTAACAAAGCTAATCACGATTATGTTGAGTTCATCTAAGCATCTAACTACAATATCATATTTCGTATTCAGATTAATGTATCAAACCAATCTAATTGCAAAAATATGGGTTTACATTCGGGATAATGAAAGCCCCTAACACCATTATGAGCAAAATGCAACATCAAAATTCCTATCTACTCTGCAGTGCACAAGTTTACCTAAGCACAAGATAATACTAATTTATTATTTATTTATTTATTTACTCTTCAAAATTCTCTTACTCGATAGAGAATCCAGGAAGATTATACACAAAAAAATTGCGGAAATTCCTATTTGCCCTCAGATATTTGATGGAAGCAACGATTAAACAATATCTATTTGACAACTTGAATTGGACGGAATCTTCTTCAATTTTTATTATTATTATTATTATTAACCCAGTTCTATATTCGAGAAATTGGCAATGACAGAGGCGTGCGGCCTAAGTACTTAGACCCACATATACTAGTTAATAATGAATATTCTAGATGCCCTAATTTGATGACAAAATGGCCGGAATCTTTCTTAGATTTAAAGGTGTAAAAGCATGTTTGGCATGATTAGGTTTGTCTGCTCTCTATATGAGATATTGACTTTTTGTTATGATTGGATATAGTTTGCTCGATGATGATGATGATGGTTTGGACGAGAAATGCTCACCATATGTTGCTGGGGTCAATTTTTATGTCAACTTCACAAGGGACCGCACACTTCCGTATCTTATATCTTTTATTTGTATTTTTTTCCTTTCTCTCACGAAATATCACGTTAAGCTTTAATTAGAAAGATAACAACAAGGCCATCTATGGAGAAATAGCGAAGTTCAAGATACTAGGTCGAGCAGCCCACATTTCAGCCTCCCATGAGGTTTTAGAATTTTGACATGACTTCATCAGCCTTGTTAGATCAATCTCTACCTTGATGAGAAGGAAAAATCGTCGGTAGATTCGATCGGAAAAGGTTAGTATGATAGATAATATCCTGCAATGTGTATTTGGGTGAGAGGTCTCGATGTTTTCACATGATGTTTTACATCTGCACTTGCAATTAGTCAGCGAGTTGTTGTGATAACTGAACGATTTCTCTAGAACTAGTCCTTGTTTTTTTGAGGCGCAAGCGCTTGATGGATATATGAAGATCTCACAAACTTGTCGATTGTTGAAAATTATGATTTAGCTAGGGGACAATCACTAAATAAATAAGATAGTACTTGCACTTTGGATATGTATGGATTGCATCGCTTTGGTGTTTGGATGTCAATTTTATAAAAAAAAAATCATGTGACTAGCTTATTGTGGGTTAAAAGTTAAAGAAAATAAGAGACTATGGGCCTGTTTGGTTGCCAGGTTATCTCGAGGGTAATCTGCATACCCCGTCTCTATCCCTGCAATCCTGAGTTGGATTTATTTGTCTGGATTGTACGATTCCTTTGCTGTGATATTTTTACTATATTTAAATAAAAAATTAATGTAAAAGAATATATTATAATCATTAAAAAGATTATTATAATACATAATCGATGTCACATCACATCACATTTATCATTCTAACCATCCAAATTAACAGCAATTATTCATGAGAAGATATCCCAACCTAACGTAACCTAGTTACCAAACAGGCCCATGGTGGAAGGTCTTTGGCCAGAATTTGTGAGGAAGGGAGATCAGATACATATGTCATGATAGAGACAATAAAGAGGATAATTTAGATGTGGTTGAGTAACATTCACTGAATGATAAGATATCTAATTTTCTTGATAACTTAATGTGTGTAGCTTTAGTTTGCAAGAGTTTGAGTTCTATGGTGAAAGGTTGTCATGCTCTTGGCTTTAGATCTTTATTTTTTTGCGTGAGCATGTGGTTATATTATTTGCTCCTTAAATTTCTCTTCGTTGGTTACATTGAAATAGGAAACAAGCATGCAACAAGCTACGTTGCTAGTCCTTTTTAAATTGTGAAATCAATCCTTCGAAACACTACATCCGTAAACTTAAGAATTGTGCCTTGTTGGTTGCCAACTTTCACATGTTAAGACAACAAACTCGAAAAGGGAAGATGTAGGGTTGGACCGAACTAGCGAACATTGTTGAATCTATCAAGATTAAGGACACTTTAGTCATTGTTCCATCATGGGTGACAGATTTTATCTCTAGATTCTACATAACAGGTGATCATGCTCGTCGTAGATGTAATAAATCTATAAATAATTTAGAAAAACATGTGAAAAAATAGTTTCCAAGTGGTCTAAACTGAACCACAAGGAGATTGATATCAAGAAACAAATGGCAATATATTCTGACTTGGATCTGCTTTTCAAAGAATTTCAAAATTAATTTTAGAGATAAAGTTTTGCAATTTACGACTTAAAGAAACTTAAAAGGATCGAATAAATTTATGCAAAAAAATAAAAAGATTAAATTCGCTAAAGAAACTTAAAAAGATTGAATAAAACTATGCAAAAAATGAATTCACTGTTTTAATCCAGTGAAAATTAATCATAATCACTTGGTAGAATTAGTTTTTAATTTTAATCCTAATAGAAATTTTCATGTTCCAAAAAAATTAAACGGATTTAAAGATATTATTAAGGACAAGTTGAATAGAGAGCAAAAGCATTATAACTAGTATAATAAAAGGACAAGTATAGCATTACCTATGGTGATGCAAATTGGGCCACCATTCTCATAATATCTAGCTGACTTTAATATTGGCTATGCCATTCTTAAGTAGTTAGAAGGGCATTTTTGTCTCTCTATGGTGAGTTATAACTTGAGTATATTTGCGGCTCTAGGGCACCGTATTAAGATCTAATGGTTGGGAGAGGAGGCAACATGAATGGATTGTCATCGAATTGGATGCTACCTCCACACCTTAGGCACGCTAGCGAGGAGCAAACTCATAATTAATAACAATCTTAATTGAGCTTAAAATCCTACTAAACACATATATTAAGCACTTGATATAATATTTTTATAAATATAAGAATGCTTAGTTCAATAACAAAAGAAACTAAAAAGAATATAAAAAGAAAAATTGTAAATGCACCATATTGGAAAGAAAGAAACTAAGAAGAAAATATAAATTACATGTTGTATATTTATGGCCATAACCTAAGAAAATAAGATAGGATAATTGATTTGATAAATAATAAATAAATAAGTTTAATTGTAGAGAAATCTAGATCTTCTACTTGTAACATATCAATAAGATATTTATATCTTGTCTTATTTTTCAATCTCCATTAATTTTTATTATCCTCTATTGTATATTAAATGAAACGTAAGCAAGGCTGTTAAAGGGAGATCGGATATATGTCACAAAAAAACAATAAAGGGGACTTGTTAGATGTAGTTGACTAACATTCTCTAAATCAATAAACTATGGAATTTGCTTGATAACTTAAATCTTGTTGGTTTAGTTTGCAAGAGTTTGAGTTCGATGGCAAAAGGTTGCCATGCTCTTGGTTTTAGATCTTTGAATCGATTATTTCTAGCTGTCAATGAAACAATAGCTTTAATGACATATTTTTTACTACTTGCCACCTTCCAAATATTAAGACAACAAACTTGCAAGAGAATGATGCAAGAGTCAAGCCAATCTAAAGATGAGTGGAGAAACCATCCTCCATCTTTTTTTAATGGTTAGGACTACAGATGCTCCATATGTAGTGGAGCACCAAAATCTAGATGACTTCCTCTTTGCTTCACATGTGATTTACATCATCTTATCTCTAAAGTACATCACTCTAAATAAAAGTTTTGATGTATCACCGAAAAATTGTGAGAATGTTAAGGGGAGAAAATTGTTAGACCTATCAAGATTTAAGACATCTTAGTCATTGTCCAATCAAGGGTGAAAAATTTTGCCCCAAGATTTCACATAACGGGTGATCATGCTCGTCCAAATATGATAAATATATAAATAATAATAAAAACTTGTGAAAATTTAAATTTCAAGTGATCTGAGTTGAACTGCAAATTCTGATAACCGTCCAACTAACTAAGGGAAAGGTAAAGAAATGGTCGTTGCGACCTCAATCAATCAGACTAGGTATATCAAGAAAAATCAACCACTCAGAACATGTAAAACTAATCGAGCACAAAAGAGAGCGGTCCTGCTATGAGATTAACCTGGTATAGCACCCAGGGTCGAACACAAGGAGCACGGATTGGCCAAGAGACCTACGATGTAGTCAGAAATCCAAGAGAATACTTTTTAGTGATTTTTAATTGCTTTCAAATTTTTTTTGGATTTTTAATATGTAGAGAAAATAAGGAAACACGAAAACAAGCACACTTTCAACAATTTATTTAATGCATGAAAAATCAAGCAAAAATTCAAGAAAAATTGTTTTTATGTTTTTTAGGTTTTTAAGTGTTTCTGGTGAATTTTTGGGATTTTTATAAGGTGTATTTTATTTTCTAAAAAATCAAACAGTACTAAAAAAAATAAGGTACTGTCCAGCAAGGCCCAAAACCCAAAGATAAAATATCTAAGGATCTCAAAGGGACCTGGAGGTAATTTTCCTGTATACTAGAGAAAACAAGGAAAATTTGAGCACCAAATTATTGTTTTTGGGTTTTTAAATTATTTATTATGATTTTTATGAGTTTTGAGGTGTTTTTATATTTTTAGGATTTTTACTCAATGAAAAATAGCCAAAATTGGCTAGAAAATCAAGGAACACAAAATAAAAAGTAACTAATTTTTATAGAATTTTTAAAAGGGTTTTGATATTTTTTTGGGGTTTTTGACTCTAAACAGTAGCAAAAATAAGGGTTTTTAAATTTTTAAAAATAGCAAATGAAATCAAAAATGTCCTCAAAAATTCACAAAAATTCTATACCATGGCAGGAGCCATGTTTCAAATTTTCATCGAATTTGGAGGTGATTTGATATTTTATTCAAAAATAAAGGAGGAGCACTGTGCACAGGGACCAAAGTGCAAATACCCAAAGTTCTGGGGGGTCTGGTGCAAAATACCCAGCAAAACACGTGCCAAGCACGTGCCCGGGGCACTCAGGGACCTATATGTAAGAAAAACAAGTCCGAGGACCTTTTGGTAACTCGTACCAAGAAGTCCAGGGGTTGTTATGCAAATAACCCACTAAAAGACGCACATGCGGAAATAAAATGCTCACAGGGGCATAAATGCAATTATCAAAAATATTTCATTCATTCATAAACAACCAGAACTACAGGGCTAAAGTTGCAAATACACCAAATACACACGTGACGACGCACGTGGCTCACACAAACAGGGGCGTAAATGCAAATAAGCTAAAAGATGAGGTCCAATGTGCAATTATCCCTACGTAAATAAAACGCATAAAATATTTACAGGACTGAAAGTGAAAACATAAACTACGAGGGGGCCTAAGGTAAATTACCCCTTATTTAACGTCGATGGCTGGATTCGCGCCACGTGGATGATCCAACGGTCTCGGACGGCGGGCGCTCTTCTTCTCTTCCGCACTTGGGCCAATCGACGGTGCAGAGGGGGCCACGTGGGTGATCAAACGGCTCAGGTGCTGGGGCCTCTCTCCTCTGTGCCAACGGTCCGGATCAGCCCCCTCACGATGATCGACGGTAGCTGCTCCTTGATGAATGGACGGCTGAGATGCGAACTGGAGCGGAGGGGCTGATCTGACGGTGAAGGAGGATACTGGAAGAACACTCGGCCGGCGAGCTTCGCCGGCCTTGTGCGCGTGATGTAGTCCTCCTCAGCTGCCTCAGATGATCGGATAAGGTCCGCAATGGAGTCCCGCAGCTGGTGATGGCTTCAGATGACCCAGCCGAGCCCTGGAGGGGCTCCGGCAAGGTCGGCGGCGACGAGCTCCTGGTCTGAAAGTGAGGGGGGCTCAGATGCCCTCCTCTTGGCCTGCAAAGTGAACCAAAAGCTTCGCGGGTCGAGGGCAAAGTGCCTCGACCCGATGAAGCGGCGTGAGGGTGATCGATGCGTCGGGGCGGATGAGCTCCGGCGGGCGAAGGATGGTGGAGCCCGATTCCCAGCTCCGGGGCGAGCTGGGTTGAACGAATGGGCGTAGAAGGTGCGTCGAGGGATGGCGAAGGTGAGCGTGGGTTCCGGTGATCGAGAGGATACGCGATATGGTCGGAATCAAAGGAAATCGGCGGAGCTTCGATTTGGGGGAAACAAGAAATTAAGCGAAATAAAGAAGCTCTAAGGTTACCTGGGTGGTCGGAGAGACTGGGGAAGAACAGGGGGTGCTCCTGGTCGTAGCCTCAAGGGTCGTCTCGGCCCGAGGCTCGGTGCTCACGCTGGTGGCGGAGCAACGGCGGCGAAGGACGCCGGATCAGTGGCTCCACCTCCTCGCCTCGCTGCAACAGGGGCGATCGCTTGCTGTCACTCTCGCGGTGCCTCTGGAGTTCACTGGGAAGAAGGGGAAGGTCCAAAGATGGGGCGCGGAGGCGGCGGAGGTGGTTCTATATATAGTTGCAGGCCCGATTAGGGTTGGGAGGCGACGGCTATGGAAGGCGTGGATCTCACGGCGAAGGATCTGGCGAGGATGTCGGATGATCGGCGAAGGATCCGGGCGCGGGGTTTGCGTGGATGACAGGCTGGTAGCGCGTGGAGAAAATGGCGAAAGCGGGGCGGCACGCATTTTCTCAAAAAGGAAAGAGTCCGCGGGGGAGTTGACCGGGGTCAACATTCCCCGTGGACCAGTGGGATGCTGCCACGTGGAAAAGATTTGACACTTAAAAATGAGGCAGCTAATGGCCGATTTTGCAAAAACTTTCAACATGAAATATTTTTCGTTTATTTTTTCTATTTTTTGGTGATTTTTAATTAATTTTTGGAAATAAGAATAAGGTATGTACATTCTATAGGGATATATACAATGTGTAGGCTTTTTATTTTTGATTTTTTTATTATTATTTTTATACAATTTTATTCCTATTTTATGTTTTATTTATTTATAGAATAAAATGAGGAATAAAAGGCTATTTTTATTTTATTTTTATTATTTATACACATATGTGAAATAAATAGATATATACATTTATACACATGGTATATATATACAATGTATTTTTGTAATTTTAATTTTGTAATTTTTATTTTATTTTTGTTTTGTTTCTTTTTATTTCTGTTATTTACAAAATATGCCATAGAATATTCACAAAAAGTTTTGAAAATAAATACATTTATTTATAGGGCTAAAGGATGATGGTCTATGCACATGGTGGAGGAATGTTTTTGCAGTTTTGATTTTTAAATTTTTATTTTGTCTTTAGGAGTTTCTAAATATATACAAAACATGTACAAGCATATTTTTGGGTGAGGAAAATATAATTTTATTTATTTACAAAAGTCTATACACATGAGCTCCTATCTCCCTCTACTTTGGCTTTTATGCGGTCAGGCCCATGCTGAGCCCTCCCTTGGGTTAGGTTGCTCAATATTTATTCTAAATATTTACCTCTTTTTCTTTTTACTCTTTATTCTTTATTTTTGTATAAAAACATGCTAATTACAGGTTTTTACACAATGCATGCTTTTGGTAATTATTTGTATTTACACATATCTACATGTATTTGCAAAGGTTTTTGTAGCTAAAATAGAAGAATAAAGAGTGATGAATGGGTATTCATCACCCCCCTATGCTTAACTTTGCTAGTCCCTTAGCAAACACTTATTTGAAAAAGAAGTGAAAAAGAAAGAAAAAGAAAAAGAGGATGTTCATGGATCCAGGTTGAATTATTAAACTTTCCTTCATTAAATTGAAATATGGAGCTTGATCAGATCTTTGGATTATTAATGTGTCGGAACCTTATTTGGACTTAAGCTTAAAACTCAACAGCCTCTAAGTTCCACCAATCTATGGGCAAGACTCCTCAATAAACCAGATCAGAACAAGTCTACATACACAAACTCTAATGACCATGAATCTTTCCATGCGGTGTAAGTGATATGTGGCTCTCCACCTCAGAAGTAATAACGAAACAACCTCCCTCAACCTGGTAACTCTAATGCCTCGGTCTAGCAACTCTTTCCTCGAGAAGCGGGGTATTCCCTTCTAAGTTCAAGTGCAACCGGCTCAAGAAGAGGGGGTAGAAGTATAGAGTTTTTGGAAGCTTAGCCAGTGTAGCTAAGTCTCCCGCTGCAAGCTTCATGAGATGTAACATGGATACCATAAGCTTTGCTTTATTTGACTATATACACTCCGGTGGGGTTATTAAAATTTCAATCCGACCCACCACTTTTTTGGAGTTCTTTTTGCATTTTTGCAATTTTTTTTCAAGGATTTTTGTACAGCATATCTACATGGTGCAGCATATAAGAAATTTCCCCTTGAGCCAGTAGACTATCCCTCTTTTGAAGCTTTATTGCAACCCACAGCTTCTGTCTTTAGCCTTCATCACCACTAGACCAAGTTGAGGCGCACTTCCTTCACTAGAAGAAGAAGAGAGGTTCCGCCTAGAAGTACTACCCTCATATGCTACCCCAAGCCAAAGGAAACTGCCTCCTCACCACCTCATCCGTGGAGAGCCATGTGTAAAGTGCAGGTGCAAGTCAAGCCATTGTCTTTAAGAGTCATGCGTGTGTTGTTAAGTGTTCTACTTAAGCTCATCAAGATGACATATGCTCATAGCCTAGTGGACTCAAAGAATTAAGTCCTTATGGACCTGAAAAGCCTTAAACCTAAATCCTATAAGGTTCCTCTTAAAGTTAAGTGGATTAAGATCTTATTCAAGCTCCATTTCTCAATTTAATTCCAGGCTTAGTTTAAATGTCAACTCTCATCCAGGAAAAACTATATAAATATATGTACACAAGATGCTATTTACAAATATTTTACAATCATGCAAAATTTTTGAAAAATGTTTTGAAATCATGGATGAATGATGCATGAGGTGCAAGTTTTGCAAAAAGATATTTACAAACATTTACACAAGATTTTTGCAAACTTTTGATTTTCAAAACATTTTGGAAAAATTTTGTACTATATACATAATTTTGATACAAAAATATTTACACAAGCTTTACACAAAAAAATTTTGAAATCATTTTTACAAAAATACTTTGTACACTAGCTATGTATGTGCAAGATAAAAGAGGTTTATGTACATGAAAAAATTTTAAATTTTTGTGATTTTTAGCCATTTTATTTATTAACACACTCACACAAAGTACGAGTTATGGCTAAAGTATATATGAAATATATACACACCCCCCCTATACTTAGCTCGAACGATGTCCTCAGAGTGATCAAGAGCGATGAAGAAGACATGACTCGTGCTTAGTAAAAGGGAAGTGAAAAGGAATGGCTAGGTACAGAAACGAATAAATGAATAGAATGAGAGGGACTCGGTGGTTTCCCCCTATACTTAGGATTAACTAATCCTAAGTATAGCAAGCTGTACATGAAGGGAAATCCGAGTGAAGAATATACAGAGTCTGCCCCCCCTATACTTAGGGTAAAATATCCCTAAGTATAGGCAGCAAAAACAGGAGCAGAAAGAATGAAAAGAATACTCGCAGGTCCGACAATCCCCCCTATATTTAGGGTAAAGTACACCCTAAGTATAGCATAATCACAGGATGAGAAAAGGGATGTGGGACTAAAGAATAAAATGATATGGACAATTGGATCTATACAGGCGAAGGAACAGTGAAAATCAGGCGTGAGATGCAAAAGATGTGAGTCAAGAGACCACATCTCACGCAAAATGAATCGGGGCAACAATAACGTCCCGCGGCTCATGATCTAGAAATGGCTTGAGCCGCTGGCCGTTCACTCGAAAGGTACTCTCAGAAGATAACTCAGATATATCAATGCTACCGTTATCGTGTACCTTTCTGACCAAGTAAGGTCCCTTCCATTTGCTCTGTAGCTTCCCTGGAAATAATCGTAGCCTTGCATCAAACAACCATACTTTCTGTCCAATCTCAAAATGCTTGTGGCTGATATGAGAATCATGCCACTCCTTCACTTTCTCCTTATAATGTAGGCTGCTTGAGAAAGCTGCATCTCTAAGCTCCTCCAGGGCAGCTAACTCTGCCCTCCTCTGGTCTCCCATACCATCTGGATCCATAAGAATATCTGTAACTGCCCAAAGTGACTTGTGCCTCAGCTCAACAGGTAGATGGCAAGGCTTGCCATAAACGAGGCGAAAGGGAGATGTGCCCAATGGAGTCTTGAAAGACGTCCGATATGCCCACAAGACCGAGTCCAAAAGCTGTGACCAATTCTTTCGGTCAGGGCGGACGACTTTCTGCAAAATATTCTTGATCTCCCTATTCGACACCTCAGCTAGACCATTCGTCTGTGGATGGTAAGGTGTGGCAACACGATGGTCTATACTGAACTCGCTAGCAAGGGCCTTCACCTGGTCGTTGACGAAATGAGACCCCCCATCAGAAATCAGAACTCGTGGAACCCCGAACCGCATGATGATGTGCTTCCTCAAAAATCTGCAAACTGTCCTCGCATTAGCGGCTCGGGCGGGGATAGCCTCAACCCAACGACTAACATAATCTACGGCCAACAGAATGTACTCAAATCCCTGACTCTTAGGGAATGGACCCATGAAATCGATGCCCCATGCGTCAAAAACCTCACAGAAGTGAATGGGCTGCATCGGCATCATATCACGCTGTCCACAAGTGCCCATCCTCTGACAGTCAGTACACCTCTTCACGAACTCATCAGAGTCCTTGAAGAGGGTAGGCCACCACAAGCCGGATTGGAGCACTTTCTGTGCCGTTCTCCTCCCAGAATGATGTCCTCCTGCCTCAAGCTTGTGGCAGTAAGTGAGGACGCTATGGTGTTCCTCCTGAGGAATACACCGACGCCAGACGCTATCCCCTCCTTCGTGGTAAAGGATGGGATCCTCCCAGTGGTAGGACTTGGCCTTCGCAAGGAAGGTCTCAAGCCTCTGCCTGGGCCAATCTTGTGGTACTTTCCCAGCAACGAGAAAGTTCACAATATCGGCATACCACGGGAGTGAGGTGATAGCAAGGATCGCCTCATCTGGGAAGGTATCTCGAATAGGATCAATCTGCTCAGAATCCTCAGGCTGCTCTAATCGGGAAAGATGATCCGCCACCACATTCTTGACTCCAGGCTTATCCTTGATCTCAATGTCGAACTCCTGGAGTAGAAGGATCCATCTAGTCAATCTGGCCTTGGCATCCTTCTTTGCCATGAGGTACCTGATGGCGGTGTGATCTGTAAACAAAGTCACTCTAGATCCAATGATATACGATCTGAACTTATCTAGGGCGAACACTACTGCTAGCATCTCCTTCTCTGTGACCGTATAATTCCGCTGGGCGGAATCCAATGTGCGGCTAGCATAGTGTATGGCAAACGGAACTCCGTCCCTCCTCTGTCCTAGCACGGCCCCTACGGCAAAATCAGAGGCATCCGTCATGATCTCGAATGGGAGAGACCAATCGGGTGGCTGAAGGACAGGAGCCTCAATAACACACTGCTGGAGAGTCTCAAAGGACGAGAGACACTTGTCATCGACAAGGAACTCGGTGTCCTTCGTCAAGAGGTCAGTCAACGGTCGGGCAATCTTGCTGAAATCATGAATGAATCTCCTATAAAAACCAACGTGCCCCAGAAATGACCGTAGCTGCTTCAAATTGGACGGCGGTGCGAGTTTTCTAATGACGTCAACCTTGGCCGGATCAACCTCCATGCCTCTGTTGGAGATGATGTGGCCAAGCACCGTCCCTTGAGTCACCATGAAGTGACTCTTCTCCCAAGACAGAACCAAGCGGGTAGCAATACATCGCTGGAGAACTCGGTCTAGGCAGTCAAGACAGGAATCGAATCCGTCGCCGTAAACCGAGAAGTCGTCCATGAAGACCTCCAAACACTCCCCTACCATGTCCGAAAAGATCGACAGCATGCATCTCTGAAAAGTCGCAGGGGCGTTGCATAGCCCAAATGGCATGCGTCGAAAGGCGTATGTACCGAAGGGACAGGTAAAGGTGGTCTTCTCCTGATCCTCAGGAGCGATGGCCACCTGATTGTAGCCCGAGTACCCATCCAGGAAGCAATAATGGCTCTTCCCTGCCAGTCTCTCTATGATCTGATCAATAAAAGGCAGGGGGAAATGGTCCTTCTTGGTGGCCTGGTTGAGTCTCCTGTAGTCAACGCAGACCCGCCAAGAGGTGGGTACTCGTGTAGCAATCTCCTCTCCCGACTCACTGATCACAGTCGTGATGCCCGTCTTCTTGGGCACCACATGCAAGGGGCTAACCCACTTGGAGTCGGAAATGGGATAAATAAAATCTGCACTCCACCATTTTGATATTTCCTTCATGACAACCTCTCGTAGGTTGGGGTTCAGTCGCCGCTGGAACTCACGCGACGGCTTTGCCCCTTCCTCGAGATAGATATGGTGGGAGCACAACGAGGGACTAATCCCATGGAGATCTGCTACGCTCCATCCAATTGCCTTGCGGTTCTTTTCAAGAACCCCCATCAGACGGGATTCTTGTTCTCCAGTCAGATCGGCAGAGATGATGACTGGGTACATCTCAGATTCTCCCGCAAGGAATCGATACTTCAGCGAAGTAGGGAGCGGCTTTAGCTCTGGACAGCTGGGTGCTGGCAAATCTGGCTTCTGAAGAAGATGTGTGTATGCTGATAATTCTGCCAAATCTACCTGGGAAAATGATAAAGAACTCTCACAAACTGGATCTGGAGAAGGCGGGTCCTCTGCATTGTCTCTGATCTGCTCTACCTCTACCTCCTCCTCATCTATAGGCTCAGGTGGATCCAGGTCTGGCATCTGATCATCACAATCTGTCCAATCAGATTCTGAATCCGAGGGATCTGTATCAACTGTGGTGGCATCAGTACCACCGTAGAGCAGGGTGGCCTTAGTACCACCATCACTGAAAATCGTGTCGCGATCAAGGTCCGACTCTGCTGACTCAATAGTATCCTGGACCAGGGCTGTGCTCTCCAGACTATCCTCTGCTATCATCTCTGCATCAGCTGTATCTGAATATGAGAGGTTGGTCTGTGCTGCAGGATCTGCCCAAGCTGCCTCATCATCTGTGATCACAAAATCACAGTCCTGGTGTATATCTGGCTCTGTATCTGTCAGCTGTTCTGAATTTGTACTGCCCTCTAAGCGGGATCTATCTCTGGCTCTGTGGTCCTTAACCGTCTCTATTTGTATATTCTCGCCCTGGACGCGAAAGAATACCTTCCCACTGTCATGGTCAGTCACCGCCTTGGCTGTGGCCAAGAACGGGCGACCGAGGATGATGGGGGAATCGGTCAATGAGTCAGGGGTCTCCATGTCCAGCACTACGAAGTCCACGGGGAATTGCAAACCCTGAATCGTGACGACAACATCTCGCAACAACCCCTTGGGCCTCTTGACAGACCGATCAGCAAACTGAAGGTATGTCCTGCTCTGTCTAAGAGTGCCCAACTCTAAGTGGTCGAGAAGGGCTGCCGGAAGAAGGTTGATCGACGATCCGCTATCTAATAGAGTACGGTCGAACCTCTGCTCACTAATCTGACATCTGACATATGGTGCTCCTAAATCTGGCCTCTTGGTCGGCAGATGGTTCTGGATCGCGTAACACGTGGCTTTTGTCAACACATGAATCTCTGCGGTGTTGTTCCTCTTCTTCCTCCTGATTGTGGTCCTGTCTCTCAAGGATCGCTGAAGAAGAGGGATGTGCTGTAAAGCCTCATGGAGGGTCAGCTGGATGTGAAATCGGTCTATCATGCTCTGGCTGAACTCCTCCTGCTCTCTCTTTTTTGGATCTTTTTCTCTTTTCTTCCCCTTCCCCAACTCAAGGGCTCTAGGAAAGGGGATCACAGGGTCCTTCTCAGATGAAGGACTAGGAATAGGCCTAGACGGTTTGATGACCGGATCCTCACATACATCATACACCACAGTGGGATCAGAAGAAACTAAACCTTGTCCTTTATTCAAAATAGAGTTATGAGATACATTCACACGAGGAAAGACAACATCTCTATCAGAATGAATATTGGTGGCCTTAGTACCACCTCTAGCTGGCTCTACGACTAGACGTCTTGCGGCCTCAGTACCGCGGGCTGGCTCGGCTCTGCTGGTGGCGTCAGTACCACCTCTTCGATATGGTGAAGCGGCGGCCTCAGTACCGCCGGTGGAATCAGCATCTCGGGTGGCATCAGTACCACCGTCATCATCATGTGCGGCTTCAGTACCGCTCTCCTCTTCCTCATCTGGCGCTATAGATGTATCCTCGCGTTGTCGCTCAGATGAGGCGCCGCCTGCTGGTCTTCTACCGCTCCTAAGTGTAACAAAATCAGCATCAAATAGATCCGACGACATATCATCAAATGAGTCACTAGGAGTGGTAGGCTCAGTGTGAACTACCTGCTCAGACTTCCTCTTCAAGCTATTCGGATTAGGCTCGATCTGTGCAGGGATGGCGGCCTTCCCTCTCATCAGGTCTCGCATCTCCTGGCGGAACTCGTCCATCTCCCGTCTAAATGTAGCCTGCTGCTCTGTGAAGATGCGGGCTAGATCATCCAAGGCGGGGCTCTCATGGGAGCCCGACGGGTTGCCTCTCTGGTAATGAGGCTGCTGGACCTGGTGCTGCTGCGGCTGAGAGGGGTAAGAGGAAGGATGCTGCTGCTGGTGAGCCTGCTGCTCACGTCTCCAAGTCTGTCCCTGCTGCTGGTAGGGACGAGGTACGAAGGATGATGGCTGGTGTGACTGGTATGCTGGAGGCTGCTGGTGATCTCTCTGCTGGGAGTACTGCCCTCCCTGACCGGCTGGCTGCTGTTGGGACTGGTTACCCCCATTCCCCCACCTGAATCCGGGATGGTCTCGTCGGATCCCAGGCTGGGGACGGTTGTACCAAATCCCGTTGACATCCATCAACGGCTCTGCATCGAAGGGGTCTGGCGGCAGTACTACCAGAGGCTGATCCGGCTGATATACCACCATCTGTAAGTCTGGAGATGGTGGTGACTGGTAAGAGGGCTGCTGCTGCTGGTACGGCTCCGCCTGTACAAGGTGAACTTGTCTAGGCTGCTGCAAGGAGCTGGAGCGCTGGGACGAGCTGCGGCTGCCACCGGAATCGCCTCGCGACTGAAGACGGGGCTGAGAAGCCGTCTGTGCCTCCTGAAGACACAAGAGATGGGTCTTCACGTCGCTCAGAGTTTGTGCCATCTGCTCCATCTGAGTTATGCCCTGGCACTGCTTCTTCTCTATTATTTCCATGCGGTCCAACTTCTCGCTGATAATCCCCATGTCCGCAGCGGCCGACTCTGCCTGTGCGGCTGCAATTGTGGACGAACTGGATGGACCTGCATCAACCCGTGCTATCCGCTGGTACTGCACGGGTCCTGGCGGCTGCTGAGATCTCTGTGTGTACAACCGAGTCTGGGACATCACCATGTAATTTTCGGCCATCTCCTCGTAGATGTCCCAGACTTGGTTGTGGTCCTTGGCAAAGTAGGACCCGCCGCAAGAAGCATTCACCAGACCCTGAAGCTCTGGCGTCATCCCACTAAAGAAGCTCTGAACTAGGTTCGGCTTGGAAATGTCGTGGTGTGGGCATCTATCCAGAAGCTCTCTGAACCTCTCCCATGCCTCGTGAAACTGCTCGTTAGGGAGCATGGAGAAGTTGTTGATCAGGGCCCTCGCTGCATTCGTCCGCCCGAGTGGATAGTACTTGTTCAAGTACTCGGTGCGGAGCTGCTCCCAGGTGTATACAAACTTCCCTAAATGCTTCAGCCAGGCGGCTGCTCTATCTGCCAGTGAAAAAGGGAAGGCCATCATCTGAATCGTATCCTGGTCCACATGGCGGTCGTGGACAGTGCTGCAGATCATCAAAAACTCCTGGAGATGGAGGTGGGGCTCCTCGGTGGCAAGTCCGTGAAAATGAGGAAGCATCTGCAGGGTGTTCGGAGGGAACTTGAAATCCCCCACGATAGCAGGTACCACCACCCAATGGTGCATCAGTGTAGATCCGGGGTTGTGTAACTCCCGCATCGGTCTCGGTGGTCCTGCTGCGGCGGCGGCTGCCACTGCGGCAGCCGCTGCTGCGGCTGCTGCGGCTGCTGCCTCTGCATCAGCATCAGGAATGTCCTCAGGCTCGCTCTGATCTCTCTCTTCTCTGAGTCGCTCCAACTCCCTTCTCATCTCAATCATGAAAGCTCCCTGATCGCGTAGCTGCTTCTGTACTGTCTCTAATGATGCGATCAGAGTGGAGTTGATTGCTCCCTGGTCTAGTACAAAATGTTCGGGTTGTCGGGAGTCTGGGTCTGAACTGCCGGCTCCGGCCATAGTGACGTCTGCAAAATCAGATGAGCCCAACTCAGGTTCTGTCAAATCAATTCATCTTTCCTCGGGCTCATGTCTCTCAGTAGCAAAAGAAAGGGGATCGAGGGAGAACAGGGTGGAATCGTACTCGGCCCCGGAGAGCTGGTCTCGACTCTCACGGGCCAACCTAGATGGTGAAGTAGACGCGCCTGAAAGCGGTGCAGCCAGAGGCTGCCTAAGAGATCGTCTACCCATCATCTTGATCTGGCGAGTTGGGCGGATGGGATCTGGAGAAAATATGATCGCAAAGCAAACCCCCGGTTCACCAACGCAACACAATCTGAAGACCGTGAAAGCTCGGTCAATTTATCTTTGTCAATTTTATTGGGTGAACACATAAAATATCAGAGCGCTTACGTGACCTGTTAGGATACCCGATGTTACTCCAACCGACTGGCCCGCACGGAAGAGTCGGTAGTCAGCTAGAAATAGCACCGGAGGGCTCTACCTAGGGTGCGGGTCACTCTCTCGCGCATCCAAACCATACAAGGAGGGGGTTGCTCTCCCCAAGACAAATTTTTAATGTGAGTGTCTTTTAGGGTCAATAGTGTTATCCAGTCCCACTCTCTTTTTTTTTGTTTTTCTTTTTAATTTTTTTTTCAAAATAAATACAAGCGGCCTAACGAATTTTCCGATTCTCCTGATGATTAAGCCAAAAACAGAGGGAGAAGACGAAAAAGCCGATGCGCGAAGAAATCAATGATGCATGCAGAGAAAGAAATGCGTACCTTGTCTCCAGCACTTTACATGCAAATGATCCGCGCAGAATTTAAAGACAGAATTAAACAACCTAAATGGTGCAGCGAGGAAAAACCGAGTCCTAGATGAGCAATTCCTAGCGCATAACCGTCTAACTCAGTCACTCGCCCTTGATCCAAAGAGTCCGGTCTTGGCCCACCCCTCCTCTTCTCGACAGGTCGAGTTCAGGAGTAGCGCTTAAGGGGCAGGCTCGCGGCGCGTAGGCTCTCAGGAAAGTGACTAAGTTATTTTTATCATTTATTATTAGTAGGTCCAATTAACGATCTATAGGAACGGATAAGCAATTAAGTGTGGGGACCCTACTAATTACGGCACAAGCAAGAGAAATTCCTAAATCTAAGGGCTCGAGAAAAATCGCGTAAACACCGGAAAAGGCAGCTAGCTATCAAAACCGCAGAATGGCGTCGTTGCCGGGGAGCACGGCTTTGTAGTCATTTTTCCATATTGTCTCTCTATATTGTCATTGTTTTCTGACACTCTCTCTCTTTGATTTTTGTGCGAGGTACTGCGTGGACAACTTGGAGTTTATTTTTGAGGACCCGCAATGGGCGGAGCCTCGGATCCGGTCGGTGACAGCGATCTGAGCTTCGTCGAGGCCATCATGGCGTGTCCGAACCCCAAGGTGAGATCCACTTTTACTTGTCGTTTTTCGTAGGTAGATCGTAGGTTTAAATTTTGCGTAGGTGTAGTGAGTAGTTTTTAGATTAAAAATCCCAAAATTTCCACCACATATTTTCCGCCTCCGACACCGATTTACCATCTCATCTCGTGATCCTCGCATTTCTTTTTCTACCTCGCGCAACCTATCATCTTCGACCACGTACGGTGGGCGGAGCCTCGGATCCATCCCTCTCATTTCCGCCGGATCCCCATCCACACCTCATATTATTGTGAATAAATAAAAATAAAAAAAATAACATAAAATTGTTTTCCTGTTCATCTCACACTTGTTTTTGCAGGAAAGATAAAAAAAATATAATAATCATTGTTCTATCTCTAACACTTGTTTTTGCAGGTAAATAAATAAATAATAATTTTTTTTCTTCTTTCTAACAATTTGTTTTGCAGATCCATTTAATAAAACAAAAAAAACAACAAAAATCTTCTTTGTATATTTCTGATTACATTTTCTGTTGAAAAAAATTTTAAAAAAAAAATTTTTTTACTGTTCCAGTACATACAATGAAATAAAAAGAAACAAAAAAAATAAAAAATTTGCAGCAGCAGGTCGTCACCCCCGCTGCCGCACCTCTCGCAGCCGTCCCGTGCCTCCTTCCTCCCGCACTCCGTGCCCTTGACGCGCACCGCCTTGCGACCCTCCTTCAGTCCCCGGCAACGGTGCCATTCTGATAACTGTCCAACTAACTAAGGGAAAGGTAAAGAAATGGTCGTTGCGACCTCAATCAATCAGACTAGGTATATCAAGAAAAATCAACCACTCAGAACATGTAAAACTAATCGAGCACAAAAGAGAGCGGTCCTGCTATGAGATTAACCTGGTATAGCACCCAGGGTCGAACACAAGGAGCACGGATTGGCCAAGAGACCTACGATGTAGTCAGAAATCCAAGAGAATACTTTTTAGTGATTTTTAATTGCTTTCAAATTTTTTTTGGATTTTTAATATGTAGAGAAAATAAGGAAACACGAAAACAAGCACACTTTCAACAATTTATTTAATGCATGAAAAATCAAGCAAAAATTCAAGAAAAATTGTTTTTATGTTTTTTAGGTTTTTAAGTGTTTCTGGTGAATTTTTGGGATTTTTATAAGGTGTATTTTATTTTCTAAAAAATCAAACAGTACTAAAAAAAATAAGGTACTGTCCAGCAAGGCCCAAAACCCAAAGATAAAATATCTAAGGATCTCAAAGGGACCTGGAGGTAATTTTCCTGTATACTAGAGAAAACAAGGAAAATTTGAGCACCAAATTATTGTTTTTGGGTTTTTAAATTATTTATTATGATTTTTATGAGTTTTGAGGTGTTTTTATATTTTTAGGATTTTTACTCAATGAAAAATAGCCAAAATTGGCTAGAAAATCAAGGAACACAAAATAAACAGTAACTAATTTTTATAGAATTTTTAAAAGGGTTTTGATATTTTTTTGGGGTTTTTGACTCTAAACAGTAGCAAAAATAAGGGTTTTTAAATTTTTAAAAATAGCAAATGAAATCAAAAATGTCCTCAAAAATTCACAAAAATTCTATACCATGGCAGGAGCCATGTGTCAAATTTTCATCGAATTTGGAGGTGATTTGATATTTTATTCAAAAATAAAGGAGGAGCACTGTGCACAGGGACCAAAGTGCAAATACCCAAAGTTCTGGGGGGTCTGGTGCAAAATACCCAGCAAAACACGTGCCAAGCACGTGCCTGGGGCACTCAGGGACCTATATGTAAGAAAAACAAGTCCGAGGACCTTTTGGTAACTCGTACCAAGAAGTCCAGGGGTTGTTATGCAAATAACCCACTAAAAGACGCACATGCGGAAATAAAATGCTCACATGGGCATAAATGCAATTATCAAAAATATTTCATTCATTCATAAACAACCAGAACTACAGGGCTAAAGTTGCAAATACACCAAATACACACGTGACGACGCACGTGGCTCACACAAACAGGGGCGTAAATGCAAATAAGCTAAAAGATGAGGTCCAATGTGAAATTATCCCTACGTAAATAAAACGCATAAAATATTTACAGGACTGAAAGTGAAAACATAAACTACGAGGGGGCCTAAGGTAAATTACCCCTTATTTAACGTCGATGGCTGGATTCGCGCCACGTGGATGATCCAACGGTCTCGGACGGCGGGCGCTCTTCTTCTCTTCCGCACTTGGGCCAATCGACGGTGCAGAGGGGGCCACGTGGGTGATCAAACGGCTCAGGTGCTGGGGCCTCTCTCCTCTGTGCCAACGGTCCGGATCAGCCCCCTCACGATGATCGACGGTAGCTGCTCCTTGATGAATGGACGGCTGAGATGCGAACTGGAGCGGAGGGGCTGATCTGACGGTGAAGGAGGATACTGGAAGAACACTCGGCCGGCGAGCTTCGTCGGCCTTGTGCGCGTGATGTAGTCCTCCTCAGCTACCTCAGATGATCGGATAAGGTCCGCAATGGAGTCCCGCAGCTGGTGATGGCTTCAGATGACCCAGCCGAGCCCTGGAGGGGCTCCGGCGAGGTCGGCGGCGACGAGCTCCTGGTCTGAAAGTGAGGGGGGCTCAGATGCCCTCCTCTTGGCCTGCAAAGTGAACCAAAAGCTTTGCGGGTCGAGGGCAAAGTGCCTCGACCCGATGAAGCGGCGTGAGGGTGATCGATGCGTCGGGGCGGATGAGCTCCGGCGGGCGGAGGATGGTGGAGCCCGATTCCCAGCTCCGGGGCGAGCTGGGTTGAACGAATGGGCGTAGAAGGTGCGTCGAGGGATGGCGAAGGTGAGCGTGGGTTCCGGTGATCGAGAGGATACGCGATATGGTCGGAATCAAAGGAAATCGGCGGAGCTTCGATTTGGGGGAAACAAGAAATTAAGCGAAATAAAGAAGCTCTAAGGTTACCTGGGTGGTCGGAGAGACTGGGGAAGAACAGGGGGTGCTCCTGGTCGTAGCCTCAAGGGTCGTCTCGGCCCGAGGCTCGGTGCTCACGCTGGTGGCGGAGCAACGGCGGCGAAGGACGCCGGATCAGTGGTTCCACCTCCTCGCCTCGCTGCAACAGGGGCGATCGCTTGCTGTCACTCTCGCGGTGCCTCTGGAGTTCACTGGGAAGAAGGGGAAGGTCCAAAGATGGGGCGCGGAGGTGGCGGAGGTGGTTCTATATATAGTTGCAGGCCCGATTAGGGTTGGGAGGCGACGGCTATGGAAGGCGTGGATCTCACGGCGAAGGATCTGGCGAGGATGTCGGATGATCGGCGAAGGATCCGGGCGCGGGGTTTGCGTGGATGACAGGCTGGTAGCGCGTGGAGAAAATGGCGAAAGCGGGGCGGCGCGCATTTTCTCCAAAAGGAAAGAGTCCGCGGGGGAGTTGACCGGGGTCAACATTCCCCGTGGACCAGTGGGATGCTGCCACGTGGAAAAGATTTGACACTTAAAAATGAGGCAGCTAATGGCCGATTTTGCAAAAACTTTCAACATGAAATATTTTTCTTTTATTTTTTTCTATTTTTTGGTGATTTTTAATTAATTTTTGGAAATAAGAATAAGGTATGTACATTCTATAGGGATATATACAATGTGTAGGCTTTTTATTTTTGATTTTTTTTATTTATACACATATGTGAAATAAATAGATATATACATTTATACACATGGTATATATATACAATGTATTTTTGTAATTTTAATTTTGTAATTTTTATTTGATTTTTGTTTTGTTTCTTTTTATTTCTGTTATTTACAAAATATGCCATAGAATATTCACAAAAAGTTTTGAAAATAAATACATTTATTTATAGGGCTAAAGGATGATGGTCTATGCACATGGTGGAGGAATGTTTTTGCAGTTTTGATTTTTAAATTTTTATTTTGTCTTTAGGAGTTTCTAAATATATACAAAACATGTACAAGCATATTTTTGGGTGAGGAAAATATAATTTTATTTATTTACAAAAGTCTATACACATGAGCTCCTATCTCCCTCTACTTTGGCTTTTATGCGGTCAGGCCCATGCTGAGCCCTCCCTTGGGTTAGGTTGCTCAATATTTATTCTAAATATTTCCCTCTTTTTCTTTTTACTCTTTATTCTTTATTTTTGCACAAAAACATGCTAATTACAGGTTTTTACACAATGCATGCTTTTGGTAATTATTTGTATTTACACATATCTACATGTATTTGCAAAGGTTTTTGTAGCTAAAATAGAAGAATAAAGAGTGATGAATGGGTATTCATCAAGATCTTAAGAAACAAATTCCAATGTATTTCAACTTATATTTTCTTCTTCAACAAATATGAAAATTTATGCAATTTACAACTTAAAGAGACTAAAAATAAATTTGACAAAAAATAAAGGAATAAATTCACAACTTTGTTCAAAAGAAAATTAATCATAATCTCTTAGTATAATTATTTTTAAATCCAAATAGAAATTGTAATGCTTTGAAAATATTTAAATGGAATTAAAAGATAATAATAAGGACAAGTTAAGAACAAAACAATAGTAAAAACTTATAATAATAACAATTGTATAGACATTTATTTTAACATATTCATACCCAATTAATCATACTTATTTATATATAGGTATTTAACATCTATTTCTACTTTTGTTAGTAAAAAATGATGTAAATTTTGTAATCAAAATATAAAATAAATATTGAGTTATAAGAAATGCTATACAAGTTCAAATATAAACATACATGTAAAATTCTTAGAAAATACTCCTGTTGTTTATCTTATTTGCAAAACATTCTATCCCCCATAGTTCCTCCTGGGAGACCCCTGGCTCCCACGCAGAGCTGCTCCGCGAAGCCTCCCGCCGTTGAGCTCCTTCTCGAAGCCCCGAACCCCCGCCCAGCCCCGTCCCCACCATCACGTCGGAGCTCCCACCTCCTCGAAGCCCCCCTTCCCGTATGCACCCCCGCCGAGCTGCTCCTCCCTTACTTGAATGCTTATTCTGCAGCAATGCCCAACCCCCCCCCCCCTCGCACCCGCCCTGTGCGTCAAAGCTCAAAGACCCACACCCCCCCCCCACCCCCGCCCCCCCAATCCTGCACAGCTCCTCTCGAAGACCTCGCAGTGCCGCCGACCCCTCCCCACACACACACACACCGTGCGGTAAAGCTCGATGACCCCCCACCCCACCCTGCACACCCTCTTCCCTTGCTTGAAGCCCCGCGTCCAGCCTCCTCCTCCCCTGATGCCCAGTTCCGAATTCCACTCCTCCCCGCACACAGAGCCACGTGCCCAGCCCTCCCACCTACCCCGCAGCGTCGCCGACCCTTCCCGACCCCCCACCTCCCACACCCGCCTCGCGCAGCAAAGGTCCCCCCCCCCCCCCCCCCCGGTCCCCCACAAGCCCCACGCCCTCTTCCCCTGCTCAAAGCCCCGTACCCAGCCTCCTTCTCCCCTGACGCCCAGCTCCTCCTCCCCCGCCCCCACCGCCGAGGAGCCCCGCACCCAGCATGCTCAAAACAACCTCCCTCCCTCCCCTGCTATTGTGCAGGACTTCATGCCCTGCTGCCCAATGCCCCTTGCAGGCCTCCGCGTTGTTGGACATGTGAGCCCATGACGAGCCATTATGCAATAAATGTTATTGCAATTCCCTCCTTAATCTGAAATAAAGAATAATTAATTTTCATAATAGGTCTCTTAGTACGATTAGGGTTATGTACCATGGCCATCCTAATGATCATACGGTTGTTGATTCAATAATTGAATCATAGAGGTTGGTGCTTGGATGAATATCTAAAGAGTTAGATTGAGGACTCATCAAGCATCATCTAATGATTGTAAGAGATGATATCCAGTCTGAGTAGGATATGGCAATCCTTATCTATAAATGCTGATATCTAACCGACCTCTTGATGTAGGTCCTCTGCATAGGAATAGAGATTCAGAGGTGCTAGATTAGTTAGGTCAAAGAGTTGACTTAACGAGATCGAGATAACCAAAAGACCTATGCTGTATGCTGTCACGGTATAGGCATGCATCCTCTAATCGGAGACAGATATGTTACTATATGTCTGAGTATGTACATTTGACAGACTAATAGCTTGATGACCAAACCAAGGTCTATACATCGACGTGTTGGTGTACATGCAAGGGCATATGAGTAATGCGATCTCTCAAAGGGATCATATAGGTTCATTTACTAAACCAGAAGATATGAGCTCACTCATGAGATATTGGGAAGATCAAATTTCATGCACGGTCGTCTCGCTTTGGAAGATTGACTGAATTTGTAGGCTTGATATATGCTTTTTGAAAGTTTATGATCAATGCATAGGTATGATATGTGCTTTTGGAAAGTACATGATCAATATCGACTCCCAATGATCGAATGAGAAACTTAATGATAAAACCCTGAAGGAGACAGTCTAAAAGAGATCTAAAACTTCGTGTTTAATCTAGGTTTTCCAGTATGCAGGATGTACAGGTATTGAGAATACCTGAGGGAGATGTGATCATAAATGATTGTATAACCATGACGCTTCCATTCCTAGGGAGTGATGAAATGGGTCTGGATTTTAGTAACTCCTCTCAGTAGAGAAGTAATCTGATCTTGGTCCAAATGTTGGACATTGATTTGAATGTGATTCAGATACAATGAGAAGATTAGATCTACGGTCTTGATTTAATCATGCATCTATGGGAGTCCGCAAGATCTGGATTTGAGATTCGATCTCAATATCCAAGTCATTGTACGTGAAACAATACAATCGCCATGTCCTTATCTCCAAGTATCCGTGGAAAGCGCATTATCCTTGAAAGAGTTCATGGATAACTTCATTGTTGATACATGCATCCGAGTAATGAGAAAATGGATAATTAAATGTGATTTAATTATTATGAATAATATAAATTTGATTCATATTATTTAGAGAGTTATCCAAGGTAATTAAATGTGATTTAATAATCAAGGATGTGAATATGATTCATATTATTTGGGCACATGAGAAAAAGAGATCCAAGATGATTAAATGTGATTTAATTATCATGGATATGAATAATGTGGATAGCACTATCCATATTAATCATATATATTATAAATATGATTTATAATATATTAGAGAGAGCATATTGTGATTTATATTTGTTGATTAATTGTTAATGTGAATTGGATTCACATTGAATGATTAATTGAAAATATAATTACATTTAGTTTTGGGTTGTGAATGAGATTCACATAATTTCAATGGCATGGTTGATATTTTCCATAAGATAATTTGGAATTATTTTTTGGTGAAAATATTATCGACAAGAGATGATGATATATATATCATGAGATAATGAGATCTCATGATAATTAGAAGAGATGGACCAAGTCCACCAAAGATAAGTGGACGGCTACAACTCTCCATGAGGAGAAGAGTAGATGTCCCCTCTTTTTAGGAGATTGGTTCATTCTCTTCATTATCTTTTTCTCTTATCAAAGATGATTTAATTTGAAATTAATTTTGTTAATTTATCAATGAAAATTAATTTAAATTAAATCATTAGTTGTTGTATTTTTATAACAATATCTTAGCATTGAAAGAAAAACAAATCAATCTAATCCATCGATTATGTGTTGTCCATGGATTGCGATCTGTGGACTCCCAAAATACTATATAAGAAAAGGCATCCCTTGCTCTTCAAAATACACGATTAATGAATGCTCTCTCTCTCTCTTTCTCTATACGCCAAGCCTCTCTCTCTCTCTCTCTCATAGTGGTCATCCACCTTGGATCCTTGAGAGAGTCAACATCGTTGCAGCATCGTCGTTATGCTGCTGGAGTTCTTGCTCGTGGATCTCCGTCTCCTTCGATGCACCTCGCTCATGAAGAAGATGTCGGATCTCGTGTGACGAGATCAGGAGATTCGTCGCTGGGATCATCAACTTGGATTGCAAGAAGGACGCGTCTCATCAACGTGCTCGCAAGCGTCTCCTCCGTCGGATCGGACTTGAGATAGGAGATATCTTGGTTTAGAGACTCGATCGCAACCACGCTTCAAGAGGTAAACCTTATATATAATTGTGGTTTAGATGAAACGATCCAAGAAAGGTTCTTGGACCATGTGGTTTCATCATATTTAAAATTTTTAAATTCCACTGCTCGGAGCAACTAGTGCAACTAGTCGCTCCCGATCGCATACGATGTGATCCTCACGCTTCTGTGTTGTGCTTGAGGATTTTCCCATAACCTTCACGCACCCTGTTGCCCACCCACCCTCGTTGCCCCGCATATTTTTTTCTCCTTTTTGTTTAATTCCAACCGTTAGATGATGGCGAGTTAGATTAACTCAATCATCTGGTTGAGTTAATGAACTCAACTAACGGAATATTATGGGTATACAACAGAGCATTTATTCATGGTTTTAGGTGTGATTCACGATTATGCAGGGTTATGAATGTTATTGCGAAATTACTCAGGGTTATGGGTGTAAAAAATCCTAAAACTTTTCACTTATAAAGCTTGGAAATCGATGCTCCTATAGAGTGATAACAATCGTGAGACAAAGCATGTCCAACATGAAGCGGAGAAAGAACATGGTTGGATTAGAGAAGGATATCATCTCTCATCTCAAAGTTACATGTGAGCTTTAATCAATTTTGGAATCAACCTCAGTGAAGCATCACCTTCTAGTCATCTCATATATAATCTAAGTCAAAGTCTATCGAGCTCGATATAATATCATATTTAATCTCTTTTCCTTCATTCAAATTCTTCAATTAGTACATATTCCTCTTCAATTTCTCACAAAATCCAAATTTCCCCTAATTTCATTTATCCTTCTCTGATGATTTTTAATGTTGATTTACATCTCATATTTCCTTCATTGAATTGGAATAACTTGCTTGATCAATTCGACACCTCCTCCTTTCCACAATCACCCTTATTGAGGAGTCATTCACCTATTTCTCCATGCTTGACTCGAGTTGATTAGCGAACTCATTGATATCTGATCATCGAGTAAAACAATATCAAAATCAATATTTGAGGCCATGGTTTGAGCTAAAAATTTGGATACTATCTTGAACTCGACGCCATACACTTGCATAATTGAAATCCTCGGTAGTGTAACGATTATTCTGGTATAGAAATCAAATTTTGTAAACCCCCCCCCCCCCAACCACACACACAAAGAAAAGGAAACATACCTATCAAATATCCTGCTCCAATAACTCAGGGATGTGATGCAATATAACTTGGAATACAGTCATTCTACTTAAAGAACCATTTTGTGCTACCTAAGAATATAAAAAGGGGGACAATGCTAGATAAATCCCATAAACTGATAAACTTAGAATGGCAATTAAGTCGAATCCACATGGTAATCACTAGTTTAGTTTATTTAAAAAAAACTACTTTAAAAAATCAATAATACGAGATTATATGTTACAGGATAATCCAGCACCTTGATATTCACAATATATGTATCAGCTTACTCCTTCAAAACATAGATTATTTCCCAGTAACACGATCATAACTACGTTTATAGGTCAAACATGCTCCAAGATATGATAGGGCCCAAAAGTATGGACAGGGTTTTTTCTTATTTGAATAATATATCATTCGAAAAGAACTCTACAAGCCATATATCAATCATTGTTTAACCCCAGTTGGACAAGGTGTCATCTGATATATGTCCACTAGTGTCAAGATGCAGAAACACAAAGATGAGAGTTGCATCATAAGGCTTCAGCACGAAGTCACTGGATATTTTGATATATTTAGTGATACCAGAACCTACATGATGTGCTTGCATGGGATATTTTCAGTATCATGGAGCTAAGAAACCTTTTAGTAAATCAGGCTTTATGTCACAATAAGATTCTGGTAATAATCATAACTGAATCCGAGTTTTTGAACAAGAAACTTTTTATTTTTAAAGCCAGAAGATGATAAGAAGCAATTTAGCTCCATGAAAGCAACTTAGATATCTTGATGAAAGCAACCAATGAACTAATCAAGATTGTGAAGAGGCCTACAGTTTATAAGCCACTCTGTACTGCTAGCAGTTGTTCATGTGAACTAGTTTCCTTAAATTCTACATTTGACCTTCTTTAATCCAAAATATAATGCATCAAAACATCATAGTGAAGATTAGATCCCTAGATACATGACTCTAATCTCACTATGCACTTTATAGGAGTGTTGAACTCAGAAGAAAATAAGAATGAAGAATCTCCATCTTGGAAGAAAATGAGGGGCTCTATGATTCGTTAACTTGTCACTTCCAGCATTGAACCTTGTGGGACACAACACTCCTTATCCTAACTATGATTGGCTCTAAAGATGGATGACTTTCAAGTATTTAGAGAGGTTATGTATCATGGAATTACTTTTAAACTAATAATTCAGTTTGAGCAGACGCATTATATTGAAATATAGCATATCATACTCACTGAGAGCTTGCACCGCTGTCAATCTTTTCCTCCTTATTCAGGAGCCTTTTTACAAAATCTCTGGCATCTAGAGACATCGATGGCCAAGGAGGATCGTCCAAGTTAGGTTCTTCTCGAAGAACGGGAATGGAAATTGATGACTCTGTCTTAGAGACCAGAATGGTCTGCTACCGCATAACATGATACAAGTTATAACACCAATACTCCAAATACATGCTTCTATACTATAAGATCTATGAAGAACTTCTGAAGCAACATAATATGCACTCACGTCAAGTCCAACCTTAGGTGGAAAGGCACGAACAAATCAGTGGAAGTAGTGTGGTCTGGTTCGGCCTTAGGTATCTAGCAGATATCAAAGTGAAAGAGCTTGAACTCATTAATGGAAGTACTCACATCAAGGCCAGCCTAGGAGTCTCTCCTAGGTCAAAACAAAAGGGAACGAACTCATCTGTGGAAGTAGTAAGGTCTTGATCATCCTCTAAGGTCTCATCGTCAATATCATCAAAAGGCCCGAATTCATGTATAAAAGCAATTAGATCGATTTCGGCTTCATCAGTCTCTACTAAGTCCGCCCACCGCTCAAATGTGTCAATTGTGTAAATGTCGAGGATGTCATCAATGCATCGCCAATCATAGAAAGAGGAAATTCCAAGGTATGTGCTTTCGAGTCTTCCTCCTAAAAGAGGAATTCTCAGGTTTCAGTATAGTCCAACATTCAGCAAAAGTCTCTAATAGTCTCATCAAAGTCATAGTCCTCGAGGTCGGCTAAGATATGTGTGGTCACATCAGATGCAGGTCTTTGGTCGGCAGTAGATATAGTGATGATCACAACGCTTTTATCATCAGGACAGAAGTGAGTCTCTCCTGATCCATAATCAATAACGAATCTCGCAGAGGCAAGAAATGGTCATCCCAGGATGATTGGAGAGTGCTCCCCAGGGTAGGGTCTCCATGGGCAATACGACAAAATCGACAGTATAGCTCATGCCCTGAATCCAACTGACAGTGTTCTCTAGAATCCCCAGGGTATTGATCCATCAGTAAATTGAACAATCATCTTAGTTTTCTTGAGAGGCCCTAAGTGAAGAGAGTGTACTAGCGAGAAGGGTATTATGCTAATCAAAGTGTCGTTGTCAAGGAGAGTGTGATCACATGAAAAGTCAGAAATGGTGCATCTAATGAATGGTGCAGTAGTGTTCCCTTCCTAGAAGGGTTGGTGGATGATAGCGTGGGCAGTGGCCATGGTCAAGATATAATGCTCAAATCTGCTCCTTCGCTTTCTCTTCTTTCATTGAGGAGCGAATAAATGGGTCATGGTCTGTCGAAGTGGGGCATCAATGATCTCATGAATAACATCCACCACTTCAGATTAGGTCAACATTTTTTTGAATTATTGGATCTCCTCCATACAAGGGAAGAGATCAGAATCATCAAATACACAAGAACGGACTAAGTGCACTCGTACAGTGTCATCTTCGGGGTTGAAGTTCGGACAAAGAGGTGAAGTGCATGTGTGGGCAAGTGATCTGCATGGGTGCCCTCTCTCATAAGTTGACTCGGCTAGGTGTCTCACAAAATCTTTTTGTATTTTTAAAATTTCCTCATTTTTTGTATTTTTGGCGATTGCAAGCTCTCATAAAATCTTCAAGTGAATCCATATCCTCAAATACCGGAGTGACATTCTTTCTCTTATTCAAATGGTAAGATTGACAATCCTTGAATTCATATGCTCCATTAACAGAGTCAAGGTCTCAAGTGTGGACTCAATGAAAGGTGGCTCCAACATATCCGTCTCGGGTGGGTGAAATAGAGGAAAATATGAAGGTGGTGGTGGGTAAAAGTATGTGTCCTTAAACTCTGGTTGAGGTAGATATGTACAAAAACAAAAGTCAAGAGTAAAGTACTCATGAAAGAATGGAGGTGGATAGATTGGAGAGTACGACGAATCCGAAAAATCCGAGTTAAAATAACTCCAATCGGCCATCTCCGGAACAAGATAAAATGATCAGAAGAACAGAGGTCAAGTCAAAGGATGTGAAGAAAAAGACGCAAATGTGCAAAAGGATAGAGTATGCACACAATCAATCACAAACAAGTATACACAAAACAAACACACCCCTCAATTCACCTACTCAACTTGGTGAAGATCGTGAAAGTTTGATCTTTTTATCTGGTCTGTTTTAGAGTTAGGTGAAGAAAACAAATATTGTACAAGCACTTAGGTCAGCTTATGGGATTTGGGCACTAACATTAGTGTGTACATGAGAAAGTAAATGAGAATACAATGAGGGGATTACTCGTCCTAAAACAATGATTTTTCTTTTTAGTCAATTTTAGGGTCAAGTATTATTAGCAGTTCCAATTTTATTGTTATCACTTTTTTTGGATTTTTAATGATAATGCATGAACCTAATGGAGAATTAATTCCTTTGTCTCCTAGGTGATCAAAATCACAGGGAACGAGTCAAAAAAGCAATACGAGGCAAAAATGATGATGTATGCTAAAGTGTAAATGCTCACCTTGCCTCCAGCTCTCAACATGCAAGGATGCCAGGCAGAATTGAAACCTATCTATATGCAAATGCAAAGCCGATGAAATCACCGTAGGTGAAGATATACTATTAGCGTGAAGAACAAAATGTCAATTATATGGAAAAGAGACCAAACTTTGGTTTTGAAGATCAATCGATGCCCGCTACAATGGGTCCTGCAAGCGATGTATGTGACCTCTCTCCGTGTGCGGTCTCAAATCTAAATATTAACAATTTTAAAATTTGACTAAGTCCAAATGAAACTATAGGTGCAGGCAAATTTATTAGGTTTTTGACCTAAATTTATCATCAAGTGATCCTAAGCTGGGCTCAATCACACAAAATAAAGAAAACAAAATCATGAAACAAAAAAAATAAAGGAAATAAAAACCCGAGAAAACCAACGAGACCCTTAAGGAACAATCCCTCAAGCACTAGACCTCGTGAGATGTGGCAGAGTCCGGAGGGTCCAAGTTATTACAATAAATATCTCTCTCACTTTAAATTACTAATAAATAAATAAAATAAAGGAATGTTAATTTTCTTCAAAATCTCCTCCAAGTTCTTCTTGGATGCTAGGTTAGAAAGTCACCTCACGTGTACAGGCGCTCCTAGAAGAGCTCCTCCCTTGATTAGTGTTCCTCGCAAAAAATCCAAACAAGGAGAGTGGTTAGACAATTCAACAATAATATCAACTAAATAGAAAATAAATAAAGGAAAAATATAGACAAGGAAGACACAATCTAATAAAACCAATCTATACGCAGTTACTCCCCGACAACAACGCCATTTGATAACTGAGACTTTGTGAGTATCTAGAAATCTCATAAGGTGAGAGATCCAGTCAATGCGGTGATCGTTCATGAAATTTCAATTAGTCAACAATTAACCCACAAATAAATATAAAGCACTGAAAGTAAATTGTGGAGTTGAAATTTATTATAACTCTACAAATGTGTGTATTGGTGTAAGTATACGTAGAGTGTCGACCACAAGGAGCATAATGGATAGATCAGGCAATGAAATGCACAAAATTGATTGTGTGGTCTTTGTCTATTTTTTATGAGGTTTTTAATTTCCGTATATTTTTTTATCTTTTTATATTTTTCATATTTTGTTTTAAATTTTATATTTTTATATTTTTCAAGATTATATTTTTTAAATTTCTTTTTCTTTTAAGTATCTAATATAGGATATATAAGACTATATATATAATATAGAGTAATATAAATATATACAGATTTAAAAATGCTAAAAATTCAGAAAATAATATATTTTGGATTTTTAGGTGTTTTTGCTATTTTTAAAATTTTTTAGTGAATGTTTCTCATTTTTTATATAATTTTAAAGTAAAAATAACCTAAATCAAATATTTAATATATGGTTGAAATTGAAATGAAGATTAAAAATAAAAAAATAAGTCTAAAATTATTCTAATTAATTTTAATATGTAGATAAAAATATAAATAAAATTACATAACATAAAAAAGTATTCTTGTGATTTTTAGGGATTTTTAATATTTTATACGAAATTTTGGAACTTTTTGATTTTTATGTATTCTCTTTTCCTATTTTTAGGGTTTTTAGTTTATGAAGTTAGAAAATAAATAAACAAACATAAAAAATATTTTTTGAATTTGTTCAAAAACTTTTTCTAATTTTTGGTATTTTATACTACAAACGGGGAGTATTTATGCTATTTTACATTTTTTATAAAATAGGAAAAAAACTCAAATTATAGTTTTAAAAATATATCATGAAACTATAAAGTAATAAGAGATTAATCCTATTTTTGTGTCAATTTAGGAGAACAATTGATAATTATAAAAAATAAAAAACATACACAAAATTTGTTGTACTAGTAAGGACGTAATTGCAATTAAAAATAAGCATGAGAGGTATTTTGCAAATATGCCAAAACCATACAATTACAGTTCAATTTTTAAATATTAAAAATAAATAACCAACAGCTCGAGGGCCTTCCTGCAAAATACGTGCACCTCACGTGGATGATCGCGTCAGAAGAGATGGTAAAGGACCAAAACATAATTACAAGAAAGTATGGGGTGCATACGCAAATATTCCAAAAAGTTTATACTAATTATAATATTTACAAAACTATTTCATTAAAATACAAAAATATAGGGCAGAAAATGCAATTACCCCAAAGGGCTCGCAATCGTGTGGCACAACAGCACCCACTTGCCACGTGTCAACTGGAGGATGTGTGATGTCGCTCAGTGTCAGGCGGCCCAAATTAGATTCTCTGGAGATGATCGGATGATGAAGGCATGATGAGATCCAATGTCAGCTGCTGTGTGGGAAGAACAAAGCAAGATCAGACAGTCATGGTTGGAGATGGAAAACAACGTATGAAGTCACGTGGGGCAAGTTTGGATTTGGTCTCGCGGGCTCCTTCGACCTCCAATCCCTTCGTCGAAGGCCTCTAGGTGCTCCTGCAAGTCCTCCACGCCAGATGGTATCCTCAAACGTGACCCGAGTCCTCCAGAATGGACTAGTGATGGCGCTCAACCTGGGACCTATTTCCTGTTCTAGATGCTCCTCGGATGGAGCCTTCCGAACATGCAAGATGGCGCAAGCGCCGCAAGGAAAAAGCCAAGGGTCCGAGCTTTTATTGGTGGTAGTTAGAGGCGAAATGGTGGTGGGGTGAAGAGTGAGCAGCGGTGGTCGGAACAAAGCTCCGGCGAGGGCTTTAGATCTAAACCTAAGATAAAATTGATAATTAAAATGCAGAATAAAGCATGAAACTGAAAGTGCCCCCACCATGAAATTCCTAAGACTAGTTTGGTTTAAAACTTTTTCGGTGGGTTAAATCAAGAATCTCATAAGCAGATTGATGCAGCCAGTGGAGGATCTCACTTTAATAAAGATGAAAATGTGGTATGATAAATCTTAGAGGAAATGACTGAGGGATCGAGTGCCTTGCCTTCGTCGTACGCCTTCCAAAAGCACCGCAGATTTCTCCAAAACCTGTTCATATGTAGCATCGTATGAAGAAGGGAGAGACGAGAGCTCCAACCTCAACATCATTTGGAACCATCTCTCCAAGGTCGATATCATAGAAAAATAGTCACGGGATCTTGAAAAACTGAATGTGATTGAACAAAGGACCAAGCTGTTGGATAAGCTAGACCTGATCTCAAAGCAACTGGATCTTCTAGTAGTACCATTAATTCCTGAAACTCCATGGTTGCACAAGCCAAGACTCCTACTGAGCCTTAAGAACCAGCACCACAACAATCTATGCAGTCGAGTCAAGGGCATCCCCAGTCCGTCTAACACATATATTTTTGTAAGAACCAGACATGGGATCACCGTCCTGACAACAGATGCATATGGTCGTATATCACTCGGATGTCCTGAATTTTGTCAAACCGTTATATCCACATCCACCACAGATCCAAGAGGTGAATGTCGCATGGGCCAATGACCAAAATCTGATCCATCCTAGTGGACCAAATCGGGGTCAGAACTTGGCATTTCAACCAAACCACCCACAACCGGCTTGAAGGAGCTTCCAGTGAACCAGAACCTACAGTTTTTACAGCATTGATGAATCTCTGTTTCATCAACAATATTATATTATTTCGGCCTTAAAAACCCTTGTAAATGTGTGTAAATAGGCTTAATTCATGCATTTTATCATTCATGCATTATTGTGTAAATATTATACAAATTATGGTTTTTAATGCCAAAATTATAGAATAAAGAAAAGAAAAAGAATAAAATATTGCAAATATTTTATGACCTGAAACCCTGAGACTTAGGCATCTCGATGACAAGGTCGACAAGGAATAAAATAGGGGAGATCAGGGCCAAAAACCAATAAAAATTCCTTTTATTTAATTCATTCTTTATTCATTTTTGGGATCTATTTTTAGTTCCACTTTTTATACTTAAAATAAAAAAACTTTGAACATGAAAGCTGTAGATAATTAAATATAAAAAATACAAAATTGATTTCATACAAAAATAATATACATTGTACAAAATATACTCAGAATAAGTTTCCAAAATCCGAACTTCCCAAACTCATATCTCTCAAATAAGAACTCAAAATATATCAAAATCACCTTTAATTGTATATAACTTTTAATAAGCTATTTAATAAAGGTGGTTTCATATTTTTTAATGTTACGGTTTGAAAGTTAGGTTTTAGACCCCTATTGTATACTTGTACCGATTAAATTATTTATTTTATTCTTTATTCATTATTTTTATAATTTTATATTTTTATATTTTTTAAATATTATGTATAATATATATACATATTAAAATAAGAATAAAAACATCAAGAAACCATAAAAACAAAATACTTGTATAAAATACATAGATGAATTGTCTATATCCATACCTATATAGATTATATAACTATTTATTTAATTCTATATAATACATCAAAAAATAAAATAAAATATATTTAAGTGTATAAAATTAAGCTATACATATTTAAAATAATAAACAAAATTAATAAAAGTAAAAATACAAAATAAAAATAAAATAAATAAAAACATAGATGAATACACATATACATAACCCCCAAAAGATAACTTGTAATTTTAAACCTCAAAAAAATAAATAAAAATCCTAATAAAATAATTCAAAAAAACAAATGTTTTCCTTTAATAATCTAAAATTAATAAAATCATTTATTATTTTTAATTGATTTTACAATTCTTGTTTCCAGGATTTTTCCTGGTTGGTCCACATGGACCAACCAGGAGGGCACGAGAGTTGATATGCCTCCTGATGCATGTCAGACCTCGTTTTTCGCCAACTTCGCAGATTTTTCTAGGCAGTTCCTTGCCCCCTTACGCGATAGCGTCTTCATGACTTTTGATCCTCGTAGATCGGTCTTACACGCCCTATGATTGTCTCGTGGATCGCATCACTGAAATGCTTGTTACACCTCGTCCTTTGGAGCCGCTCGCCTCTCTTGTTCAAAAATCCACTCGTGCTTCCATTTGAACTTTGAACCCCTTTTGTCCCTCTTTTTCCCTTCCGGAGGTGATCGTTGGCTAGCGGGCGATGACAGCGCTCTCGTCGTGCCTTTAGGTTGGTCGGAGGAGCGGGCATAGGGCGGTTCCATCCCCATCTCCGGCCATTGGTCGTGAGGTACCATCTCGTCATCCTGCGGCTTGAGGTTCGCTATTTCATTTTCTTATTCTTGCATCTATTAGCTTAGATTACCTCTAGGATCATTCCCCGCACTTTATTTTGCAAGTTCATGCCTCAATCACCCTATGTCTCCCCCACGCCGGAGCTTGCTCTGGTGATCTTCCATCCGCATCGTCTTCCGCCCTTCTGCGCACGCAGGAGGGTCGCGGCAATTTGCCTGCGACCCTCTTAACTTCTCTTGTAGGTACCTAGAGCATATGCACGTCTGGAGGCGATTTTGGACTTCGCCGAAGTGGGATGGAGATCCTCCTCGACCTCAACACCGTAGGAGAACTCCGATGAGAGACGGCCCCTTTTGACGCCACCAGGACCTAGAGGACCACGCAGGAATCCAACTGACCATTTTGGAGCTTCCTACGTCACCGGAGGAGCACGCATCGCCAAATCCAAGCTCGTCCCACGAGAGTTCATACATTGTTCTTCCTGACACCTTTATAGTCGTTGGATCTAGCCAGTTCTTGGAGGCGTACAGCAGCGGTTGATCTCACTCATCCCCTATCGTCCGATCCCTATCCAAGATTTAATCTTGGTCATGAATCACGAACCTTCATCGGCTGTCAGGAGGCTGATACGTGTCACAGAGCATCCATCAGGATCGTCCGCCCTTACCTCGTGCTGGGTATTTTGCAAAATTTTCCCAGCAATTTTTGTATTGTCTAATAAGTACTAAACCTTTCTTCTGAAGTTCTATAATTTTGGTAAAATTTACAAATCAAGCAACGTCACCTCAGTGGGCGACCACGTGAGGAGGACTTTTTGCGGCTAGGGCCCTAAGGCTTTTCATATTTTTGTTCAATCCAACAACTTCAATAATTAGTTATAACTTTTTGGACATTTTGTGATTTAGCCCCCAAGTTTTTGGTACTTACTTGAAGGTCCATTCCAGGGATGTACGTGTTGGGACACGTGATTTTGGAGTTTTTACAGTGATACCCCTTCGGGTCTTGAATTTTGTAATTGGTCCTGTAACTTTTTAAATCAGTTATAAACTTTTGATAAAATTGCACTTTGGCCCTGATATTTCTTTATATTAAAAAAACCATTGCAAGTAGTGTAGTTTCTCTTTGTTGTTTCTAATTATTTCATGTACCTCTAAAATCGAAAAAAACCCAAGAATATCCTTAGCATTCTGTTGCATTGCACTTTAATGCCATATTTTTATTTCACATTTTTGAAGCATTTAATTATTTATAAAAAATTCAAAAAACATGCACTTTTGTCCTTGTTTGCACTAGAAAATACATAAAAATTATAAAACCTTTTTGAAAAATTCCAAAAAATATATATTTCTATTTATTTAAGTATTTTGCATATATAGATCAAAAATCATTAAAAATATGTAAAAAAAACATAAAAATTACAAAACCCCTAAAAACTTTATAAAAATATAAAAAATCCATTAAAAATCACAAAAATATAATTTCTATCTCTAATTTTTCTCTATTTTATTATATTTATTTTAGAATTAATTTAGAGAATTTTGGTTACTGTTTGATATTTTATCTCCAATTTAATTTTGGGTATATATTTTATTCCCTATTTTAGGTATTTTTTGAACTTTAAAAATACCAAAAAATAACAAAAATATAGAAAAATCACAAAAACATCATAAAAATATAAAAAGCATAAAAATATTTTATTTCATGTATTTTGCATATTTTTACCTAATTTTGTGTATGTACTACCTCTCTCTTACCTATATTGTTTATATATATTCTATATAGCTTTATATCTTTTTTAAAAGAAAAAAATAAAATATATAAATATAAAATATAAAAAGAAAAACACAAAATCATAAAATTAATAATAATATATAAAAATAGAAAATAAACAAAAAATATAAAATTAAAACCCACATAAAAATAGCATATATGGACAAATACATCACATTCATTCTTGAGCATTCTTTGCCCTGATCTACATGCTTGCTTCATGTGTTCGACACTCTACATTACTTGCATTATATACATCTTTTGTAGAGTTATAATAAATTTTAACTCCACATATTGCTTTTCATTGTTTGATCATTGTTGTGGGTTAATTATTATTTGAATTTGGGTTTCTTGCGGGTCGCCACAACGACTATGTCTCCGCCTTGTGTGAGACATATTTAGACCCGTGAAAAAACCCTCTTCAACAAGCATGCCCAACCATGGAGATAGAATTTCCCGAACCAACATCAACCATACTGGCAACGGTACCATTAGGAGCCGGGTGGTTATTATAAGAACCAATATCAGTCCCCCCCTCAGCAGAACTACCATTCTTTCCCTCCTCTTATGTATCAAAGTCATCAGTTACAATACCAGCCTCAGCAAGCGCATCACATTGAAAATTCATAAGCATCTCCCGTGAATGCTACACTTGACTGCCTAGCATAGTTGATGAAAAGTTTGAGCAAAATAAGCCAGAAATTGGATGACCTCACCACAGCAAAGACGATTATGCCAATACATGTGGAGGCGAATCCGAATAATTTCTGATGTTAAAAGTAGGTAGTTTGCAATTCCCAATATCCAAATGAGACATGTGTGAATGATTTAATTATGTTATCTAATTCCTTGACTCTCGAGAACAGTAGGACATTGAAGTTGTTTGCTTTTGTGAAAGGAAAGAATAAAGCTTCATAGGATGAGTCTTCATCAGCTATGCATGTATCGAGTTTGAGAGGAGGAGAAGAGAAAGAAAAGCATGGAGTACATATGTAGAAAAAAGATAAAAATGAAGAAAATCAAAAATCAAACTCCAGCAATAAAAGCCAAGGCTGAGCTGATGTAGCCAAGGAGATACCAACATCAGTAGCGAATCTCGTGCGAGCCGGCAAAGTCAATGTTCCTTTTGTTAGATTTTCCACTAGGGTAAATGATTGTATTCCTTATGGTCATCTGCATGTAAAAGCGTATTCACCTGAATATTTTTTAATGATGATGTACGTATTTTGTTTCCATATGCAATGAAAAACAACAAAAAAATAGAAAAAAATCAAAACTATTTTTTCTGATTCAAGCGTGATTTAAATTTTGCACAATATTGTCCTAGAAATGCCACTTCTGAAAGCCATGTGATACATATTGGCTGTGAAGAAAGGTCTAAAAGATTCATGTACTTTAAAGCATCAACCTCATAAAAATAGATGCAATTGCATTGAAAAACATATTCTTACCATGTCTATTGTAAGTGCCATCAGCAACCTCCTTGCCAAGAAGGACAAGGGAGCACCTCTCATCATATGCAAGATTTTCAATCAAGAGTTCGAACGAACACTTCTTGACAGCAGATCATCTATCAATCTTATGCCTACTTTGCTACTCAAGGAATTTGGGTGAGGATTGCTGAAGCCCTCTAGAATGATTTTGCAGTTGCATATACTTCAGTCAAGCAACTAAGGGGTATTATAGAGGATGTCATTGTCACAATTCAAGGGATGCAGTTCCCTACAGACTTCATTGTCCAAGATATGGACACCTTTGTCCCTTGCTCCAGACCCCGATCATATTAGGACGGTCGTTCTTGCAGACTGTCGAAGCAGTAGCAGACTATGGCGTTCAGAAAATTACCTTTACCTCCAACAATGACGAGGTTTAGATTGAAACGATCCAAGTTACAAAGCCTGCAGAATCTGCGACAGACGAGACTGAGCCCAAGAAGAATGCAATAGACGACTGTGATTTTTTTGCAGAAATCAGAGATATTGCATTATTCCTGAACGATAACAAACCCGGGAATTCCTCTCCAAGGAGGAGCTTGATGAGCCGAAATTTGATGCAGTTAAGACGGATTAATTATGCAATGTGTCGTTGTTCTAAACCACTCGAATCGATCAACGGAAATATTTTGTTTTAATCACTTGAGAAAATATTCAAACAATGACAAGCAAATGTAAGCGGTTTCGCTATTCTATTTACCTGATATAGCGACCAGGGTCGAACACAAGGAGCACAATTTTAAAACTATGTAGTCAAATTTTTTTAGTGGTTTTTGAATTTTTATTTTTTTTTTGTTTTTCAAAACAAGCACAAAGGATAAAGCTCACAACACCACACTTTTTGTATTTTTCACAATAGTAAAAAAATGTCCAGATAAAATGTTTTTGTATTTTATATCTTTTAAAATATTTTTTATAATTTTTTTCAAATTTTTCTGATATTTTTGTGATTCTATAAAAATCAAACAGTGGAAAATAAAGAAAACAGTACACAGCCAAGAGTATTTTACAACTTAAAAATACTTTAAGTGCCAATACTCCTGAAATTATTTTTAATCTAAACTACAATTATATATATATATATATACAGAGACTGAAATCAGATTTTTTTGGATTTTTCTAGAATTTTCTACAATGTTTTTAAGATTTTTCATTTTTCGTAATTTTTTGGAGTTTTATAAAAGATCTATGCAAAAAATAGATATAAATTAAATGACAACAAAACTCACCTACAATAATTTTCTTGGAATTTTTAGGCTAATTTTCGAATTGTTATGAATTTTCTAATTTCGAGCAGGTAAAAAGTCACTGTTTTTTATTTTTTTAATATATCAAATGTCAAGAAAAAGTGATGAAAATTTTACACAATGAAGAACACTATAGCAGGGATATATAAATTTTAGAAGAATTTATTGAGAAAAAATGATATTTATTTTATGCAATATTGGCCAGAAAGTCAAATGCAGTTCAATATGGGACTGAATTTCGGAAAACTAATGATCAATTAATAACGCAGAAATAAAGGAAGTGTCGGAATGAAATTCTCACATCAATACACTTGCAAAATCATGTGGTTAAGCAATAGATGAATCGAGTCCAGGGTGGAATCAGAAAATTACCCATAGTAAACGTGCAACACAATTGCTAGCTCTGGAGGCAGGTACTTCTTCACAAATTTGAATAACTTGGAGGGTCGATCTGCTATTTTTACCCCCCCCCCCAAATATTTTAGGGTTATGGAGGGTTTCTGTTATGTGATCTTCGATAAGAGGGCAGGGGTGTCGCCGCCCACGAGGAGGACCTGGAGCGGCGGAGGAGCGTGGCCTACACGCGAAGGTGCGTCGGTGGTGAGGGGAACGCCTGCTGGCGACGATTGCGGGCAGAGGGGAACGTCGCCTGGCAGTAGGAGGCACGCTGATGGCAGTTGGGACACCACTCGATCGTGCAGTGGTGCACGATGTGAAAGGAGGCGCGGCGAGGGGCGGTGGTCACGTTGGGGCTCCGCGCAGCGGAGGAATTGGGTGTTGGAGGAGGTCCGGCAGCTGAGGATGCCGCTGTGGCGGCGCTTACGGGCGGAGCGCAACGGATGGATGGCCTGAGGTGGAGGATGTGGTCGTGGGAGGTGGACGCAGCTTCAGACGACAGAGGAGAAGCCACTGGGGGGAGGCGTGCAGGAGCGGTGGTGCGGGGTCGCGTCGCGGGAGGTGGCCGACCTGGCGGTGCGGTGGAAGGAGGGCTAGGAGGCTTTGCCCTGTCGCGCGTCGGTGACTTGCTTTTTTCTTTTTTTTTAAATGAAACAGTGGACAGAAAATAAACTTTTTTGTTATTTTTTATTTAGTTTTTTTATATTTTTTAGAATTATCCTGCAAAACAGATGTTACAATGAAAAATAAGATATATATATATATATATATCTACATATTTATTTAGTTTATTTATAAACAAAATAGGATGCGTGAATGGGGATCCGTTGGAAATGCGAGGAATGGATCCGAATCTCCGACCATCGTGCATGATCGGAGGTGTGTAGTTGTGTGAGGTAGAACGTGATAATGGAGAGATCGCGAGATTAGATGAAAAATCGATATTGGATCGGAAAGTGTGATATGGATTTTTTTGTTATTTTAAGATCTAAAAAATAATTATGTAGACGTAAAAATTAAACCTACGATTTGTCTAAGAAAAATGAGTCGGAAATAAAATGGATCACCTCAGGGTCGAATATGTCGTGATGGCCTCGACGAGGGCCAACGCGTTGTCACCGGACGGCTCGGAGGCTGGGCACCCTTCTTCAATAAGATGGCTCTCGAAGATCAGGCTCCGCTCCACCTAAGATTGATCAAGAAGAAATGAGGGAGGAGGAACCCAATAAAAATATAAAGAAAAATAAAAAACGAAAATATATACAAAGAAGGAAGGTAATTAGTGGTTGTTTAAACTAATTAATTAAATTAATTAAATAAATAAAAATTAGATTCTGAATTAAATAAAATAATTAAAATAATTAATTTATAAAAATTAATTAGCCACCTTAATGGTGGTTATTTAAGGTAGAAAATCAAATCTTATATATATGGAATGTTTTCAAATCAAATAAAGGAACTAAATAAATAAATAAATAAATTTCGTAATTAAATTAATTAATTAATCTTGGATATTTATTTTTTGGTGATTTTTATATAAAGAAATTAGTTGTATACAAATATTATGTACATATAATACAATATACATATATACAAATAAGGAAATAATTTTTAAATAATTTTTTTTAATTTTATTATTTATATTTTTTATTTTATTTTAATGAAAATAATATTTAAAATTATGTGCATTGTGTATATAAAAATAAATATGTACAATAAATAATGGTGAAACTACACAAAACACCCCAGAAAATCGATTGTTTAACCGTAACTCCAAAAATTATGAAATAATAGCCATTCGAAAGATAATTTAATTTAGATTATAATGAAAGTAAGTTTGGTTCAATTTGAGTTCGTATGGAGCTGGAATCGGTATTTCAATAATCGTTTTGCGGCTTTTTCTGAGTGTGATTATTTGTAATATATACATTATTTTACTTTGCAATCATTTTTATTATTTACAACACATTTTTATTTACAACTTTTGTTTACAAAAATATTTAATTTGAGGTCAAATTATGTACAAATATAATAGTACAAGTTTTATATAAATATGCAAAAGAAATACTTGCAAAGTATTTTTGGATTTTTGAATTGAAGACCCTATCTCCCCCTACTTTATTCCTGGTCGATCAGGTCAAGTCTTGATCTTCTCTCGGGGTTCGGGTCAGTCTGTATTTACTTCATAAACGCATCCTTCATTTTTCTTTCTTTTTTTCTTCTTTATTCTTTTATTTAAGTACAAAAGGTGTTAAAATGCATATTTAACAAATGCATGCAGAATGGTAATTTTACAGAATTAGTGGCTATTTACATGTGTGTAACTATAGAAATGAAGCTAAAATAAAAGAATAAAGGTGATGAATCGTGGATTCATCAGAGCTCCTGGAAAGCACAGTCAAGTTCCCTATGGCCCATCAAGATGAATAGTATCATGATGTGATATCCGAGCTAATTGGAACACTTCCATCCTTATTGAAGCAAGAAGAATTCATTGCAGGTTGTTCGAGACATTAAACTTGGAGTTGAATGCCACCATGGTGGACAATATCCAGTTGAATGCTCCTACACCTACCGCAGTTGCAGAGGTCACCACAGATTCCGATAACTATGGAGTTGAAGCAATTACCATCAATATTAAAGTACGCCTTCCTTGCAGGTGATCCCAACATGTTCCCAGCCATTATCAATGCACAACTGATCACGAGCCAAGAATCTCATCTTCTAGAGGTTCAAGAAAGAAACTGTGAGGCAATCAGCAGAAAAATATCAATTTTCCATGGGATTAACCCTTTATTGTGCTCGTACTACATCTACTTGGAAGAAAACAGCAAGCCCTCCTATGAATTTCAGTATCGTCTAAACTCTAACCTCCAGGAGATTGTGATGAATGTGATCAAAAAGTGGTGCAATGCAGGTTTTATATATCAGATCTCAGATTCCAAATGGGTTAGTCCGTTACACCTGGTTCCTAAGAAATTGGGAATTACGATTGTAACGAATGCAAAAGGAGAGGATATTCTGACCCAAGTGTCAATATCACGGCACGTATGTGGAGACTACAGATGCATGAACCTAACGACCAAGAAGGATTATTTGCCACTTCCTTTCATTGACCAAATAGTCGAAAGGTTGGCTGCAAAGGAGTATTTTGTTTCTTGGATGTGAACTCGAGATATAATCAAGATGCAATTGCACGGGAAGACCAAGAGAAGACAAAATTCACCTTTCTATTTGGGACATACACATTTCGATAGATGCCATTTGGGTTATGTAATGCCCCTCTACATTTCTGAGATGTATGCTAGTTATATTTGTGGACATAGGGGGCAATTTTCTCGAGGTTTTCATAGATGATTTTTTCGACTACAGAGATAACTTTGATCAGTGCTTAATATACCTAGATTGGGTTCTTCAACGTCGATGCAAAGTTAATTTAATGCTCTCATGGGAGAATAGTCACTTCATGGTGACTGATGGAGTTGTATTGGCCCACGTCATCTCCAAGCAAGGCATGGAGGTCTATATGGCCAAGGTGGAGGTCATATCCAAGCTCGAGCCACCTCCATCACTGAAGCAAGTCAGGTCATTTCTGGGTCATGTAGGCATTTACAGAAGATTTATCAAAGATTTCAGAAAAATAGATGGACCTCTGACAAAAATTCTAGGCAAGGACATCGAATTCATTATAGATGGCAGAGTGCTTCAAGACTTTAATCATCTGAAGGAAATCATCAACCAAACTCGTGTACTGCAGCTATTGGATTGGTCTCTGCCATTCGAGACCGTGATAGATGCTTCTGACTATGTTATTGGGGTTGTGTTGGGACAACGAAGGGATGGATTGCCATTTGCAATTCATTATGGTAGTAGAATTCTAGATGAAGCACAAAAGAATTACATAGTCATCGAGAAAGAGCTGCTAGCTGTAGTGTTTGCATTGGAAAAATTTAGGTTACACCTACTTGGATCAAATGTTATTGTGTATACTGACCACTCTGTCATACGATACATGCAAAGCCAGAAGGATGCTAAGTCATGACTACTACATTGGATCCTTTTACTCCATGAGTTTAATTTAAAGATACGTGACCAACTTGGAGTCAATAATATTGTGGCAGATTACCTTTCCAAAATATCTGAGATAGAAACTCTTGAACAAGAAATCATTCTGATCACTAAAATCTTCCCAAATAAAGCTATCCTGGTATTCACCTCTCTCCCCCGGTACACCAATATTGTAAACTACCTTGTCTTCAAGGAGGTTCAACGAGATTGGCCAAGGCTGAAAGTAGACATGTTCATGTCTGAGATATATTTCTACCAGTGGGAGGATCCTTAATTGTTCTGTGAAGGTATTGATTATATCTGGCAAAGATGCATATCTTAGGAGGAGTACACGAGTGTCCAGAACCATTGTCACAAATTAGAATCTGTAGGACACCATTTTGGAAAGAGATGACAATGAAAGTGCTTCAATGTGGCCTTGGATAGCCGACTATTTTATGGATGCTACAGAATATGTTAAAGGTTGTACTGACGGTCAGAAAATGGGCAGTATCATTAGTTTAAGAGACACCTAGCCTCTCCAGTACATTGAGAAATCAGACGTCTTTGATGCATGAGAGATCGATTTTATGGGTGCATTCCCTAATAGTCAGTGTTATGAATACATCCTACTTGCGATTGATAATGTTAGTCAATGGTTGGAAGATATCATCACTCGATCAACAGATAGTTACACATTGTGTGGCTTTCCTAAAAACAACATCATTGCATGGTTTGGAATTCTAAAGATCCTTATATCATATGGATGTAGCCACTTTATCAATAAAGAAGTGAAGAAGCTCTCCCTACCACCTATAGATTAATGGTTTGGTTGAATGTTCTAATGGGGAGATCAAATCTATTTTGCAGAAAGTTCTTTGAGCTTATTGTACATCATAAAAGTCTCCTCTAGGAATGTCTCCATATCGATTGGTGTATAGAAAGCCATGTCACTTGCTTGTGGAACTCATTCACAAAGCAATATGGGAAGCCAGTATATGCAATCTTGACAAAGAGAATGGTTGGGAGAACAGAAAACTTGACCTGAATCGACTAACTGGAATTCAGAGATTCTACATATGACAATAGCCTCATGTATAAAGAGGAAGTCAAGAGATGGCACGATAAGGATATTAGACGAAAGACTTTCGAGTTGAATCAGAAGGTGTTGTTTGATGCAAAGCTAAAGTTATTTCCTGATAAACTGGAAAGCAGATGGTTAGGGCCTTTTATTGTAAAATGTGTGTGATAATGGCAGTATCGTTATATCTAGATTGCTAGCTAACCCACAAACTTTTGTCATGAACGGGAAGTTGTTGAAACCTTATCTCAATCATGATACATTCATGTCCGTGGTTGGCTCGATACTTGTAGTATTTCAAGATGAATTTCTAGAGAAAGAAAGATCATGCACATAAGATTCAAAAACACCTTTTATTTCCTTCTTAGGGAAAACTCGAACAAAATCCAAGTGTTTGTTTAAACTCATATTGAAAAGATCTAACCGTCATGCGTCAATTATTAGCATTGGATGTGAAGTTCGGTATTGGATGTGAAGTTCCTGATATAATTCAATCATGCGTCAATTATTAGCATTATACTCAAAACATCACATAAAACTCGAAGCATTAACTATAAGGGTATGTTTGGTTGCCAGGGTACACCGGTACCCTGGCATACCCTTAGCTCCACCCCAACATTCATGTGTTGAGATTACTTGTATTGACCCAAAAATTTCTTTGGTGTAATATTTTTTAATCTTGTTCAAATAAACTTATTAATATAAAAACATAGTATAATCATTAAAAAAATTAATATAATGCATAATCAATGTCATGTCACATCACAATTATCCTTCCAACCCTCTCAATACTTAAACAACTAATATTCACAGGAGGATACCGCAACCCAAGTCAACTCAATAACCAAACATGCCCTAACAATTTCTTTGGTGTAATATTTTTTAACCTTGTTCAGAATTTATTAATATAAAAATATATTATAATCATTAAAAAAGTTAATATAACAAGTAATCAATGTCATGTCACAGTTATCACTCCAACCCTCTCAATCCTCTAAACAACTACTATTCACAGGAGGATACCTCATCCCCACTCAACTCAATAACTAAACAGTCCCTAAGGGTGTGTTCGTTTGGGGGGGTTACCCCCCACTTTGGGTGGGTTACCCCCCAAAACCCATATTCCTAACCCACTTGTGGGGTTCACCATCTTTTCATCAAAAAAATTATATATTATACCATCATATCATCTAAAAATCATAAAATACTCAACTTCTACTCATTATTCCAAACTTCAATACAATCACAATACAACAACCACCCACTTTTTCAAATTTCAATACAATCATATCATAATAACTACCAACTTTTTCAAATTCCAATACAATCACATCACACAAACCCTCCCAACCCTTAACCCACCAACCAAACACACTAATACAAAATCGGGTTATCCACCCATGGATAACCCACCAACCAAACGCACCCTAAAGGATTTATCTCCGATCTCTTGAAATAACTATAAAAAATCTAATCATTTATAGGCAATCATCTGAAGTAAAATTCAACCACTTGGATTTCATTGTTGTATATATCGAGAATATAACATGCACCATATACGATCTCCAGCAAAAATGTCTCATCACATTTACATCCCAATTGCATGTCCTTAACATTCTCAACCATTAAGACTAATCACTAGCATCTGCTTGCAGTGTGTTAAACTCCAATAACATCTAGAAATCAAGATAATTGAACACTACAAGGAAAACAAGTTGTGACTGAAGAATTATACCTATGGATGTGGGACTTGTGGCCACGGAATTGGGCTTTGGCCACGACATATCGTGGCCAGTAGCCATAGCTACAAGTCTCGTTGCGAGAGTTCTTTAACCACGAATATATCGTGGCCACTACAAGTGGCCACAAAACTTGTCGTGACCACAACTCTTGTATGAAGCTTTAGCCATGGAATTGTAGCTACGAGAAACTAGTGGCCACGAAATTATCGTGGCCACAAGTTTCTGAAGCCACATTCCGTGGTCACAACTCATTTTTCTTGTAGTGCAATATCAGGAACACCATTAGGGGAGAGGGGGAGTAAGTTGTGGAGGCAGCCTAGATGAAGGGAAAGCATGTAAGCGGTGGCATCGATGGGAAGAAAGGGGAGGTGATGGCCCAATCCAATAATTTGTTGGGGTAAGCACAATACACTACCACCAGACCACATCTAAGGTTCGTTTCATTCAAAACATGATTAGGGCTCTCAAAAGCATGATAGCATGCACTTCCTTGATGAAAGGATAGTGCACACTCCATACCAATCTATCTTATCTAGGAGACAATAGCCCTTTCAACTAAATTTTATTTCACCCATAACAAAATATGAAAAGTTACCTATATCCCATCTTTTATTCTATCTACCTTAAAAAACATTGATCTAGATACACTACAAGAAAAATGAGTTGTAGCCACGGAATGTGGCTACGGAAACTTGTGACCACGATAATTTCGTGGCCACTAGTTTCTCGTAGTCAAAATCTGTGGCCAAAGTCTTCATATAAGAGTTGTGGTCACGATAAGTTCTGTGGCCACTTGTAGTGACCACGGCATATTCGTGGCTAGAGAACTCTCGCGACGAGACTTGTAGCTACGGCTACTGGTCATGATGTGTCGTAGCCAGAGCCCAATTCTGTGGCCACAAATCTCATATCCGTGGCCATAGTTTTGTAGCCACTACTTGTTTTCCTTGTAGTGATATCACATCCGAGAGATAAGGCTAATCCTTTCGTCGTGGTAAGATACTTGTTAGAGGAGAAATAAGAGATAGGGTCGAGCCGATGCTGAATACTTGTAAGAGTCAGATCACGACGTGGATGTCAACTGATGATGTAACTATCATAAAATTGGTGTATGGTAACGGATAATTTGAATATTTATTGTCATCTCTTCTCATGTGAAACTTATAACAATGAATATTAATTCTTTGCAAAATTATCTTTGGTTCTTGAATTTTGCAAGTAACTTCATACTTAATGTTATATCGTTGAGCAATGAATCGTGTACTAGCCATTATCATTGAATTTCCGAAGATCCTTTTTAGTAACTGTTAGTACAATTTCAACAAAAATTATAATTAATAATCGTAGTTATAAGAACTGGTAGCAACAATTATTGCCCATTAAGGAATAAAAGATAATTTTGTAACAAATAATATTCAATGTTACAGGTTTAACATTGGAAGATAACACCGACCAGTATTTAAATCATTCGTTTCTACATGTCAATTTTGTTATTGTGAGATGCCGACATGTCGTCAAATCTTATATTTTTACCTATGGATTTTATCAAAAGGGCTGAACGCGTAAATATATATAGAAATTTTGTAGAGCTCGTGATATAAATACAAAATAAATAAGTTAAAATGGTACTACCAAATTCTGACGGGGTACAAGTGTAAAAAAAAGAAAACTCACAAAGAGAAGAGTATTTGTATAAGCACTACAACAAAATTGAACTATAGTGACTGTTTTGAAAAAATCCGTCACTAAATTAGCCGTTGTCAAATATATAATGACGATATTATTCGTTGTGAAATGAGTTTTCGTACTCAAAATTAGGAACGAATATCATATCTGTCGTTATATCATTAGCAACGGTCCACATAGTGACGCTTATCTGTTGCTATTTTTCAAAATTTTAATTAATCGTCGCTAAATTTTGAACTCAAAATATCAACCAATCGTCGTTATTTTTTAGTTCAAAATTTAACGACGATTAACTAAAATTTTTAAAAATAGCAACGAATAAGCGTCGCTATGTGGACCGTTGCTAATGATATAACGACGGGTATGATATCCCACTACAAGGAAAACGAGTTGTGGCTGCAAAGTTATGATCATGGATATGGGATTTGTTGTCACAGAATTGGGTTTTGGCCACGACACGTCGTGGCCAATAGCCGTAGCTATAAGTCTCGTCGCGAGAGTTCTCTATACACGAATATGTTGTGGCCACAGAACTTATCATGGCCACAACTCTCATATGAAGACTTTGGCCACGGATTATGGCTACGAGAAACTAGTGGCCACAGAATTATCGTGGCCACAAGTTTCTGTAGCCACGTTCCGTGGTCACAACTCATTTTTCTTGTAGTGTCCGTTCCTAATTTTGAGTACGAAAACTCATTTCGCAACGAATAATATCGTCATTATATATTTAACAACGACTAATTTAGTGACAGATTTTTTCAAAACCGTCACTATAACTCAATTTTTTTGTAGTGAAGTAAAGGCAAAATTAATAGCCAAAGCTACAAGCTAAATTGTACCACTACAAGAAAAATGAGTTGTAGCCACGGAATGTGGCTACGGAAACTTGTGGCCACGATAATTCCGTCGCCACTAGTTTCTCGTCGCCACAATCCGTGGTCAAAGTCTTCATATAAGAGTTGTGTTCACGATAAAATTTGTGGCCACTTGTAGTAGCCACGGCATATTCGTAGCTAGAGAACTCTCGCGACGAGACTTGTAGCTACGACTACTTGCCACGACGTGTCGTGATCAGAGCCCAATTCTGTGGCCACAAACCCCATATCCGTGGCCGCGGTTCTGTACCCACAACTTGTTTTCCTTGTAGTGTACCTATATTGAATATAATCTAAGACAAAGTTCCTTGGATTTCTTTGAAAATCGTGTTTGCTCACGTAGAAAAGGAGAGCATGTAATTTTAATGGTCTTACAATTATTGTAATTAATTTGTTTTGGATTGAGAGCATATAAGTTTCTGTCTGTGATGAAATTAAAATGACATATTAAAACGATATAATGATGAAAATATGATGCTATTTTTCAAAAAAAAAATAAAAAAAATCAGCGAATGGAGAAGAAAAATCCCCATTAGACCCTTATTAAATTGATTGGGAGTCAGATAATTTTCATGGATGGGGAATGGAGAGTAACAAAACGTAATTGATGCTTTGAAATAATAATTATAATATAAAGAACTCTAGAAAACATGAATCTGATCAATCTCTCTTAGAGGAAGATGCAAATACACCACATTCTTTTACTTGTCAATTGATTTGGGGCAAAAGAGGAAAAAAAGTAATCAAGTAATATAGATAGAGAGATGATAACTAATGTAACTGATGAAGTCACAAGATGACAGCTGATGTAATTATTAATTTATGAATTCACAATGACGTATTTTTATGTCAAAAAGTTTTCTTGAACATAAAATATACAAATTGTGACATGACATCATAGTATTTATATGATAAAAAAAGATAAGTTCATATTTTTTATTAATCAAAGTGTCCCTAATTAAAAAAGAGTACATGACACAAAATGAGAAAGCATGGCCTAACTGAAAGAGCTCGCTCCAAGCTAATATATACAACGATATTTTACCAATTTCTATAGTCGTATTTATTCGCATTTCCATCTGATTTGTATTTTCCCTTATTGTACATTATTTTATACTTTATAAATAAAATCCAAATCCAAAAAGTATGAAACTTTAAATAGCTCCTTTGTGTTTTTTGATTTCTAATCCCTTGCTCTTGTTTCAGAATATTCTAAAAATTTTAGATGTATTTCATTGCTGTATGTCTTTGTTCGGAGCTTTTATTATACTATTTCACTGCTTTTAAGGCATTTCTACCATAATTTCTGGAATTTCAAGGGTTAGAGTGCAAATAGATAACATCCTTTTTTTGGAAAATTCGAGATGATATCATAATCCAGAAAAGAAGAATGGCTTGCTAGAACGTAAATACCTCATGAATTCCTATTTTTTGGAAATTCAAATGAAATTTATTTGAAAATACAATCTCAAATTTGATGCAAAATTCCATTCTTTTGGTGACAATGCAAGAAAAACAAGATGTGGCTATGGAACTATGCCCATGGATGTGGGACTTGTGGCCACAGAATTGAGCTCTGCCACTAAACATCGTGGCCTATAGCCGTAGCTACAAGTCTCGTTGCGAGAGTTTTCTAACCACGAATATATCATAATCACTACAAGTAACAACAGAAGTTTTCTTGGCCACGGTTCTTGCATGAATGCCCTCCTTACATCTTTGAAGACTTTGACCACGTAATTGTAACTATGAGAAACTAGTGGCCACACAATTATCGTGATCACAAGTTTCCATAGCTACATTTTATGACCACAACTCGTGTTTCTTGTAGTGTGATTTTGTTTGTATGCTTTCTACATAGTATTATAATTCGTTTTATATTTGGATACTATCATAATTCATTTTATTTATTTGTTTACTTACTCTCGTTTTTTCTTTTTTTTAATTTACCGATTCTTACATTCTCCACAAGATACTTAATAACATAGTTTTAATTTGACACATTCTTTCTCTATGATTAGTCCATTAAGTTTTGGAAATTTTTCCAACAAATCTTTTTATCGTAATTATTTATAAAATCATCATTTAACTTAGTATTTTTAGGACAATTATATATTTTATGAAATATATAAAATTTCTATCAGTTTATCTTATTTTATAAAATGAATATAATCTTTTCTTTTTGTGTGAAGCATTTTTTAGTAATAGAACCTAATAAAGAAAGAAAAAACTAAATTAGCAAAAAATTGTTTGTTTTTTATTTAAGAGTAGGAGAAAATTATTAAAATGAAATATATTTTTGTACTAATTGGGCAATGAACTCTCTTCTATTGGTGTAAACAAAGGGAACCTACATTTTTTAGGTTCGAATCATTTATTTAATCGAGCCTAAACTTGTGTTCAGGTTCGATTCGTTTATTTTTGAACTGAATCTGAATCAAACTTCTTTTTAATCGAATCAAACCTAAGCGAATATCGAACTTGAGAATTCTCTAATAAGGGGGAGTGAAAAGAAAAGAAATGGAAATGTATGTCTATTTTTATAATTAGAATAAACATTCATTCGATTTTTTATTTATCTAACTCTTCTTCATATTTTGAAAAAAATAGATTAATAAGGATTCGCCTCTTTTAAAAATGTGTAGTTATAATATATATTTTATATACGTTCATATGAGGATAAGGAATAATGTGGAGATATGCGATAAGTAAGGTTTATACTTGTTCTGTTGATTTGCAGATAAAGAAGGGAAAAGTACTAGACATATAGACAGTGGATGTAACCACGATGTGATTATTTAGTTTGGGATATTTTATACTAAGATAAAACCTACTTATCCCCTAAATATTCACTTATCTCCAGACAAAGTACACTTATCCTGGGACAAAATCTACTTATGCGGATAAGAATTTGTAAATATGTATGTGTATGTGTTTATCGAGCTTTTAGGAAATTGAACCTGAGTGAACTTATGATTTTTAGATTTGGTTCGTTTATTTAATTAAACCTAACATCGTGTTCATGTTCAATTTGTTTATTTCCAAACTGAATCTGGATTGAACTTTTAGCAAGTTGAATCTAAGCGAATATCAAACTTGAGACTTTTCTTCCACCCGTACCCCCTTCCTCTTTCTTTCTATTTTATATTTCAATCATTTACTTTATTTCGTCTACTTGATGTTTAAAATTGTGCGCTCAAAATTAATCTTTCTTTCAAAAATAAAAACTCTTATCCCCTATGATGGAAGCAATGGTGAAGGAATCGAGGTGAAGATTGATGACGATAACATTCGGAAGAGAGATTCTTTTATATATCCGGGATCTATTTTGCAACATGATGGGGAAATTGATGGAGATGTTACCAATAGAATAAATGCAGGCTGGCTAAAGTGAAGAGGGGCCTATGTTGTCCTCTGTGATAAGAAAATTCATTTAAAAATTAACGGAAAGTTTTACAAAGCAGCTGTGAGACCTGCGATGCTCTGTGGATCGGAATGTTGGCATGTGAGCCATAGACATGTGCAGAGAATGGCTGTAGCAGAAATGAAATTGCTAAGGTGGATGTGTTGACAGTCACGTAAAGATCAGATCCGGAATGATGCAATCAAAAAGAAAGTTGGTGTAGCTCCGATTGAGGATAAGATGCGAGAAAACCGCTTATGATGGTTTGATCATTTGCAAAGAAGATCAGTTGATGCACTAGTTAGGAGATGCAAGAGTTGGAATACTGAGCCAGCTAAGAGAGAGCGAGGATGGCCCAAGAAGTGTTGGAAAGAGACTATATAAAGGGATCTTAGTTTTGTGGATATAAGCATGGGATTGATCCACAATAGATCTGAGTGGAGGCGAAGAATCCACGTAGTTGACCCTACTTAATTGTGGGAAAAGACATTGTTGTTGTTATGTAAAAAATAAAAACTCTTGAAGTTGCAAGTTAGATCATGCAATAGAAGAATGTATACATCATCCACATAATTTAACATTTTGTATCTATCAGTTTGGCATAACAATGGGATTGAATTATATAAATAAAAATTAAAATAACGTATACAAAATTATGCAAACTACAAGTAGTAAATAAAGTAGTAAATATTTTATTGGAAACTCAATCAGGCAAAAATAACGATCGGATACTTCTCATTATAGAATTTTACCTTTGATTTCTTAGAGAAGAAACCTTCTAGGGCTTTTTACACTCATAACCTTGTATAATTTTGTAGTTACAATCATAGCCTCGTATAATCATGAATTACACACAGGACTCTAAATAGTACATAACTCTTACACCCATAACCCCGTGTTAACTTCCATCCGATTTGTTGTTAACTATAACAGGATCCGTCAAATATTATACATTTATGATGAAAGAGACCATTCTTCTTCCTCCTTTATCTAGCCCCCTCCCCTCTCATCCCCTGCATCCTCCAGCCGACCTCCTCCCCTCCCTCCTCCAGTCCCCCCCCCCCTCCAATCGAAGCCCCACCCCTGCTGAGCTCCTCCTCCTCCCCTGCGGTTTCCATATTGAAGCCCCCTCCCACACGCTGACCTCCTCCTTATCCATTACATCGAAGCCTCCCCCCCCCCAACCCCATCGTCGATGCCCTCCTCCTTCTCCACTGCATCGAAGCCCCCTTCCCAATGACCTCCTCTTTCTCCATTGCTTTGAAGCACCCCCCAGATCTCCCCCTCCCGTATCGAAGCTGCCTCCCACCTGTCGACCTCCTCCTTCACTACATCGAAGTTGCCTCGTGTCGAGCTGCTCCTCCTCCCGTATCGAAGCCTCTCTCCCCCTACATCTCCTCCTTCTCGACTGCATCGAAGTCCCCTGGGAAGACCATGCCCCTGCATCCAGTCCCCCTTCCTCCAATTCGTCGCGCCTCTCGCCCACTCCAAGTTAGAGGTGGTCAGAGGGGGAGGAGGTGGCCATTCTCCTCGAGGTGGTTGAGGAGAAGGTCTAGGCATGGCAAAAGGTCATGATGAGGGAATGGAGGGGAGGGATCGGGCAAATGCTGGAGGAGGGCGAGATGGCATTAGTTTTTTAGTTTTTTTTATTTTTGGGATAATTATACCCATAACCCTGAGTAATTCCTCAATCTCAATCATAACCCTGCATAATCGCGAATTACATGGGAAACCCTTAATAGTTACTCCGTCTCACACCCATAACCCTCCGTTAGTTTGATACGTTAACTCAAGCATATGAGTGAGTTAATCTAATTAATCTATGATCTAACGGCCAGGATTAGCTAAAATGAAAAAAAAGAAAAAGATAAATAAATAAACGACGGAAGATTCGTCGAGTCGGTGCTGGATGCTTCGTTGGAGCTCTCTGGCGAGAACTTCATCGGAGCTCACGGACACTGGAGGTTGGGGGCTCTGAGCCTGACCATCGGCGAGTCGGCGCAGGGGAAGGGGAGGTTCCCAGGTGGCGTGCACGGGGGGTGGGAGGTGTTCCCAGGCGGCGCGCGGGGGGAGGGGTTCCCAGGCGGTTAGTCGGCGCGGGGGGAAGGGAGGTTCCCAGCTGGTGTGCGCGGGGGGTGGGAGGGGTTCCCAGGCAGCGCGCGGGTGGAGGGGTTCCCTGGCGGCGAGTCGGCGCGGGGGGAGGAGGGGTTCCCAGGCGGCGCGCGGGAGGAGGGGTTCCCTGGCGGCGATTCGGCGTGGGGGGAGGGGAGGTTCCCAGCTAGTGCGCGGGGGATGGGAGGGGTTCCCAGGAGGCGCGCGGGGGGGAGGGGTTCCCAGGCGGCGCGCGGGGGGGAGGGGTTCAGATATATATTTTTTGCAGGCCATGAAGCAGGATCGTATTTTATTCGGAGGTTTATTCTGATAGAATCAGAGCAACACGAGTTTTTGTGGCTCCTACGACCACATCTGAAGACTAATATACGAAATGAAGCCATGAAGAAGCAACGAAGCCTCAAACTAGAGCTCATGTTCTGCAATTGAGTATCACATATCATGAATACGGGGTAGTGGAGAGGAATTGAGATCAACTGGAATCGATTCGTCTGAGAATCGACTGAATCTCCATCATATGCGGTTGGAATCACTGAATAAAATGCATAAAATCTGAAGCAACCGCATCAACATTCTAGACTTCCGTCAGCTCGAACATCTTCAAAGTCATCTGCATGCGTGATTAAAACCAGAGGACTCGAGACGAGGACGAATCTACAGCCTGGAACTTTCCTCTTCATCAGCCGATCTTAATCGTCAAGTGCGAAGAAGAGCACCTACAGATAAAGAGAAACGGCAACATCTTCCAAATCTGATCAGTGCTCCTTCACGCACGAAGTCTGATCGAGGAACCTTCATAGAAGTGCCGCTGCATCTTAACTGAAAATCTGTGAAAAGTTATTAAAGCCAGAAGATCATCTGGAATTTATCCCTTCACGATTGGTCACAACGCTCCACCACCGCCTAGAGAATCCATTCAAGCCCGCAGCATCCGAATACTTCCGATTCCCCACCTTCATCTGTGTTCTTAAAGAAACAGTCAACGACGTCCGATCAGAACCGGAGCAACCAGATTCGATCCGTGCCGCTCGTGCGCGCCTAAAACTAGGCCGCCCCACCGCCTGGGCTTGCAGGGGGGGGGGGGGAGGGAGGGGGGAGGGTTCCAGGCCGTGAGCCGCCTGGGCTTGCAGGAGCGGGAGAGTTCTAGGCCGCGCGTCGGGAGGCTGCAGGAGCAAGAGGATTTCAGGCCGTGCGCCAGGGTGGTGGTGGACGGAGAGGAAGGGGGAGGAGGAAGTGGTCGACAGGGAGGAGGAAAGGGTGAAGAAGGTTGGGGCTCGGGCGGGCGAGAGGAGGGTCGGGGTTCCAGGGGCATCAATTTATAAATATAAAAAGTCTTGAGGGGCAAAATTGTCCATATCTAACCTTTTCCATCTGAGTTAACGGAAATTCGAAACGGAAGTTGACACAGGGTCATGTCGTGTAAAGGTTAAGCATTACTCAGGGTTCATCATGTAATTCGCGATTACGTAGGGTTGTGATTGAGATTGAGGAATTACTCAGGGTTATGGGTGTAATTATCCCTTTATTTTTTTATAACCATTAGATAGATCACAGGTTAGATTAATCCAATGATATGGTTAGGTTGACAATATTTCTAACAAAGGATTATGGATGTGAGACGGAATGACTATCCAAGGTTTCTCATGTAATTCACGATTACACAGGGTTATGATTGTAATTACGAAATTACTCAAGATTATGGATGTAAAAATCCCAACCTTCTATCATGTGTGTTACTATAACAAGAGTAGCATGCTTCTAATACAAATCTTTTTTTTCACTCTAAAGAGATTTTTCCTTGTTCCATGATCTATATAGATATAATTTTTCAAAATCGTAGACGAAAAATTAGAAATGAAATCAAACCATCTACCGCATTCAACTGTGTTTTCTGAGATGATTCGAGCGATGTCAATGTCGACCTAGACGAAGGTTGCCTCCTTAACGTTTCGTGGGAGCGAAGTTGCATGTTATGTACAGTCCCTACGATTTCTTAAACAAGGTATTACGAGAGGGGTAAAAATACTTGATTTTTCCATCCCCGATGGAAGCATAAAAAAAAGGTGCACATATGCTAAATTTTGAAGGTTGATTTGCCTGGGATTTTCATCGAATAAATATCTCGAGATGCTTCAAGATTTTGGAATATGCTCCAGAAATTTTTGCTTTCTTGGGGGTTCACCCGTTTAAGTTTTAATTTTAATGCCTTTGCGCAGTTATAAGGGGCTCCTCTTGGGAGAGAGATAGGGATGCAATCGGTCGGATGCAGATACGGATATAGGTATTATCATGTCCTTATCCGTTTTTTAATACGAATACAGATGCGGATACGGATATTGACGGATATTAAAACTATCTTATCATATCCTTAAAAAATGGATACGGATGTAAAATGGATGTTGATCGCACACGAGTAATGTTAGAAATACTCTATAGAATCGACTTAAATATATAAGAATTAGATCGAAAACACATGATATTAATTTACTAAATGTGTTTGTATCATAAAAAGTATATAAATATGGTAAAAGGAGGTAGAGAAGTATGTTATATATGGTTAAAAATAAATCTACGACTATATTTATATACTAAAACGGATATACGGATACGGATACGGATATGGATGTTTGCGGATATCAAAATGATATCCATATCCGTATCCATTTTAAAACGGATACGGATACGGATGTCAAAATCTGTATAAAACGGATACGGTGACGGATCGGATACGGATATATCCGTTTGCATCCCTAGAGAGAGAGCAGATCTCTTCTGGAGCATATCATCCCCAAACGTCTATTTCTTCTTTGGAACCGTGGATTATATCATCCGTGAAACTGATGTTTGTATTGTATCTAGTCGTCTTTAAAGAAAAGAAGCACATGCATATGGATATTGAAAAGTCGGGGCAAAAGGGGATCCCTTGCCTTGGGCCTTCGGCCAGACGAAAAACCTAGTGGGGAAATTGTGTTCCGAAGAATTTGGATTTGTCATCCAAAAGGGAGTGGCGGCGAAGCTTGTTGCCCGTCTCCCAATAATTTCGTTGTAATATGTCCTGATTTAAGAATCTATTATATAGCAACGATTATTCAGGTCATGGAGGAAATCTTAATTTACTGAAGCAAAGGCCTTAGAGAAGTAGATTTTTATCATGCAACTGCCAGTTTTATAGCAGGTCCAGTCACCCATAATTTCACTAGCAGTAGCATCAGAATCTGTAGCGAATCGCCTTTCAAGAAGTGGGCGTGTGGGAGTATATGTGTGCAAGTGCATGTGCATGTGTGTTTTCTTGCATGTGTATGCCACCCTACCTCATTTGAAGGGCCTCTATGTAGACATACACATATTTATATGAGGGAAGGGATCATGTTGCTATAAGCAGGCTACTTCCCTGCTGCATCCATCTCGTCCGTTAATTTCAAAGTTGCCCTACCATTGGATGGGGAACTGATGAATGTTCCCATCCACGCATAGGTCGGCCACAAAAACACCGCCACCCAGACAATCCATCCTCCCTGCACGCCCTCCTCCCCTGCACCTCCTCGTCCGGTGCAGCATGTCCCTCCTCCCGAGCAGCAACACCCTGCACTGCACCCATACCTTCCTCCAGCAGCACCCATGCCACTAACTCCATGTATGCCCACCTCTAGCGGCACACGAACAACCGACTCACCTCTGCAGCGAAACTCTTTCTTAATCATAGTCTATGCGTACCAACTGGAATGATTTTTACATCTCAATTTCCTATAATGATATGGGTCTGGACTACCTCTTACTCCGGATAGGGTTCTCCCAGACCTGTCGCGGCCGGAGCACATAGAGAAGGAATTGATAGTGAAGGCTGTGGTTTTTAACGTGCCTGTGATTATTTCCATCCCAAGGCCTAAGAGATCCGATGCCTAAAAAACAGAAAAATCCAACGGTTGTTACCATTTCAGATCGACTTCTATAATATTACAAATCATATTGTGGTACAGATATCTTTCTCAGTCAGAAGTAAAACCAGTACTCCTTTATGTTATACAGATGCAAACCACAATGAATTTGATCATGAATAAAAGCTAGATTCCGAAAATATGGTTAATATTTTGTGTATTACAGATATTTAAATATCTAAATCAAATATCCACAACTCACTGCATATCTAAGGAGTGTACATCAAGCAAATCAGCAGCATGTTTTATATTTCTAACTCACACCACAAACTTGAGAACTTGAGCAAACACTCGGGGGAAAATGCGACAAATGTTAGCGAATGTGATTTATTCACACATGACCTAAACACAATTCAGCAACTTAAGTAGCTGTGAGCAAAGAATTATCAGATATGCAAATGAATAAATAATAAATCCATGCTTCTAATCTCAATCAGAATCAGAAACTGCATATACTGAAAGTGTTACGCTTGTATTCTTATAGGGAATAAATCCAATACAATTAATCACGTAATTTACAGCAAAATAGTATTGTAATTCAAAGCCAAGAACATCTACTTCACCTTCAAATAAGGTGAATGAAATTAAAATGGTATTAAGTGAATAGCTCAGATTCTGAAAATCACCGGATCCAAAAGTTACATTTTCCAAATTTTTAATTAACGAATTTCCAGCCGTGAGTGAGTGCATTAAACACCCAAATGCAAAAGAAGGATTAACCTTAGGTCTGCGTACGGTACCTGAATTCGAAATGGATTTACATCCTAGTATATCCAACAAATCAATGACCACTTTTGTTTGTAAATCAATACAATATTGCTGCTAATTCCAAATAAATATGCAACTACAAGGATATTTCGTTCAAAAAAACTACAAGGATATTGCTGCTTGTAACGGTTGCAAATTCCAAATCTTCAAGAGAAGAGATATTGATATGTGTTATAAAATATGAAGCGGAAGCAAAAACATGGAAAAGATAAACATGAACAAAGAACAGCGGGATTTTAACGTGGAACCCTACTCCGTGAGGAGCGGGATGAAACCACGGGAGAAGCCCTCAAAGGGGCGTGTTTCTCTATTGATTTTCTCAATGAGTACAGGAGGTCTGGGGCTCCTTATATAGCCTTCCCAGAGCCTCCAAGTCCCACCACTGGTCCATGTGGGACTAAACACTGGATGGGGGTGAATGGATCTTCTCCAGGATCCATTTACCCTCTCTACCACTCATGGCGCATAACCAAATACTCTAACACTCCCCCTCAAGCTGGAGCATGCAATGCTCAGCTTGGACAAACAGAAAGAGACTCAACTCAACGCTACAGGACACTACGGACAATATCAACCCAACGCGCACATTGCTGCAGTCGAGGACGTTGCTTCTCATGCCGTGCAGGTGAGGAGGACGAACGGGCTGGAGTGTGAGTTTGCTGAATCTCCTCGTCGGAGAGCATGCGCTCTGAACTGCGCCTGTCAGAGTCGCTGCAACTGGAAATGAGTCTCCTCGTCGGAGTACTCTGGCCCGCCACAATAATGTGGACAACTGCTCCATCTCTGAAAAGGGTCTAACTGAATAAGAGCCGTGGCTGTGCAATCCTCGTCGGAGTCCACGGTCGCTGGAGAATGGAGTCTGACAATAGTCTCCTCGTCGGAGAACTGGGTCTCTCCCATCTGGCTCAGAGAATGGTGCACTGCTCTGGTGTACCTATGATACCACATGAAAACCCTTGCCCTCAAGGGAATGGTCCTCTGCTCTGGAGTCCCTATGGCTCACATGAAAACTCTGGCCTGACAACAAGAATGATGGGGACCGCGAAACAAAAGATGGCAACTTATGCTCATCTGACAATGACCGCACACTTGTGCGTGTCTGAAACTGGACTCGAAAGACAATCGTAGAGTCTGAACAACTGTAGAGTCTGATCAACTGGCTGGTCTGGAGACTGGCATCTGAATCTGGAATCGGGATCATGAACAGACCTGTGACTCTACATATATACTCCCCCTTTCTCCCATACTTGTCGAAAAATGGACAAATCGACAAAGTTGGGAGAAGACAAACATAATGGGGAAAACAAATATCACTTGCGGCTTTTCTTTTTTTTTTTAAGCCGTCTCTTTTTTTTTGCAATTTTTTTAAGCCGTTCATTTTTTTCTCGGCTTTTGCAACTCCTTTTTTTAAATGCGTACGACCTACCTTTGTACGCGACTCTCTTTTTTTTCGTACGTTTTTTTTTAAATGTACGCGCCTTTTTTCGTTTTTTTTTTAAACTTGCAACCTCCTCATACTTCTTCCCTCTCTCTCTTTTACAATATAACCATGCCTCTCTTTTTTTTTCAATCAGGCCCTCACCAGCTGCATCCTCTTTTTTTTAAAAAAAACACGGCTCACGTTTTTTTTTAAAATAATGGCCCTGCGCTTATATTAGGGTTCCCGTATGGGAACCATTCTTTCAACATCCGCCGCCCCCGTGGGGTATCATTTCTGCCGCCCTAATAGGGTTCCCCATCTGGAAACCCATCGCGCCGACGCCGCAAATCGAGATGGAGGTCTACGGCTGGAGCACGCCAGCGGGGAGATGCGGAGGAGGCGATGCCTCCGCCGGGAAGATACGGCGCGTCTGGAAGGTGGAGATTCTGGGCGCGTGGGGCCCGGGGCTGCGGGGCGCCGTCGAACTTGCGCCGCCTGAAGGGGCTGGAGATGACGTACGCCGCCTGAAGTTTGGAGGCCTACGCCGCTTGTAGCTCGCCTGAGGTGGAATCGCCTGAGGTGGAATCGCCTGCGGGGACGATTGGACAGAGGTGCGCGCCCAAAGGGTGCGCCGCTTGGACAAGCCTCGCCTGGGGCCTGGCATCGATGGAGGTGCCCTACGTCTGGAGAGGAGGGATCGCCCCCTGGTGGGGTTGAGAACTCGCTGCTATGCTGGGGTGTCCTCGTGCGGGATGGATCGATGGCGCCGCCTTGAGGTGCTGGAGAGATGCGCCTGCGCTAGAGGAACGCCGAGGAGGCGATCTGGAGGGAGGTGCCGCTGTGGATTCGCTCGGATGATTTAGGCGCTGTCTGCGCCCACCTTGATGCTGGGGGTGAAAGAGGAGCACGACCTGGGAGGCCTGCGCGATGTATGGAGCCACCGCTGCCGCCTAAATCTGGAATAGACCTGCAGATCCAGATCTGCAACGGCAAGATGCTGGAGGCGATGGATGACGAGGGTTACATCAGGGTGTTGCTGCCTCTTGCGCAACAGAGATGCGGCCTGGACTCTTGAATTCTAGGGTTTCAGAAAACCCTCAAACATGAACATGAACAGATCTCTGTCGATCTGAAATATGAAATCCTCGAGAAATATGAACAGACCTCTTGCGCAACAGCGATGGACGGAGATTTTCAGAACTGAACAACAGATCTTCAACTTAAAAACAACGAATCTCGAACCTAAAAAATCTGAAATCCTCGAGAATCGACCCGCTCTGATACCATGTTATAAAATATGAAGCGGAAGCAAAAACATGGAAAAGATAAACATGAACAAAGAACAGCGGGATTTTAACGTGGAACCCTACTCCGTGAGGAGCGGGATGAAACCACGGGAGAAGCCCTCAAAGGGGCGTGTTTCTCTATTGATTTTCTCAATGAGTACAGGAGGTCTGGGGCTCCTTATATAGCCTTCCCAGAGCCTCCAAGTCCCACCACTGGTCCATGTGGGACTAAACACTGGATGGGGGTAAATGGATCTTCTCCAGGATCCATTTACCCTCTCTACAACTCATGGGCGCATAACCAAATACTCTAACAATATGCATACCTATTTATGGCACAAAAGGCTAGGCCTGACGAACTCTAACTGCCCCTCCTGCAGGTAGTCCATCTTTCTCACCTCCTCCCACTGAACGCCACATCCTCCTAAACCTGATCACAACATGATCCCTCTCCGCCGGAGCTCGTCCCGCTGTCTATCTGCACCTTCAAGTGCCCATCTAGCAGCCAAATAAACCAAGCAAGCACCACCTATGATGACCCCCAGGTGAGTACAGCAGCCTATCCACCAGCATCAAGCTCCCCAATCACAGGGGCAGCAGCAAATAGGACCCCATCTCCTCCATCGACGTCTTTAACTCTCACTTGCATGTGTCACCGCAATGCCCATTAAGGGCAAGAAGTGAGGTGCAAAAGGCATAAACTCACCAACCAGTTTATAGACAGAGGGCAGTGTAAGGATGGCAAGCAAGGTTTTAAATTCCGATATCGGATATCGTATCAACACATGTCGAAACGAAATTTCGGTAAATTTCGATCACATTTCGCTCAATTCGAACATTTGTGAAGGCCCCCATATCGGCATTTCACTCGAAATTTTGGTCCCATGTTGAAATCGAAATTTTAGGGGATGCAACATTGGGGGAGGTGATGGGTTAGCATGAGGTTGGGGGTGCCATGTAGGGAGGGAGGGTTTTGTGGAATGGGGGGACAGACCCTTCTAGGAATGGGGATGGAGGGTTTTGCCCATTTTAGTTTCTTTTATTTCCTTTCTTTTTTTAAAGGATAAGGTTAGGTCAGATTAACATATGCATGGCAATGGCCCGCCCACTTGAAGGTCAAACCAACTAATGGCCATGTTGGGTCAAGCTGCATGTCGATTCTCTATTACAAAACCCAACCAACGTGCAGGCTCGGCGGGTGTGCCCTGGCCCATTAGTTAGGCCTCTGCACCTCCTGCAATGAAGAGCGGCTCCAACAACTTCGATGAAGGCTAATGAAAAAAGAAACATCCTTCACTTGAAAACAACCTTTCAGATCGAGGCATCTACATAAAAGTCCTTGTATTCTAGGAACGTCGAGATCCAGATGTCTACATCGATTTGCGATAGGGTTGCACAATTCTTCAAGCGAAATGACTTGCCAATCATGCAGATAGTCAAGATAGTGTCTTCAGATTGAAACGATATGGATTACTATGGTGGACTCATCTATAAGAGCATTGTATTCACAACGAGAGATGGCTCTACCATGACCCAGTTATCACAGGATCCATTGATGATTCCTTTCGACCTGCATCCTGATCAACTATTGCCACATCATGCCCAACATCAAGAACCCTACACCAGGTATCTGAGTCATCAATATACTTTAGGTGTTCTTGGGTCGCAACCCTATGTCATCTCCGATATGTTTGTGATGCCTCCATTGTCTAAATATTCAAATTCTAGAGTATGTTAATGCTAGGCTATCAAAGCGGAAGGGGATATTAATGGAATGCTACCATCCGAGCCAGAAGAAAATTTAAACTAATGCCTGAGAATATTAATCACAAATATAAACATGTAAAAGGCGAGGGGAGATTTGTTAATACATGCATCCACACAACATGTTTTCTTAAAGGAAAAAAGACGTTCCGCATTAAGGTGCACGCCCAAAAACTTCACATAACCATAGGATTGCAAAACAGTGCAACCATCAGAACTTTTGTTTAGAACTAAAAGGATGAACCTCCAAAAGAGGCCTGTCCAAAATAAACAATCATAATTTAAACAATCCACGAATTAATAAGAAACTTTGCATGTTCCACTACACATTTTGCATATTCTCGTAGAAACCTCTTCGCAACAATAAACTCTCCTCGACATGTTTTAATGATGACAAAGATGACATGTTGTCATGAGATCTGTTGGGAAAAGTAAGCAATTCATTATTCCAAGGAACCCTAGGGTCTCTTATATAGGGAGAGACCTCACGGGTAAAGTACATAGTAGTCCAGAGAGTAAACAGAAATTGCGAAAAGGGTACACAACATAATAATAATAATAATAATAATAATGGTCTTAACACTCCCCCTCAAGGTGGAGCATAGATGTCTATCATGCTCAGCTTGGAAGAGCATCTCTGGAAAGGTCCTCTGAGCAACGGCTTGGTGAATATGTCAGCAGTCTGATCCCATGAGTTCACGTGAGATGTAGATATCAAGCCTCTCTGGATCAAGTCTCTAGTGTAGTGGCAGTCAACTTCAATATGCTTTTTTCTTTCATGGAATGCTGGATTGTTGGCTATAAATAATGCTGCCTGATTGTCACACTGAAGCTGCATGGGTAAAGGTACGGCTATATGTAGATCCCCTAGCACGGATCGAACCCACATCATCTCCGTGTTTGCTTGCGCCATGGCCCTATATTCAGATTCAGCACTTGACCTTGCCACAACTGTTTGTTTCTTGGTTTTCCAAGAAACCAGAGAGCTCCCAACAAAAACGGCAAAACCTGAGGTCGATTTTCGATCCTTAGGGCATCCTGCATAATCGGCGTCTACACATGTTGAAATAGATAAATATGTGCCCTTTCCAAATAGCAACCCTGAACCTGGAGAAGACTTTAGATACCTCAGTATCATGTATATGGCATCCATATGAACTTGTCTCGGCTGCTCCATAAATTGACTCACCCGACTTACTGCAAAGGCAATATCGGGTCGAGTTATGGTAATAAAAAGAAGCTTACCCACCATTTCTCTATATCTCTTCTTGTCTACTTCAGCAGTGTCATCATCATACAGCTTCATTCTTGGATCCATGGAAATACTCGATGGTCTGCATCCAACCATACCTGTTTCAGTTAAAAAATCTGTAATGTACTTCCTTTGGGTCATCATCAGACCATGTGCATTCCTGGCAAATTCCAACCCCAGAAAGTATCTTAGGGTTCCAAGATCCTTCGTAACTAACTGACGGCCCAGAAATGCTTTTGCCCTCTCTATTCCCTGAACATCATCTCCTGTAACTAGAATATCATCAACATAGACCATGATGTCAACCGTACCTCCAGAAGACTTCTGAACAAACAACGAGTGATCTGCATTTGATTTTTTGAACCCATGTCGTTCAATCAGATGGGAAAGCTTCTGGAACCACGCCCTTGGGCTCTTTTTGAGGCCATAAATTGCCTTGTGAAGTCTACACACCATATGCTTCTCCCCCTCAGCAGTGAACCCTGGTGGCTGCTGCATGTAGACTTCCTCCTGCAAGTCTCCATACAAGAAGGCATTCTTGACATCAAGTTGTGATATAGTCCAGTCACGTACCACAGCAACTGATAATAGAATATGAAGAGTAGAGTGACGAGCCACTAGAGAAAATATATCCATATAGTCCACGCCATAGGTTTGTGTGAAACCTCTCGCGACCAGTCGTGCCTTGTATCGATCTAGACTGCCATCAGCATTGTATTTAACTATGAATACCCGTTTACAGCTAACAATGAATGCGTCAGGAAGAGCATTAACCAAGCTCCATGTGCCCCGAGACTATAAGGCACACATCTCGTCTTCCATAGCTAGCCGCCAGCATTCAATCTTCATAGCTTCTTGATAGGTCCGTGGTATGTCCACGGAAGACAAAGCTGCGGCAAATCTCTGAAAGTCGCCTGTGAGGCGATGAAAAGACACCTGGGAAGCAAAGGGATAAGACGCACACGTCCGCTTTTGCTTCCAGATAGCAATAGAAATATCAAGATCGTCGTCCACTGCACTGGATGGTGTAGTCTCCTCCTGTAATGAAGAATCCTGCACATGTACCATATCTGACCCGTCAGTAGTAATGCCATCTGAACATACCTGAGGCGTGATGGATGCCTGATGTGTAGCCTGAGCAGGACTTGACTGACGCGTATAGAATTTTGGTAGAGGTGGAATAGGAGGTTGTGGAGGTGGTGGTGGTGGAGGTGACGGTGGATTAGGTGACATGGCAACTGGAGCAGGAGTGGACTCAAGTGAACTCCAACTAGAAGGCGGAGGGACATAGACATCATCGTCGGTAGTGGATGGGACCAGCCTGTCACCTGCATGGGAAAAATACATAACTGACTCAAAAAACGTGACATCAGCACTGACAAAGTATTTCTTGTTTATGGGGTCATAACAGAGATAACCCTTTGAGTCCGAGAGTAACCGACAAAGACACACTTGACAGCTCTAGGAGAGAGTTTGTCAAGTCCAGGGGACAGGAGATGAACAAATGCAACAGTACCAAAGACACGAGGAGTAAGTGAGAATAGTTCCTTATCAGGAAAAATGATAGAAAGAGGAATTTTCTAAATGACCAAAACGAAGATGCCAGATGTACGGAGATACTAGTCCGACGAAATAAGAAGAGACACCAGCATAGGAGTTCCGGACCAGCCGATACATACCATTCGGCTCAGAGCCGCAGCCAATCACCCTGCTCGTTAGTATGTCCTGAAAAATAAGAGATGAGGGGTCAAATATAGCACGACAGTGCAAATCCTGTGTAATCTGACTAATAGACATCAAATTCATTGAGAACTCGGGAGCATGTAGAACATTCTGCAGACGTATAGTAGGTGATAAGGACACCTCCCCCTATCCAACAAGGGGGGAATGAGTACCGTCTGCTATCTGCATTGAGCGGCCATGTGGGATGTCCCTGTAGGACTCAAGTCTCTCTCTATCACGGCAGAGGTGATGGGTGGCGTCAGAATCTATAATCCAATCAGATATATCATGACAAGATGTGAAAGCAGTAGCACTACCTGAGGTACTAGCAGCAGCAGACGAACTGGCAGAAGCTGTAGCAGCAACATCTGAAGGTCCACCTGGAGAATCGGTAGATGATTGTGGCATAATATCACGTAGACGTGCCACAAGCTCCTCGAATCTGTTATCTGCAGCGGATGCTGACTGGTACAGAACATGCTTGGCTACGCGCTCTTGCTGGAAACTCATGCTTAGAGTAGCATGTATCTCCGAGTGGCCTGTGCGATGGCAGAACGTACATGGTTGGCGAAAGCGACCACTCCTACCACGGGGTCCACGTCTACGACCGGAAAACTGACCACCTCTCCCACGCGATACTGCCATCGCCGATGAGGGTGGAGTAGATACACTGGAAGAAACAGATATGCGACTGAGCCTCCGGTAAACATTCTCCATTGGAGGAATAACTGCATCGGCCAAAATCTGAGAGCAAACTGCCTCATACTCAGAATCTAGGGCTGCAAGTAGAACACCCACCATAGTAGCATTCCGAAATGTCTTCTGCTGCTCAGAAGTCGCCGTGAGTGGTATGGTACTGTATAACTTCTCAAACATCCCACTCAGGGACGTGTACAATGAGTGAAGTGGCATGCTGTTCTGCTTCATCGTGAATATATCATGCTGGAGCTGTAACATCTTGGTCTCATTCCGTACTTGAGAATACGTAGCGGCCAGAATATCCTACATTGCCTTGGCAGTGGGCAGATGGAGGACATCATTGGCAATCTCCATCGACAGTATGCCTGACAGCCAAACCTTGGCATAAGAATCATCAGCCTCCCACGAGGCATATATCCCCGTCTTCTCTGTCGACTCTTCCTTGATAAGAGTATGCTTCTTACCGTTTGACTTCATAAGGCTCATGAACTGCATCGCCCAGAGCTCATAGTTCATCCCATCCATCTTCACTATTGGCGCGGGACCTTTAAACGCGCCTATGGAGGGCATATCAACCTTGGATTCTGACATATCGCCGAAGATGAAGAACTAGGGTTTGTAGACAAAGAACCAGGTGTCTACACATACTGCATAGGATTTGAGTACGTATGTAGATGTTACACACCCAAATCCATGGATCTGGCAAAGGAGGTTGCTACGACGGAGGCCGGGACTGGAACCGCCTCTAGAAGGCTAGGGCCGGGATCGGGGCGGGAGGCAGGGGCCAGGACCAGGAGGCGGAAGCGGGGCCGGGACCGGGAGGCAGGGCCGGGAGGCGGAGGCGAGGCCGGGAAGCGAAGGCGGGGTCGGGAGACGGAGGCGGGCCGAGGGAGAGGAGGGGGTGGCGGGTGGGAGAGCCTAGGGTTTTGGCTCTGATACCATGTTGGGAAAAGTAAGCAATTCATTATTCCAAAGAACCCTAGGGTCTCTTATATAGGGAGAGACCTCACAGGTAAAGTACATAGTAGTCCAGAGAGTACAGAAATTGTGAAAAGGGTACACAACATAATAATAATAATAATAATAATAATGGTCTCAACAAGATCCACAGGAGAATCCTCCAGCATCATGGTTGACTATTACCGCATCACACATGTAACATTAGGAACCTTTGCACTATGTATTTAAGGTAAAACTCCAATTGCGGGTGCCTGGGCCACAAAAACCCTATATCATGCCATTTGGATACAGGTTGTTGCTATATTATGGGCAATTTGGCTCGCTAGGAATGGTGTGATCTTTCGTAGTGAAAGATTTTAGATAGAGAATATTATGGAACACGCTTGGATTCTGAAGGATTCATGTTCTTTGTAATTGATATACTTTAATTTCTGAATATAAAAGTCTTGGGGAGGGGGGGAGCTCCTCGACACATCAGGCTTTTTCCGCTCATAAAACCTATGGCATCCCCCACATGTGTTTTTGATGCCTCCAAAAAGGATATCAAGAGGATAGATGTCCAAATTCTAAAGACTGTAATGATATCAAAGTAGCAAATGATAACTAATTGTTTACCCTGTAATGATATAAAATTCAGGGAGAGCTTATTGGTGTATGCATCCATACAACATATTTAATGGTGAAAACCAAATGTTTTTTTGTTGTTTGTATCTGCCAAAGCTGAGCAAACAACGAAACCCAAGCTTTGAATACAAATTGCACTCAAGAGCAGCAGTAAAAGGAGAAGAGGTTCAAGAAGACAAAGCTAATTTAAGCTTCTGAACAAAAGCCTGAGTTAGAGGAAAGAAGGCGGGTTTGTATATTGCACTCAAGAGCAGCAGTAAAAGGAAAAGAGGTTCAAGAAGACAAAGCTAATTTAAGCTTCTGAACAAAAGCTTGAGTTAGAGGAAAGAAGGCGGGTAATATACAAACGTTATCTTTTCTAGCATCCTTGTAAAAGAACCTCGAATGTGAATCATGTCACAGCATATATGACTTGTAGAACCCCTCGTATAATCCATCTAACAAAAAAATCCTTTCGATTAATCAACTAAACCTTAGTGATCGAACAGCTTTGCTCATTTTACCTTCTGACCAAAAACATGGAAGCATGTATGATTGACCACTCGCCATTTTGATCACTCAACTTGGTTCATCTGATCAAGAAGCCTTGCTCATTGTCATGAACTCATTATGTATAGTAATATAATGATCAATCAAACTTGTTTATCCAATCGATCATTTTTCTCAAAGATCCCGGACTAATGAATTCAGTCATACTAGTGTGTTGAGGAAATCGATAATCACTTTTCATGTCACTGATCTTACTGACCAAAGTGATCGATCAAACTCGCTTCAGTGAGCCAATCACCCACAGCTAATTAAGCGGAATCTGGAAATGTATAGTATTTGTTCTTTGCCTTATTTGGACCACACCAATGTTAGACCTAGTACTAATTTTTTATTGATAACCTATTGTGTCTTACAACATATACAAGCAATATAATATTTCGTAGTTCACTCAAATCTTTAAGAGAATTTTAAGAACATTCCTGATTCTCCTACGCATCTGCAATCAATTCAAGCTCTGCTCTACCAACTTGATCAATCTTCGGTTTTTATTTGCTTACCAAATCATCAATCTGCATATAATTAATTACTCAATTATTCATTTTTTATACATGGTATTTGATGTCCGAGTTTATTAAAAACATGTCCTCTTATGGAAGATAAATTTTGCTCCAAGAGATATCAGAGTGATTTATACTGCAATTTACTTGCTTGTGTTCAAAGCAAGTTGTCGGCATAGTAACCGTTTGGATCGATGGCTAAACTTGAAGACTATGGTCGTCAGTTTTAATAAAAGAAGGGTATTCGCCATCAGTAGGTGTTCACCCAGAAACTCCATTACTTGCTTGTGTTGGAAACAACTTGTTGGCATAGTAACCAGTTGAATCGATTGCCAAATCCTGAGCTTGAAGAATATGGCCGTAGGTTTTTTTTGATAAAAGAATGGTATTCGCCATCAGTAGGTGTTCACCCAAAAGTAATACATTCCATGTACTTCAGTCAATACTCAATAAGAAAACTGCCATAAGTATAAACATACACCATGTAGTTCTTCTCATCCCGAAAGATCAATGCATTCCTATTTCACCAAATGGCTCGCATATACACAAAAGAGGCATGGTTCCACCCTCGACCCGAAAGTCAAGGACCCAACACTCTTCCCGAATTGGTCTGAGCTAGAAGCATAGAGCCAATACACCCCAACCCTCTTCCAAATCTCCTTAACATTGATACACGGAAAAATAGACGATTAGTATCAGCATCCTCCTTTGCAAACATGACAAATAATCAAAGTGTTTGGGATAAATCACGTCCTAAAGAATCGCCATTTTATTCCTCTTGAAGCCATATAAAGACCTTAACCGTCAATGGTGCTTGCACCTTCCATATCAATCTACACTCTTTCACCAACTTGGAATCCCCCAATAAGCTCTACATCATCAACCCTTGTAAGTTTCTTTCATTGGGAACTACTCCAAGGTCCATCAACAGTCTTCGGGTCCTTCGGCAAATGGCTGAACTTCAAAAAATGATGTTTGAGACCCAAGGAGAAAAGAAGAACCCATGCACCATCTCCAACACATGTAGCGGACTAGTAATCTACCATCAATGCTTCTCCTTCTGCAGCCAATCAAAAAGTCTAGGAAACCTGTCCCAAAAAGCCATGGCCATCATCGACCGTCAAGCCAAGGTCGGAAAGGCATGCCATCCCCCACCACTAAATGCATAAAGGAGGACATCCTTAGCATCAACTGACAAATACCCTTCCAGAAATTGGAAGGGAAACTCACTCACCTTCATGCAAATCACATCAAGGTAAGTAGCAGCACCATCAATCATGCACTAGTCAGCATAGCATACTCTCATTTTCGTCCCAACTCCTCATAACCCACTTGATTTACAACGACTCATTCATCTCCCTGAGACAGAGTTCCTCATTCATTTCCCTGAGACAGAGTTCCCCACTGCCTTATTCCAACCTTATTCCAGGGGCAAGAATGCAATGCAACATCCCATAAAACCAGAGCCAGGCCCATCTACCTGCCAAAGATAGTTCAAAAGCCCCGCATCGAACTTTCCAGGCACAATTGAATCTTAGTTGGAAACTTATACTTTTATGGCTAAAATATCAAAATCGTCGATAGCACTGACTTGAGCAAGATCAATTGCATGTCCCTCGACAAACATCTAGCTTCTAGCTAAGTTACCAACTTACAATTCATCTTTCCCAACAAGTGCAGCCAACTGTCAACTGTGTAGCCTCCGCATCGTCGAGTGAAACCCCCAATAAGACAAATGCAGACAACCCTTATGCATGCACATCTCAACCCCCACAGACCACCTCAACCTCATTCATATATAGATGAAGAAAAGAGAACTTTGACTTGCAGCCAATTGTCACTGAATAGCCTCCCCATCATGGCCTCAAATTTCAGCGAAATTCAGTCGAATTTCTGTCGAATATCGATATCCAGTCGAAATCGAAATTCCACAGAAATGACCGAAATGACCGAAATATGGGGGTCCTTGTACAAAAAATGACCGAAATGACCGAAATTTCGGTCGAAATTCCACCGAAATTCCATCGAAATTCTGTTTTGGTCGGTACCGAAATGGTGACCGAAACCGACATTTAAGGCCTTGCTCCCCATCGTCGAGGGAAACCCCCCATAAGACAAATGCAGGCAACCCCCAAGCATGCATAGTTGAACCCCACAGGTCTCCACCTCAACCTCATCTATATCTAAAGGAACAAAAGAGGACTTTGAGTTATTAATGTATACAGTCAAGAATCCCCCTAAAAATATCAAGGAAAGTTGACAAACTTCGGACCTCAAGAACCCCCCCTCCGCAAAGAACATAGTATCATCAACATATTGCAACTCCTAAATAGGGATCACATGGTTCGTATATACCACCAAGCATCTACATTGAATCGACAACTAGGTAGCAACAGTGAGGGCAACTGCCATGACGACTAATAGCAACTAATAGCAGGGAAATAAGCGATCAACCCTGCATGACACCCAGTTGCGGCTAGAAAAATTGTCACTCAATGAACCATGAAAAAAAACCAAGAGCAACATGGTGGTGAACATCATTTCATCCAGAAGATCAACATGTTATGTGATGCAAACTCCACAAAAATCTATGATCTATACGGTCATATGCTTTGAAAAATCCACTTTCCACAACATTCTAGAGAGATGCCTACGCATCAAATCTGATACAACCTCTGATGACATAATGCACCATCAGTCTACGGGTAATAAAAGTCATATGAATGACAATTGACACCAACACCACCCTAAGCCTATTAACAAGAAACTTTGTAGCATTCACATAGATCACATTAGATAATTCAATGAGTATAAAGTCCTCAACACTAATTGCAACATCAATCTTTGACAAAAGAAATATTAACACCTGATTGGGCCTTACAAAGCCCAAATTCCTAGCTTGGAAACCAACATCAAATAAAAAATGTCATGTCGCACCACCTCCAAATTATTTAAAAAAAATAGGAATCTCGTCCGACCTATAGAACTATATCATTTAAGTCGGTAAAAGCTCATGCATACCTCATGTTCTGAAAACAACACGTCAAGCCACCGACTGAGCCTCACTAATTTTGTTGACCCTTCCATTGGACCACCACCTTCAACCAAGGTACGATTACCACTTAACAAACCACTTGGAATTTCTAGATGTCACCTTTCCCACCTATTGAAATGTTTGATGGATCTATGATTTTGGTCATGATTTTTACTCGGCTAGATTTTCAAGCTAAAATTTATCGGTGTGGATGTAAGAATAGTGGAAATACACACACATTAACACGTTATGATCAAAAGGGTTAGTAGGGATATTGATACACAATTATAATATTAAATGGCTTAAATTTGATAAATAATAAAAAACATATGATAAACTTTACATGCCTAATGTTAGATCCCAACTTGAACAATCACATGCATTTCCTTGGAGACACACAAGTTAGATCCCAACTCATGGAAGGAAAGAAGAAAAGAAACCACTTCACAAGTGTGTTGAAGGGCTTGCATGGTCAAAACAATTGTAATTTAAAAATTCGTCTACCATGACAAACAATCAAGGGAACTGACTTGCAAGAACTCTGGGATGCACTCAAGCATCCTTCCATGCAGAAGATCCTACCTGTTTCCCAATACTACCAAACAATGATGTAAATTATGTAATACCAAGAGAAAAACCTTGGAAATTCCATGTGAAGCCCGCATGCAAGATGTGCCCCTAACTATTCAATATAAAACTGCAGCCACAATGTTTGCAAAAAAAAACTAAAGGCACAATACCATTCATTGACAATTTTCCACGGGTACCCTTAAAACGACAACCATGAGCCTCCAGATATTTGCATATCTTCCCTATGTCCCTCACGCCAATCACATCAACATCCAGATGTAACATTCAAAACCTCCAGATAATTCTTGCTCACCATTTCTTCACTTGGCACTTCCCTATTTGCAACATGACCGTTCCTTGTCCTACTGTGAATTGCACCATATCCTACGGTATCCTCATCATATTTTCCTTCACATATGCAAAGAAAACAAGCATTTAACGACACTAAACAAACTTCCTTAGTAACAATCTTCCTCCAAGAATGTGCACTCTTTCTCGATTACGCTATGAGTGCACCTTTAGTCAAAGTCATCGTGATCTATTCTAACCCGACGCAAGGATCTTCAATTCAACTACAGCACCTGCTCATGGAAATCTCCCAGTCCATGCCCTGTTCTTTTACAGAAGCATCGCTACAATCGATAATTCGCAATATAACTCAACATCCATCCAAATACATAAATTTGTTGAAGAAATAAAAAAGAAAATGAGATATATTCCAAAAGCGCACAGGAACGTACAGTTACAGAACTCCATAGGCGGCATTTCAAAAACAAGGAGACGCAAACGCAGAGCGTTCTATCTTATCTATCTTCCACCGCAAATGTAAACAAGAGTTAAGCAGAGATGCCGAGAGTGTCAGATGAGCTTGAAGGGAAGGGGCCAAGGGGTGGAGCTGGGAACCTCCACTCTCTCCTTGATCCGTTCGATCTTCTTGTCCTTTTTTGGCCTCGCCTTCCCGTAAGTCCCCCGGAACCGCTTCCCCTTCTTCGTCTTCCGGTCGCCCCTCCCGCAGAGCTCCGGCAATGAGGACGACGGCGGAAGCGAGGTGGGAGTATTGGCGAGAGGAGGCGGGAACGAGGTGTGGGAAAGCGAGTTGAGGGAGAAGGCAGAAGCGGGAGGGCGGCGCTCTGCCAGAGCCGCCAGGCGCCCCATCGAGAGCCATCGGGACGCCATTGCTGATCTCGGAGTTCGGGAGTGGAGTTGGAGTGCGTCTCCCGGGAGATGATGAAAGAAAGGGTTTGTGTATTCTTACTCAAATCTCCTTGAATGGAAATATAACCTTACTATTGTTTATGCAAATAAATCCTAAGTGTGATCTTTCATTTCGCATACTTATTTTTTTGACATGAATAGGATGGACATTTTTTTAAAAGAAACAATTGTAAATGTTACGATATATGAAAGTTAAACTTTCATTGTTGTAGTTGGTTTTATTCCCTCTTTTTCACTAAAATTATTTACATCCTTTGATCCCAAACTAATGAGAAACCTAAAGAATTCGTATAAAAAATTTCCAAATCACAAAGAAACAATAGGAAATTGTGAAAAAGAACGATGAATGAGCCCTAGGATTTCCGACGAAATATGCTTCGACCTCAAGTATGTCTTTCGATCAGACCCTTCCTGTGATAATCAATGCTCATTTAGATGATACACATGAAGCCAGACTCATAGAGGTCCTAAAAAGAAAGTCTAGGGCTATCGGATGGACAATCTCCGATTTCAGAGGAATAAGCCCTTCATATTGTACACAGTAGATCTTCCTAGCGAATGATGTCAAAACTCCTCGGGAGTCTCAGAGGCTATTGAATCCCAATCAGAGAGAAGTGGTTAAGGCGGAAATCTGTAAATGGATGAGCGCAAGGATCATTTTCCCCATTTCGGATAGTATGTGGGTCAGCCAACTCCCCTGTTCAACTTTTTTTATCTTGCTTTATCGAGTCCCATATCATTATCTCTCTCGGACAAGACTAGCTTACATTTTTAATATAACTTGTCTCTAACTTATCACTTGTAGGTTTGATCACATTCTCAAATGGATCTTTAAGAACTAGTCATTGATTGAATGATTTTTAGGGCCTGTTTGGTTGCAGGGTTGGGCAGGATTGGGTTGGGTTGGGTTGGGATGAGTGAATAGTAATTTGTGAGGAGGAAATACCCTTGTGAATAGTAACCAGGGTTGGGCCCAACCCTGCCCAACCCTGCAACCAAACAGGAGGGTTACAATATTTAAACCACAACCAAATCCCTGATTTTAATTTTAATGTCATATACAGTGGTCGTTCTTGCCCTTACTTCTACTCTAGTTTTGAGGATAATATTGAATTCTTGATTGTCTGTTCTACATTACTTTTCTGATTTCATACGATCAGTGGATACGATCAATATTCGAATTGAGGTTGATTCCATCACTTAAGAATAAAGTCCCATGATAGCTAATCCGAGAACATTATTCTCTCTAGAATATACTATCATATATCGACCACAAAATAAGTCTCACTTATAGATATATGTATATAATTTAGTCATGGTAAGTTGGACCACCAAATAAATCAAATGCCCCTATGCAAACCTATATCCAAATTCAGTTCATTCTAAAAGTTTCATATATGAACTCAAATCTTTTTTAATGAATATGCTAATTTGAATTACAATTCATTTCATTTTTTAGTTTTGAATATCAAATTTGATTTTTTTTTTATTTGAATTTGAAATGTTAATATATGCCTTAAAGATAACTTAAAATACTTTATACAAAAATAAATTTTAAATAATTTGGTTCAGAATTCATTTTTAAGAGTAAAAAAGATTATAAAATCAAGGAGAACAATCAATGGATAATATATATGGGTAAAATGGGGCTGCCCCCTGGGAGTAGCCAACTTGGCTACTCCCACCTTATTTTTCCCTCATTTTTTTATTTCTTTGGAAAATAAAAATTTGTATATTCATCACTATAACCCTCTAACATTCTATTAAAATTTCGTCAGAAATAGATACTCCTAGGCCCTCCATCCAGACATCAATTTTTTAAACGGTCGCAGGATTTTTTAAATCGACCTTTTTTGGATGGAGGCCGTAGGAGTCTCTGTTTCTGACGAAATTTTAATAGAATGTTAGAGGGATATAATGATGAATTTAAAATTTTTATTTTCCAAAGAAATAAAAAATAAGGGAAAAAACTGGGTGGGAGTAGCCAAGTTGGCTACTCCCAGGGGGCAACCCCATTTTACCCTATATATATTGCATACAAAATTTAATGTAGGTTATAGTTAGTGATCACCCTAATGTAAAGGCTGAGGAGGGTACTGGGTACCTCAGTAGACTGTGTACCACGATAATTATCAAGGAGGAACTTTACATAGTATGAATATCGCCTTTATGGGAAAAGGAGAGGGAGCACCATTGTGAACCTAAGCATAGCGATGCAGTGTTAAAGAACAAAAATGAAAAGAAAACAGTGTGCAAACGTTGGAATTAAACCTGACCAAAATGTGAGCCGGGCTGGCCCATGGGTCAGGCTGAACAGACGAAGGTTCAAAAACCTATGTCCAAAGCCCACCATGGGCCAGCCCATAGCCCATTTTGTTCTTTTTCCATTGAATTTTTTAATAGTACTTAATGAGTATAAATAATTTTATTAATATCATTTATACTTTATATAACTAATATAAGTATTTTACATGTTACTTGACTTCGTAAACTATTAAATTTATTTAAAACTAGTAAGAAAAACTTGAAGTGTATCATATTAATGCGTGTATTATTCAACAATTCAACGTATATTTATATATATATTTTTTTTATTTTTTATGGACCAAGCTTGGACCAACCCATGCTCAAATCTCCTATCCGAAGCTCGGCCCATGAACGAGTTGGGTGGGCACGCCTCAAGCCCGTTAACCAGATGTAGCTAGAATAAGGAATTAAGGACGAGGCTGGGAATTGGGATTAAAATGTTAGACTTCTACAATGTTCTGCTAGATCTTATTACTAAAATCTTATACTCTAGTTTTTAACATTAGGTCATTGATCTTTATCTAATATGATGTAATATACAAATGTGTCCATTTTGCACGAACATACAAGATGAAACATATCTTTTTGTGTATGTGTGTATATCGAAACAAATTATTTTTGAACAAATTCATGTCTATTTAACTTCGATTCATTTATTAGTCGAATCTACTTGTCATATTCAAACTACCTGCAATTAGGAGCACTAATCGAATCGAATACATTCGAATCCACAACAATTCTAATTTAATTCATTATAAAAGCTTCGAATCTGAACTCGAATCGAATTTCAAACAAATTTACTAATTAAATATAGATTTCATTTGAAGTTTCAAATATTCAAATTCGATTAATTTTATTTCGAAATTGAAGTGTTAATTGATGTGTTAAATCTTATATAAATTATATTATATGAAGAATAAAATAATATAAATATTTTATTGTATAAATCTAATTTTGAATGTGTATTACTAAGTTTAGTTGAAAAAAAGTATACAAAATCAAGGAAAATATAAAACCAATACAACATATTGGATAAAAGTACATGATTTTTATGATTATTATGTCTTTTACAATCTAAATATACTCTTTTTAAACTGATGAATAAATGCATAAATACAATATAATTATATGAGCATATCAAAGAGATATAATATCAATGACTAAAAAGCTGAACACATTATAATTATCATTGCATGTTAAAAGCAAGACAAGATCAGACTTATAGAGAAAGTTGATAAAAATTAATATTATCAATTGAAATAATGAGAATAGTAAAAATTAATGTAGTAAGATAACACCTCATAATTTAGCGTGGGGATCTTCGTTATCAAAAACTGAACCATGAAAATAAAATATATGAATTTTTGATGTACAATGCAACAACTTACATTATGGTGAGAAGAACTTGTATATTACTCATGCGATGATGAATGTCACCTTGACCAAGATAACAATTATGGATTGCCATGCCAGGAATCAAAACGACAAAAAAGCAAAGGAAATATATCTTGATAAATTTTGAATCACGACAAATGTTAAGGAGGAATGCGAAGTAGCAAAATCATCATTTTCACATGCTAGGAGAAATGCCACCATAATCTATCGTTGGCATTTAGGATCTTTGGTAGATAATGAAAGGGATAATGAAAAAAATAGTGTAAGGAATGTAAAAACATGAAAATAAATGTGAGTGAGGATTTAGAATAACAATCAGCATTTGATCTTTCCTATTAGATTTCATTAGTTTTACTCTTTTTTAGAATATAAGAATATTCAATCACATATCAGTAGGGGTCTATTTGATTGCCAGGTTGAGGTGAGTTGAGATAACCTGATGTGAATAGTAGCCATTTGGGATAGTTATGAGAGTTGAAGAGAGTTAGAATAAAGAATGTGATGTGATGTCACTATGATTCGTGATGAAATTCCAACTCAAGATTAGAGAGAAATAAATCAAGTAACCCCGAGTAACCCGATTACCAAACGGACCCTAGAAGTCAGGTGGGGACGAGGTTTCCAAGGAGAGGGGGGATAATTTTTCCCATCGCTTAAATCACCAACGGTAGCCTCCACTATTATTTTCCAAACGGAATCAGTAGCTTTTTTTATGATTGAAAGATGGGACCGATGGTGGGATTGGGTACATAGATGAGGGCATCATATATCTAAATTATCCAAAAATGTAATCATAAAATTAGCTAGGAAAAAAACTCTCTAAAGCACCAGCCAGATATACCTAGTACAACACTTGGGCATGCTAAGTCAAGATATTCCAACGGCATGTATAAGGTGGTGGTGCTAGATTTATAGAAGATTGTGGGATACATTGTGGGTAAACATCTAAAATAAATTGAGGGAAAACTCCCAATGGGAAAAAAACGGTTTTTGGATGATAAATCAGACGCAGAAACAAATGTTTGATGCTTTTATCGTATATTTCCCTGCTTGCCCATTTTGATATTTGCAATCCGACCCATAAGACAATCCTTCTTTTGTGCAGATAGGTTGAAAAAAGAAAGGAGGACGCGGAGAACCGAATGGGAAAATTTAAAAGTCCAGCATCGACAAACACGATACCTGATGAAGGATACTAGCGCTGCCTGAAACTCCAACAGAAGGCATCAAACAGTTAAAACGAAACGCATAGTCCAACCTCTCAAGCATTTCAAAGAGGCAATCACTTATGGGATGGAATGCCGACAGAGCAATCTGTCGTGATTGGGTAACCCTGGGCAGGGTGTAACACTGAGTGTAAAATGCATGGTAGTTGCTCCTTCGAACCTTACCGAACTGGATAATGAATATACAATTCCACACGCATAATGAAACTATACACACACATATCAAAGGACAATGCTGGGGTGTATCGACAGCATATACATCTATTCTAAATGATATCCACCATAACAATAAGCCAAAAACCAGATACTCCCTTTACAAAAATACTGTGGAAGCCACCGTTACAAGATAACACTGTAAAAAATGTGTTGGATAGCTTCCATCTACCTGCCTAGCACAGACATTGAATAAGAACCAAATATAAAACGAGTTGCATAGGTCCTTCATAAGATAGTATGAAGCACATTTATTATCATTTTTAGACACTGCCATATGATACGCTAATCGAGGATGAGAGGGGTATAAAGTAACAAGGTTAATTTATTTAGTTTAAGAAATCACTTCTAAATAGTTCCAAAAGAAAGCTACCTCCATGAACAAACATAACAAGCATCAACTAGACCAGTTTCGAATTTGGACAACCAAACCTAAACTGCAAAAGAAGTGTAGATTCGCCTGCCAGTGTATTCCACTATTATTCAAACGAAACCATATCAGTGTTCTTCGCCTTCTTTCCCGTAATTATAGACAATCTCAATCTGCAAAAAAACAATAAGAGATTGAAATTCATGTGAAGATGTGAAGGTCAACGGGCAGGCATTATATAACAGGAGGGAGGGGAGTGAGTCGAGGGAGAGGAAGAGGAGGCGGGGCAGATCGGGAGGTGTGGCATGGGTCGGGGACTCGGGGGAGAGGGAAGGGTAGGTTGGGAGGGGGTCAAGAGATGAGTGGGTTGTGCGGGCATGTGGGTCAGGACAGGGTAGATTGGGAAGAGTAGGTTGGGGATGAATTAGGGTTGGTCAGGAGGGGAATGGTGGGTCGGATGAGAGGGACAGGGTAGCGAGAAGGGGTATGGGTCGGGAGGAGAAAAAGGAAGGTCAGGAGAGGAGGGAGTGGGTTGGGGAGGGAGAGGGATGGGGGTAGGAGGGAGGGTAGGTCGGGAGAGGAGGGAATAGGTCGGGGGAGAGGGATGGGTAGGTCGAAGGGGAGGCGGAGGTGGGTGTGGGTAAGGCGGGAGGGTGATGGGGAACTGAGAAAACTTTGAAGTAAACCATCCATCAATGACGGAAAATTTATCCTCTATCCCACTATTCCAGAACCGGCACCAAGATCGAACTCAAGAACATAAAGCAGAATATGATTAACACAAGTTCTGCACCAATTTTTAGAAGAAACCATTTGAATATTCTATGCACAAAAAATAAATATGAATGAGAATAATTTTGAAACAACACTAACAAGATCGGAATAATATTGAAACAGGATTAAACAAGTATGTTCAACGAACTGAAATCTGCGAGATCGTCAATGTTAAACATAATATTGTCTTACCTATCTACTGATCTTAAATGATATATTTCCCTGCATATGCTTTCGTCATAATGAGAATGGTTGAAGCATCATTTCGACAGAGAAAACACATCCACTTATATGCAATTTAAAACTAAAGTTCCTATCAGCCCCCAAATTCGTAGCAGTGCCTACTGACACTGCAATATGGACCCATTCTACCAGCCCCTATGTTAGTCTGTTTGTCAAACTCTTCTTGACGTGAAATAAACTCATGTTTCTGTACTAGCTGCACCTTTTAAACAGTATATATTTCATATTTCTGTATTAACCGCACCATTGTACAATTATCAAGATGAAACATCTATGTCAAGATTTACAAAGACGTTAAAAGCAATATGAAAAGAATCGTGGGTGAGGCGTAAAGGGAAAGAATTGCAATAATCCATTGTTGTCCTCAAAAATGTACTTGCCATATGAGATCAAACTTCATATGAGAAACCAAGCTTATAGAAGTTGATAGTCCATATTCAGTCAAAAGGTCACTGGATAAAGATTAATCGGCACTGGGTGGCTTTTTTGTATTTTTTAATACATTACATTAAAAATTAATGGTTATACATATATTCTCATATGTTCATATAGATTTGGACATTTTCAATATTATGGTAATGAAATTGAAATAACTAAATTCCAACCAAATATTAAGCATCTCACTATTAATTTACTGTAAAATTAAAAAAAAAAGAATCATTGATCCCTTCCTTTTTTAAAAAAAGTCGCCCAACTAATTGGGCCAACTAAGACAAGGTGAACAGTTTCACCGATTAAGCCTATCTGGGTCGGCACCCCCACTCTAACTAATCGGCCGACTATTGCAAGTTTGTAGGATTCTCTGTATTACACATTCCATTAGAGTTGATTGATCGAATATTTAACTATCTTAGACACTCCAGATGTAACTATAAGTATTATATGCCCACGCAACTCACAGTAACCGGGTTATGAAATCAATAAGCCTTGAGCAATGTTAGACAAATCCAGTGTTGCATAAGACGGTTTCGGTATTCAGTCGAAGGGGTCACTGAATAGAGAATAATCGATATTCATGCGACTATTCGGAATTATGCGGTTTTGTATTTTTTAATAAAAAATTTATTTATAATACATATATTCTTATATTTTTATACATATATGGTCATTAATAACATGAATCCAAAATAAAAGTACCCATCAATATGATAGATATATAGAAATTGACATTTATGACGATACCATGGTATAATGCAACCCATAAAATTGAAAATTGAAAATAAAAAAAATATCAAAAGTCAAACTCCAGTCGGCCTAATAGTCGGGCCAATCGGGCGAATAGTCGGCCGACTATTCGGTTGGGCCGACTATTGCCAGACGGAGGTCTGTTCAGTCGGGGACCCCCCCCCCCCACACACACACACCGCATAGTCGGACCGACTATTCGGGATAGTCGGCCGACTACTGCAACAGTGGACAAATCATAACGTGAATACATCAATTTCTCCAAACTAAAGGGTTGCATTTGCAACATAACAATAAACATAACCACCATTCAAGACATAATCAATATTTCTTATTCCACCTCCTTTATGGGATAAGTGATGATTCGGATGGTTATCATGTTTTTTTGTGGAGGAATTAGTCGTGGGACAAGTTGTGGATTCATTTTTTTAGTGAATACATCTTTTCCTTGTGTTTGGAAAATCAATATGTGGAAAGGTAAGCAGCAAAAATTCATTTCCCCCCTTGATAAGTAGATAAACAAAGTTATACATCAATACCTGGCATAATACTTGGATTTTAATTTTTTTTCTACCATTTCAACCTTATGGATTAGTTGTAATATAAAACATCTAGACGTGATTGTGAAATCATTAAATCCAAGATATTAAGTCATCTTCATATAATCAATTAAACCACATGGTATATGAATGATATTAAGTACTAACAATCTTCATAGTACATACCTTTCTTCGTTGCTACGGTTCGATTGTAAAATTAAATAATTTAGATTTTTTAATAACTGAATGATTTATCTATTACTTGTAAAAAATAAATATAAGCAAAATCAATTGAATAACATAAAGTGGATCTCACAAATCAATTAAATTATACTATGATTATATGTAATTTGCATATTAAAGATGTTGGAGTATTTGATGGTGCGTCATGAGTTGTATCAGGGTAAATGGATCCTGTAGAAGATTCATTTACCCCCATCCAGTGTTTAGTCCCACATCGTCTAAAGGTGGGACTCGGAGGCTCTGGAGAGGCTATATAAGGAGCCCAAGACCTCCTGTACTCATTGAGAAAAAGCAATAGAAAAACACGCCCTATTTGAGGGCTTCTCCCGTGGTTTCATCCCGCTAGGGCCTGTTTGGTTGCAGGGTTGGGCAGGGTTGGCCCAACCCTGGTTACTATTCACAAGGGTACTTCCTCCTCACAGATTACTATTCACCCATCCCAACCCAGCCCAACCCAACCCAGTCCAACCCAGCAACCAAACAGGCCCTTAGGGAATAGGGTTCCACGTAAAAATCCCGATGTATTTCTTGTTTCTTTATCTTTATCCATGTTTTCGCTTCCGCTTCATATTTTATAACATGGTATCAGAGCGGGTCGATTCTCGAGGCTTTTATGTTTCTTATGTTTGTACAAGAATCGTTTCTTTTGGTGTTAGAGATTATTATGAAAAGTATGCATATTCACCAATTGTTCGAAGATCTATATGATCGGTTAATGTTCCAGAATTCGATTCTAGGGTTCCACGGTTCAATTTCTTGAACCCTATTTTCAGCCAAAGATTCCTGCACGTTCTGGCTAGCAGCGGGGAAACCCTAGAAACATTCCAGGCCGCATCCTCAAGGCGGCTTCCTGTCGCAGATCCAAGGCCCCATCGACCTCCAAGTTCTCCTGCCCTAGAAGCTATCTCCATCGAAAACTCGGCTGCATCGTGCAGCCAACTGCATCGCCCACAGAAGGAAAGACCCCCCTCGGGCCGCGGCGACGCATCCAGGCATGGCGTGCCACCACCATCTCCGAGCAGGCGGAGCCGACTCCTTGCGGCGGTGCGCGAGCGATTTCCAACAGATCTCCATTCGGCGGGCGAGCGAAATCAAGTCCCACCGTTCAGCCTCCAAGTCCGCATCTCCAGGACCAACCCCAGGCGCGCACCCACGAATCCCAGGCGGCACTCCAGGCGCGACTCCGGGTTCTTCTCCATCTCGCGAGACTCACGCTGGCGGCGCACCCTCCAAGCCTCCAGGCGCGCAACGCGCAGGAGGCGCCCCTCTCCGCACAAGTTCCAGGCTGCCGCACGACTCCTGGCGGCATGCTCCACGAGCGGCGATGCCGCCCTAGTCCACTCCCAAGCGCGCGATGGCGCCATCCTTCTTGCCGATCTCCTGTGCTGCCCTCTTCTTCGCGCGATGCAGCCCAAGTCAGCAGCGCGATGCAGCCCTCCCATCTTCTGTGGCGCAAGACGAAACCCTAACACGAGGTGCGGCGGCTGTTAAGAAAAAAAAGGGGTTCCCATGTGGGAACCCTAATATGAGCGCGGACCCGCCTTAAAAAAAAATGTGTGTTGAAAGCTCAACAGTGGGCTGAAAAAGGGGGCCTCATTAAAAAAAGAAAAAAGAAAGAAAGAAAGAGAGAGGCAGTGAGTTTTTGTAAAAAAAGGGGAGGTTTGTTTTTTCCAAAAAAATGTGAAAAAAGGCGCGTGCAATTAAAAAAAGCCACACGCATTTCGAAAAAAAATTTGATGATGCAAAAGCCGAAAAAAATGGAACGGCTTAAAAAATGTTAAAAAAATGTGACGGCTTATTAAAAAAAGGAAAAGAAAAAGCCGCAACAGATGTTTGTGAATCTTCATGTTGTGTACCCCTATTTATCTTGTCTTCTCCCAACTTTGTCGATGTTCATTTTCCGACAAGTATGGGAGAAAGGGGGAGTATATGTAGAGTCACAGGTTTTGATCCAGATTCCATATTCAGATATCAGTCTCCAGACCAGCCAGATGATCATACTCTACAGTTCGGTTTCAAACTCGACGATCATTGTTCTGAGTCTCCAGTTTCAGACATGCATGAGTATGCGGTCATTGTCAGATGAGCATATGTTGCCATCATTTGTTCGTGGACCCATCATTCTTCTTGTTGTCAGGCCAGAGTTTTCATGTGAGCCATAGGGACTCCAGAGCAGAGGACCATTCCCTATGCCATGTTGGCAAGGGTTTTCATGTGGTATCATATGTACACTAGAGTAGTGCACCGTTCTCTGAGCACTATGGGAGAGACCCAGTTCTCCGACGAGGAGACTATTTTCAGACTCCATTCTCCAGCGACCGTGGACTCCGACGAGGATTGCACAGCCACGGTCCTTTTCAGTTCGGCCCTTTTCAGAGATGGAGCAGTTGTCTACATTATTGTGGCGGGCCAGAGTACTCCGACAAGGAGACTCATTTCCAGTTGCAGCGACTCTAACATGCGCAGTTCAGAGCGCATGCTCTCCGACGAGGAGATTCAGCAGACTCACACTCCAGTCCTTTCGTCCTCCTCACACGTACGACATGAGAAGCAACGTCCTCGACTGCAGCAATGTGCGCGTTGGGTTGATATTGTCCGTAGTGTCCTGTAGCGTTGAGTTGAGTATCTTTCTGTTTGTCCAAGCCGAGCATTGCATGCTCCAGCTTGAGGGGGAGTGTTGGAGTATTTGATGGTGCGTCATGATTTGTATCAGGGTAAATGGATCCTGGAGAAGATCCATTTACCCCCATCTAGTATTTAGTCCCACATCATCTAATGGTGGGACTCGGAGGCTCTGGAGAGGCTATATAAGGAGCCCCAGACCTCCTGTACTCATTGAGAAAAAGCAATAGAAAAACACGCCCTATTTGAGGGCTTCTCCCGTGGTTTCATCCCGCTCCTTAGGGAGTAGGGTTCCACGTAAAAATCCCGCTGTCTTTCTTGTTTCTTTATCTTTATCCATGTTTTCGCTTCCGCTTCATTTTTTACAACAAAAGAATTAAAAACCGTTGGCAAAAAAATGCCAAAAAATCAAAGTAGACAAATGAGGTGAGAGGTTAAAAATAGAATCACAAGTATAGGCTCTATGAGAAAGAGAAACAACAAACAACAACAAAGCTTTTTCTCATATTAAGTAGGGTTGGCTACATGGATTCTTTACCTCCATTCAGATCTATCTCAGGTCATTCTCGGGCTTAGATCCAAAAAACTAAGATCCCTTCGTATAGTCTCATTCCAACACTTATTGGGCCTTCCTCATCCTCTTTTAGTCGGCTCAACATTCCAAAACTCGCATCTTCTCACCGGTGCATCAGCTGGTCTCCTTTGCAAATGGTCAAACTACCTTAAGTGATTTTCTCGCATCTTATCCTCGATCGGAGCTACACCAACTTTCCTTCCGATAGCATCATACTGAATCTGATCTTTACGTGTGTGTGTGTGTGTCTGATGAATCTCAGATTCAACATACTAAAATTGGCCAATTAAGCTCTACTCCCCAAAATCCATATTGCATTTTGTCATTAATTAGTATCATTGGCATTCATACATGCGCAAATAATATTTGCATTTCATCATTGCATAAAACAAGGAACCATAAATCCAAGAGCAAATTGGCCTAAACAAACAGCTAACTTTCCCCATTTTTAATTAATTCAACCTAACTCTGATTGACCTGAAACCACTTTCATTATGTAGATATTACTAACAAGAATAAACAAAAAAATAAAAAATTTGCTAACTCAAATAAATGACAATTAAACCCAAAACCTAATTTCACACCTGATAGACTAAAACATGCATATCTTCCTCATACAGTGTCTGATTTCGGTCGACTCACTTTTGAAGTACTTCATTTTCAAATACATTCAAAACAAGATCAATTTCATAAAATTTGGAACTCATGTGTGAAAGTTGGATTTTGGGCCTCATTTCAGCATTTTATCTTTTTGATGTTTTTGACACGAGTTTTTATGTACATTTTTAACCCATTTTTTCGTATTTCTTCTTAATTTGTGTTCTTCGACGAAAATTTTATCAAATGGTACAAAAATTCAAACCTAGATCAAGACTGAAATCAAAGAAATGGACTGAGTCTGAGTGACCATTGTGCGTTTGTACAAAATTCGTGTATTTCATACTTCTATTGTTTCCCCTTTTTCCTTATTTATTAAAAATCCAAATAATTTGATTAATGTGTAGTTATGTACCTTGTATTTTAACGAATTTTTTCTAGATTTTTTATCCTCTTTAAAATCATTAAAAATTACAAAACCTAAAAAAGGTGGTTTTCTATACACGGAGAACCACCAAAAATACCACTTTGAACAGTTGACCTCTTTTGCTCCTGGTTCCTTCATGAAAGTTGCAGATCTCGTCGAGACGAACAATTTTTATGAAGAAAATTTTTCGATCAGAGGTCTCCTATTAATTTTTCATTTTTCTTTCTCATTATTTTTTAATTTTTTTGGGTGACACGTGGTAGCTCCTGGACATGCCACATGACACCCCACTCCCTCTCTCTCCCCTCACTTCTCATTCTCTCTCTCCACTGCCCAGGTCACGTGCAGACTATGTGACATGACCCCCTCTTCCCCTCTCTCACCTCGGTCACGTGCTCCGCACGTGACCTCCGCGCCCCTCCCCTTCCGGGCACTGCACGCCGCCCTTCTCGTAACCGCTGCCCGCCGCCCCTCTGGTAACCGTCGCCCCGCCTTACCTCTGTCGTTACGGTCGTGCAACGACCGACATCCCCCTCTCATGTAACGGCAATCTCCTCCTCCTATAAAGTCACCCTCATCAGTCATTAGGAGCAAGCTCCAGTCAACATCAATGACAACGAGGTCGCCTGTAGGAGCGAAGACCTCTGGTGCGATCCAAGAGGGCCTACTCCCTCGTGTAGTTGCTCTCGCTCGGTTGCAGCCGAGCCACGACGTGCTCCACCCACGACCGTCGGCGATCACCTGGAGTGAGACAATCCTCCTCCCCCTCAAGCGAGTTCCCGCATCTCCATCCAGCGACGTTCTCCACCTGCAGACCACCTTCCGCCCCGAGCATCTTCCTTGATCTCTCCTCGTTACGTAGCTCCTCCGCCTCGGCCTTTCGCCTATCGCAACCTCTGCCAGCTCTTCCGCCTATGCTCACATCGACTCCGCCCCAGGTTCTCCCTTGCCTCCAACCACCTACAGTTCAGCCTCGGACGTGTGTCGCTTGAGGTCGAGCTCAATCGCCCAGCCTATTGTCACCGCACCATCGATTCTCGTGCATCCACAAGCACGCAACCTCTGCCCGTCCACCTCCTCGCCACCGTTGGATCAGGCTCTCAGCCTGGATCCAACGGCCTCGAAGCTCGCCCGAACCTTGAGGCTCAAGTGAACCCGAACCTCCTCTGACAGCCGCGTGGAGGTTCGCTCACCCAAACCTCAGCCTCGGTTCCCCCGAGCCAAAGCCCCACCTCCAAGCCTCACTGCACGCGTGCACTGCACGTGTAGCAGTGGGAATTTTGCAACTAGGCCTCGTAAGTTCCAGCTATTTACAAGTAGCCCCCGCCAACGCTCCACTCTCGTGCGCCTGATGGGTGGGCAAATTGCAGAAGTCTCCCCGTAATTCTGAATAATTACAAAAGTGCCCCCCACAGGGGTAAATTACATAGCAGACCCTCCAACTTCTAGAAGTTGAAGATAAGTCCTCCCAGAGACCTATTGGATGGAGAAATAAATTTTTATTGCATTTCAGCCCCTGCTATTTCAATTGAGCATTTCTTTTGCATCTGAACTCCGATTTTAGCATACAATATGTCAATTTGAAGCTTATTCCTTGCTTTTTCATTCTCCATATCTTGTGGACCAATCTGAAGCTAGTTATTGATCATTATTATTTGAGGAGCATTTTGATTTATGCATGCTAAAAAGGGATATATTCGTGTTGTATTAAACAGAGGAAATTGATGATATTTCTGCAAGGACTCAATTGAGCATATTTTGCGAAAGTCATTCCCTTACATCATTTGATAATTATTTATTGAGAAATTAAGTTGTGCAAGGCCTCATCAAAGGATAAAGAGTTATTGATCATATTTTTTAGGAATAACTTACAGGGAATCTCGATATCAATTATCCTTCGATAAAATTAATGTTGATCTGTTTCGAAAGAGTATGGATTGATCTTTTGACCTTCTTGTATGCAGCTTGGGATTACTTTTCTTGAAAATGTTTATTTGATCTGTGATTTCACTTCGAAGATACTGACTAATTTATTTGGATTAAATTTTTGAATAACAGATCATGTGTTCCATCATCTGCTCCGTTTATTTTTCTTTGCATTGCATCATCATCATATTTCTCTTTATTTTCCAACATAGAAATTATCTTAGGAATTATTTATTTATTTAAATTAATTAAAACCATGAAACTAAAAATCATTGTTCCCTATGTTCGACCTTGGTAGATTTGCGAAGTAAAAATTTTCCACAATATTCAAAATTTGTGATTTTTGATCACCGATTCTATCTCCTATACTACAATTTTAGAAAATTAAAGAGGCAATTTTTGAGTTCATCAGTGTCCACACATCCACCTTAGCATTTTCATTTCTGCTACTGACATTCTCTGCATATGTCTATGGTTCACAGGCCAACATTCAGATCCATAGAGCACAACAAGCCTCACAGTTGCTTTGTAAAACTTTTCTTTGATTTTCAAAGGAATTTTCTTATCACAGAGAACAGTAGAGGCTCCTCTCCACTTTAGCCAACCTGTATTTATTATATTTGTAACATCTCCATCGATTTCCCCATCACATTGCAAAATATATCCCAAGTATCTAAAAGAATCTCTCTTCTGAATGTTATCATCACCAATCTTAACCTCGATTCCTTCACCATTGCTTCCATCAAAACTCAAAGTACACTCTATATATTCAGTTTCTTCCTACTTATACGAAACCCTTTAGTTTCCAATGCATGTCTCCAGACCTCAAGCTTCTCATTTACTCCATATCTAACCTCATCAAATCATCAACGAATAAACATACACCAAGGTATCTCATCCTGAATGTGACTTGTCAACTCATCCATAATCAAAGTAAAAAGGAATGAACTCAAAGTTGAACCTTGATGCAGACCAATGTTGATGTTAAAATAGTCAGTCTTCCCAGACTGTATCCTTACAAAAGATGAATCGTTATCATACATATCTTTTATGAGGTTAATGTATAGGATAGGTACTTGTCTCTTCTCCAAAACTCTCCACAATATCTCCCGTGGGACAAAATCATAAACCTTCTCTAGATCAATTATAAAAATCATATGGAGGTTCTTCCTTTTAACTATGTAAATCTCCATTGTTCTCCTCAGGAAGTGGATGGCTTTCATAGTTGAGCAACCTGGCATGAATCTGAATAGGTTTTCTTTTACCTTGGAAACTCGTCTCAACCTTCTTTCGTTCACAAGTTCCCAAATTTTCATAGTGTGACTCATCAGCTTAATACCTCTGTAATTTAAACAATTTTGAATGTTTCCTTTCTTCTTATTAAGAGACACCATGATGCTTCTCCTCCATTCCTCAGGTATTTTCTTACATCTCCAAATAACATTGAATAAATTTGTAAGCCAAGTCAAACCACGCTCACTTAAAAATCAAATGGAGGTTCTTCCTTTTAGCTCTATAAATCTCCATTGTTCTCCTTAGCAAGTGAATGGCTTCCATAGTTGAGCGACCTGGCATGAATCTGAATTGATTTTCTTTTACTTTGAAAACTTGCCTCAACCTTCTTTCGTTCACACATTCCCAATTTTCATAGTGTGACTCATCATCTTGATACCTCTGTAATTTGAATAATTTTGAATGTCTCCTTTGTTCTTATAAAGAGGCACCACGATACTTCTCCTCCATTCCTCGGGCATTTTCTTTCTCGTCCAAATAACATTGAATATTTTTGTAAGCCACACCAAACTACGCTCACTTAAAACTCTCCAAACTTTAATAGGAATGTCATCAGGTCCTACACCTTTGCCATGTCTCATAACCTTCAAAGCCTCATCTACTTAATTCCTTTGTATCCGTCTATAGCTTGCACGATTAAAGTAACTTTCACTACTAGCTATATTTCCTTAAGTGATCTCTCTATTTCCTACCTCAATGAAAAGCATATGGAAGTATTGCTAGTCTCTATATCCTTTTAAGCAACAAGCATGTGGCCTTCCTTATCATTAATGCATCTCACTTGAGAAAGATCATTAATCTTTCTTTCTCTTGCTTTAGACAGCCTGAAAATACCCTTCTGGCCCTCCTTATAGTCGAGATTTTTGTACAAAACTTCATAAACTTTTGACTTAGCTTCGCTTACTGCCTTCTTTGCTTCCTTCTTCGCTATTTTTGTAATTTGTGACAGTTTCATCTATTCTGTCCTTAGACATAGCACTAAGCAAGCTTTTAAATTTTAAGCTTATTTTGCACCCCGTTACTCTACCACCAAGCCTCCTTTTGGCATGGAGCTCCTCCCTTTGACTCACTTAGCATCTATTTGGCTACTCTTCGGATACAAGATGCTATCGCCTCCCACATCTCATCTGCACTTCCGTTACAATCCAAATATAAGTCTTCTAAAACCTTCCCCCTAAAGCTTGATTGCTTCAATTTAAGATTCCATCATCTAGATCTAGTGATCTTGGAAAACCTCATTTTCTTTACTAGCCCTTTTATTTGCACATCCATGACTAATAAGCGATGTTGAGTGGTATGACTCTCTCCTGGGACTACTTTATAGTCTTTGCAACACAACCGATCTCTTCTTCTCAACGCAAAGTAATCTATTTGTATTCTAGTCGAGCCACTCTTATAAGTAATTAAATGCTACTCCCTCTTCTTGAAGAGAGTTTTTGCAATGAAAAAGATCATAAGCTATTATAAAATCCAAAATGACTTTTCCCTCTTCATTTCTATCTTCGAAGCCATGTCCTCCATGAATACTAGCATACCCTGAAGCATCCTTTCCCACATATCCATTAAGATCTCCACCTAGGTAAATCAAATTTCTTTGTAGGATTCCTTGCATAATCTTATCCAAATCCTCCCAAAAAGCTTGTTTAATCATATCCTTTAAATCAATTTGTGGTGCATAAATTGAGATAATATTCAGAATTTCTTCTTCGGGCACCAATTTTAGCAAAATAATCCGATCCCTGGATCATTGCACCTCAACCACGCAATCCTCCAAATCCTTATGAACAACCACTCCAATACCATTTCTGTCCTTTACCTGAATACCAAAGTTTAAAGCCAATCTTCTCGATCTCCCTTGCTTTCTCTCCAACCCATTTTGTCTCTTATAGACATAATATCAAAATCTTCCTTCTTTCCATCGTATCAACTATCTCCATCAATTTGTCAGTCAAAGTGCCAATATTCCAACTATCTATCCGCAACTTCCTTTGCAACCTCTTTTGCACTAACTTATTTACCCGCATGCGTCCATCATGTAAGAACCCTTGCAAATTTTGGACTGCATCCGGACGACGATGCAACGAAACTAGCTTATTTACTCGCATGTGTTCCTTATTCAATAAACCAAGTAAATTTTGAACTATATCCGGGCAGCAATGTAGCGGCCCTTGCAAACTTCTCATTGCATTCGAGTGATGCAATGCTTCACAAGTAAGAAACGCCCTAACAAAATCTAGATGTTTGCTTAAATATATGTTTAAAAGATCTGAAGGGGTTCAAGATAAATTCCTAAATAGTGTTGATAAAAGTACACTTTTAGGTATTTATCTGAATTGTTTCAAAATAAATTCCTAAATAGTGTTCTAAAAAGAACACTATTTAGGAATTTATCTCTCCAACGTTGGTTGTTGGTGTAACATCTGAAATCCGCCAAACCCGCACTCGACCTGATTAGCGTCCAATTATCCCAATAAAGGTATCTGGCAACATTAGATAACCTAAAACGATCAATTGATCATGAATCAAAAGTTGTTCGGGTGAAATCGACCGCAAATCGGTCGCATCGTAATGTGTGCGTGAAAAAGCCGCGACGCAAGTTCGGAAACCACGAAACAAACCGAGACCGTCATTAGATCTGATTCGACAAAACAAGACCAGCGGAATCGACCGTTTGTCAATCGGACGTCGTTTGATATTTTTAAATCATAAAATTTAATCTTAAACAAAAATCGTATCAGACCGTCTGTGCAACCTTCACGGTCTCTTGGTGGGTTGTCTACTGTGTTATATTATATTTGGAAGATTAAGAGATTGCCTAATAAAAGAAATTTTGGAACAATATCTGTGAACTACTACTGTTTAGAACATATTGTTTTTGAAAGTCTGATGGTTAACATAGAGTTGTCATACACCAACTTTTCCAGGAAAGAAATCTATTTAAAGATAAGAATTAATTAGACTTCAAGGATCTTTTTAATTTGGAATTCTTTGCTTAGGGGAAACAGTGGTTTCTATTGCATGTCCCCAACCCATAAAAAAATGAAGGTGGTATTAAGTAGCTTATTGCTTGAGAAAATCTGAGTCGAAAACATGAATTCGGGTCTCATAATCCAAATCTGATATATTAAGTGTAATATTAGTAGATCTTGTTATGCCTTTATGTTGAAAATTAGAGAGGTTAAATCTAGATAAAGCAATCAACGTTGAGTCGGATTTTTAAGGATGAATCAATGATAACCTATAATCAAGAGTGCCGGTCATGGTGCCCCTTACACCTGATCGTGCGAGGGCGCGGTGACCCTCAACTGGGCGGGAGAAAGGAAGCCCAGCTCGGGCAGCGGCCGCCAAGTGCGCGGGTCTAGGATCCCAGTCCCTTTTCGGTTTTTACGCGAGCTCGTAGTGTTTTTACGCCTCGTTGGGACCCCAACTTTAGATCAGTTACGTTGACCCTCTGTTTAGGATACCCAGGCGGGGGATCCTTGGTTTTCAGTTTTACGTACGAGCTCGGTCGCCCATAGTAGTCGGGCCGTTTTCTAGAGCGACTTTTCCGGGAAGTCTCTCTCACCCGTCTCAGTGGCGTAGTTTGGAAGTAGACCTATCCCTCTATTGGATCGCGCTTCCAATTAGAGGGCGAGACGGAAAAGCCCTTTTGTTGGCTTCTTCACCGCTTGAGTTTTTCTTCGCCAACAGACTTAGCGATGTCACATCCAGATCATCTATCTATATCTACATCATCTGGGGTTACATTTGAGACAGTTGCACTTGAGGTTGAAGGAATTACAATCAAAATTGGGTAATTGTAAGTAACTATAATCTGATTCGAAATCTCATTAAGCTAGTGGACGTGTTGAAAACTTAGTTAGGATGCATTATACAACACCGCATGCCTACGGAGGCACCCCAAGCCTAAGACATTCTCCAAGTCTTAGAGTCATAGTGTGAGGTTTCACAAGAACCAAGACCACAGACTATCCACTAGACTTAAGAATTTAATAAATCATTATATCTTCTCATCTCACCTTTCCCATCATCAAAATCCACAAATATGATCTCTGAGTAATATGAGAATAAAATATACATACTTATGATCAATGAGTTACCATAGAAATATGTTTATGTGGGAAATGTTGGAATAAGGGCTGACCATGAGAGGTGCTTACTAGAATTTGGAAACCTTTTTCAATTGCAAGTAGAAATAAATTTTAATTTGAGTTGTTCTCTCCTTTCTACTTGTTGCTTTTGAAAATATTAAATGCTTGTTATTTTTATATAAACTTATACGAAGTACCAGCGCCCGCTGACGCCTTTTCTCCCTTGCACGCATGGCAGGCAAGGAGCCTTTAGCACAATAGCAGGTTGATGATTTCAGGAGATAGAGTTTATACTCGACGGTATGGTTTATTTTGTGTCAGTTTTGTTCGGTATAATGTTTTATGTTTCTTTCTCTTCAGTCAGATTTTTGGGATATATTGTATGTACTGTCAGACTTTGTACATGTTGTAAAATATATGGAAGTTAATGAAATGAGATTTTGGTGACAATTGTTCTATTAACTTGTGATTATGAATGTGGATGTGAATGTCAAATAAAACTATTGCAACGCGAAAAATTTCCTTGCTTTTCTGAACTTCATGCGATCTCATTGAATAATAGTGCAAATGTGTGATTAACGGGTACCCGGATCCTCGGGGGCTCACATTTTTGGTATCAGAGCAGGGGTACCCCGATACACACATTCGCAGTATTTTAATTCTGGTCGCATTAAGTTCTCGGATAGCGGCAGTCTTCTGACTTGTCGTAAGTCCGAAAAGGGAAATGTGACATTCATATTCAAAAACCATAGTTGTCACCAATTTCATTAACTTTCATATTATATCCCAAGAAGAGAAAAGCATATATCATATTATCTGTGAACCATTGATTTTATGACTAATAAATGGTTCTCGTGCAGAGCCATGGCATCCCGACCCGATCAGGAGACGGCCGATCAGTTGACACACATACTGATTGCCCTCACCGACCTACAGCAGCAGCAGGATGCCATGCGAGGTCAGCAGGAGCAGATATTGGCCCAGCAGACTGAGATTGCCGACAGGTAGACAGACATAGAGATGAGGTTTGAGGACCTATCAGATTTCACGTACCATCCATCACAGGATGGAACACGGCGGGACCAGCACCAGTCTGTTGAGGTCGAGCAGCCTCATCCTGATGATCCACTTGAGGAGGTACCTGAGCCTGGAGCAGATGATGCAGAATTTGACAGGGAGCAAGACCCCGTTGACCTTGCTGACGAAGATGCACACGAGTATTATGTCGTTCACTGGCACTAGTCGGTCTTCACTTCCTATCAGCGGGCCAACATACCCTTGTTCGAGGGCACAGGTCCACCAGATGTTGTTGAGCATTGGTTGAAGAGAGTGATTAAGGTGCTCAGGATGATTCATGCGCCACGAAACACGTGGCTATCTTTCATGGAGTATTCACTGACAGACTTTGCTAAGAGATGGTGGGAGGCCATAGTATCTGAGTTAGGCCGAGAGCCTACATGGGGTGATTTTGAGACGAGGTTCAGAGCCCACTTATTTTCGGCGAAGTGGAAGGAGTCCCAGCGCCGACTTTTTGCAGAGCTTCGTCAAGGACAGATGACAGCCAGAGACTACTTTATCCGATACACAGAGCTGTCACGATATACCCGAGCAGCTGGCGCATTTCCAAAGGAGAATCTGGAAAAATTCATTGGCAGTATGCGAAAGGAGGTACAGGAGAAGCTAGCTAGATTACACATCACATCCATCTCCGAGGCTACCGATGCAGTGGAGAAGTTCGAGGACATCAGAGGGAGATGTTTCGGGAGCTCGTCTGGAGCACCGCCTAGACCACGACGATCCTTTGGACCGACACGTCGACTGTTCCAGCAGCAGAGATCAGCCAGACGGTTCCGACCTACAGGTTCGACATTCTCTGGCAGTGCTCGCTCTTCTCCATCGACTACTTTAGGAGGAGCACTTGCGGGACGTGGCACAGATTCCGCTCGACCATCTGGGTCGCAGCGAGCAGACAGACTACCTGCAGGACCAGCATAGAGCACATACATGACTACTCCATCTAGCAGACCAGTTCGGTGTTACCGATGTCACGAGTGGGGACACTACCAGTCACAGTGCCCACAGGCTTCTGGCAAGCCTCAGCCTCAGCCACAGCCTTCACAGACACAGCCTCAGACACACCGTTCAGGGAGTTTCCGTGGCAGGCAACAGCAGCAGAGGCAGACACAGAGTGTGGCGGGATCTAGTGCTGCATCAGCCATGCAGGGGCAGCTACATGCAGTTACTGAGGAGCAGGCACGTTCAACCGCCACTGTGGTGAAAGGTATGGTCTCAGTCTTGGGCCGACCTTTTCATATTTTATTCGATTCCGATGCGACACACTCTTTTCTTTCTTCAAGGCTACTAGTTTCTTTACATAGAGTTGCAGAGATGCTATCGTCTCCATATCACATCCGAGGGCCAGGTGGCCAGTTGTTTGTCATTTCTCTGATAGTCAGGCACTTGCCCGTACTGATTGGCGGACACGAGATGCTCGCAGATTGTCTACTTCTACAGCTTGATGAGTTCGACTTGATTCTAGGCATGGATTGGTTATCCGCTCATCATGCACTTGTTGACTGCTTTAAGAAGACGGTTATCTTCAGAACTCCAGATTTACCCGAGTTTACTTTTGAGGGTACTGTACATGACTCCACCATGGAGTACATTTCAGTGTTGCGAGCTCAGCGACTTGTTGATCAGGGTTGTGATTCCATGGCCTTAAATGTCGGCGAAATTCGACCGAAATTCGGTCGAATTTCGGTTTCGGTCCATAACCGATATCGATACATACTGGTATATCTTTTTCCAGGATATCGACATATATCGGCCGAAATATGACCGAAATTCGGTCATGTCGACACCTTTCGGCCGAAATGACCGAAACTTGGAATATATGCACATGCAGTCCTCGAATTTCGGCCGAAATTTGGTCCTTGTCGGCCACTTTTGGCCAAAATGGAAAAAACAAAGTGCTGAAATGACTAAATTAAAATATGAAATGACTAAAGTTGGCTAGATTCTTTGAAATTTGGACTCACTAGGACACCTAGCTAGTATTTTAGACTCTAAAATACTAGCTAGGTGTCCTAGGGAGTCCAAATTTCAAAGAATCTAGCCAACTTTAGTCATTTCATATTTTTATTTAGACACCTATAAAGAAGAGCTAGCTATATTATATGGATTTCATTCATATTATATTGGTTGTAGGCCCTTCATAAAGATTCTTTGGAGGCCTATAAATGGTGGCATCCATTGCACCATTTCACCACACACACAACACAAAGAGTTGTCACAACTCACAAGCCTTCTTGCTCTCTTGCTCTCTCGTGTTTGTAACTGTCTGTAAGTACTTTCCTTATAGTTTTGTTGCTAGCTAAGATTAATTCTCATTTGTCATTGCTCTAAATATGAGTTGATTTTCGATGCTGAAGATATACATTACCGGTAATGATACATAATTGCCGGTAATGTGATCATTTTGTCACTGTTAATGATCGAGGATGATTGATAATGATCGGTGGGCCTCTACCGATCATTACCGGTAATGATCGAGGATGATCGATAATGATCGGTGGGCCTCTACCGATCATTACCGGTAATGATCGAGGATGATCGATAATGATCGGTGGGCCTCTACCGATCATTACCGGTAATGATCGAGGATGATCGATAATGATCGGTGGGCCTCTACCGATCATTACCGGTAATGATCGAGGATGATCGATAATGATCGGTGGGCCTCTACCAATCATTACCGGTAATGATCGAGGATGATCGATAATGATCGGTGGTGCCTCTACCGATCATTGCCGGTACTGATCGAGAATGATCGAGAATGATCGGGTTGCCTCTACCGAACATTACCGATAATGATTGATAATGATCGACGTTGATCGATGATGATCGGGAATGATCAGGGAGCCTCCACCGATCACTACCGGAAATGATCGGGGATGCTCGGGAATGAACGGTAACGATCGAGGATGATCGGAAATGATCGGTGGGCCTCTACCGATCATTACCAGTAATGATCGAGGATGATCGATAATGATCTGTGGGGCCTCTACCGATCATTACCAATAATGATCGAGGATGATCGATAATGATCATTGCCAGTAGATTGGTTTATGGATTTTACATATCCATTTTTTCATGCTCTTATCTTCATAATATCATAATATATTACATTGTTAATTTGTTAATGCTCAAGAGGTGAAGATAATGGCTTCTGACTCTGGTTCCGACTCTCAAATGGCTGGTGGAGAGATTGGATGGAAATATGCTACTGCTCCTGACGGCAACAAGTCAAAACCTCAGTGCAAATTTTGTGGGAAGATAATTGGAGGAGGGGGAATCACAAGACTGAAACAACATCTCGTTGGTGGCTACGTGAATGTGGCTAAATGCCCTACATGTCCAAAGGAGATCAGAGCTGAAGTGAAGGCTCACTTGGAAGGGAAGAGTGAGAAGAAGAAAGAAAAGGGGCGAAGAGATGAGGAGTTTAACGAATTCATGTTCCATAGAGAGTTCAATGTCTTGTCTGATTCCGATGATGATGATATCCAATACCCACAAGATATTCAAACGGAGGCTGAGAGAAATGCATATAAGGCGGCATTACGCGACTCTATGAGGAGCGAGCATGAGAGGCGGGAACTCGGTGGTCGTGGTGGCCTTGGACGTGTCGGTGGCAGTTCAAGATTCCCGATAAATATTGGATCGGGAAGCGGCAGTGGAAGTGGAAGTGGTGCAGCTATGGTGCCACCAAAGAAGAAACAAAAGGGCATAGAAGCATTTCTGAGAAGGAGCAGTTCCGGTCACTATGTTCCGAGCAAAGATCCAAAGCAAAAGACCTTAAAGGGCATGTTCGGTAATATGACGGAGCGGGTAGGAAGGGTTGTTACAAAGTTGTTTGTTGGAGAGGGTATTCCGGCAAATGTGGCAAAGGGACCCTTCTTGCAGCACGCAATTGACGAGATTGCTGCAGCAGCAGGAGGCGTGACAGCTCCTACTCCGTACGAGATAATGAACAAGTATCTTCCCTTGGAGAAAGAGGAGATCGGTGATTATATTGCCGAATTGAAGAAGAAGTGGCCGGAGTATGGTGTGACCCTCATGTGTGATGGTTGGACTAGCTATACGAGAAAGCAAATCATCAACTTTCTCGTATATTGTGATGGAAAAACGGTATTTGTAAGGTCTGTAGATGCATCTGAGCATGTCAAGAGTCACAAGTACATACTGAAACTCTTGAAAGATGTCATAGAAGAGGTCGGTCAAGAGAACATTGTTCAAATTGTGACAGACAATGGGAGTAATTTCAAGAAGACTGGTGAGATGATCATGTCTTCTAACAGGTATGGCATCTTCTGGACACCTTGTGCTGCACATTGCATAGACCTGATCCTTAAAGATTTTGGAAAGAGGAAAACCCTCATGAATGTTGTTGATAATGCACGATCAATCACGACATTCATCTATAACCATTCAAAAGTCCTATCATTGATGCGAAGGATGTGTGGTGGTGACATCGTAAGGCCTGGAATTACAAGATTTGCAACCAACTTTATAGCGTTGCAAAGCATGCAACAACATAAGTTTGGTTTAAAGCAAATGTGTTGTTCAGGGGAATGGTTCGAGATTCCCGAGGTTCGCACCGATCAAGGAAGAAGGGCAGAAACCTTGATCAACAACGTCAATTTTTGGGACGACATTGTCAGGGCGATAAAAATTATGGAGCCGGTTGTGTCAGTCTTGAGAATAGTGGATGGTGACAAGAAACCAACCATGGGTGTGATATACGATGCCATGTGGGTGATGAAGGAGAAAGTAAAAGAAAATGTTGGAAAAGGTTATAAGGTGTGGTTGGGCATCATCGACGAACGTTGGTCGAAAATGTTGTCACATCCTCTTCATCAAGCTGGTATGCATTTTGTATATTACGCTCTTTAAGTTAATATTTTAGCTTTATTCAGTCACCCTTAAGTACTTTATTTGTCTGTTTTCAGCGTACTATCTTAATCCAAAATACCACTACAAGCACAACCTTGGCACTCGTCCCAAGCTCCTATCAGCCCTTCAAGTAGTCGTGGAGAAATTAGTGAAGTCAAGAGACGTCCAAACTCATTGCATGAATGAGGTATACAATATCATATCTTCCTAATATCTGATGTCTTCTCTTCTTAAATTTATTATTGAACCTGGTATTTTCTACCTTGTAGATAAAATACTTTAGGGAGTCCTTGGGTTCTTTTGGAAGAATGGCCGCGGTTAACGGTCGCAATACTACTCTTCCAGGTGTGTATTAATGTATAATCTTGAAGTATCAAGCAGTAATATTACTTATATAGCATGACTAAAATAATTTGTACCTTGGCTTGTAGGTGAATGGTGGATCTTGTATGGATTAGATGCACCTAATTTGCGACAAGTTGCTGTGAAGGTATTGTCGCAGACTGCGTCCGCTGGAGGATGCGAGAGAAATTGGAGCACCTTCAACCTCATCCACTCCAAAAGGCGAAATTCCTTAGGAGTACAAAAGCTACATGACCTTGTCTATATCCACTACAACCTCAGGTTGAAAATGAAGCATGCAAGGGAAGGACACGACAAGCAGGAATACATAGATCCCATCGACCTTGCATATATATTCAAGATTAAAGATGACGACGACGATGAGGAAGACGTCTTACAGAAGTGGATGGATGATAATGGCGCTCCCGTACTCGACGAGAGAGGAGGGAGACCAAATACACAGATTGCCTCGCAAATGGAGGCAAATGTCGAAGATTATATGGCTAGATCAGGGAGACATCCAGACCCAGCTGGAGGGTTGGAAAGTGATTCTGATGACTCCTCCTCCAGGTCTAAATCAAAATCCAAATCAGGTGGTAGTAGAGGTGTTGTTCCAGCAGAAGATGAAGGGGCGACATCTGGTGGAGGTGCTACTGGATCTGGATTTGAAGGAATGCATGCTGGACTTTCTGCAGGACCTCTACAAGAATACACAGGCTATCGTACAAATGTACATGGTCAATATATTGCAAGTCCTAATCGAGAGTCATCTGCAGAGCAAATGGATTACTGTCCATACCCCTCGTACCCGCACCCTCGGGGACAAGTCCAAGATGACACCATTATGGAAGATCTCATATCTTCGGTGGGATCATTGAGTATGGATGTTGGAGATTCAATATTTGCTGGCGGGACAACTTCAAGCCCCTTCAGTGGATATGGATCTCAAGGGCAACAAAATGATGCATATGATGTTTTCCCTCCCGGATATGGGCCATATGGCTATAGCAGTGGTACTTATGGGGTATTTCCGGGAAATCAATAACAATATACCAATACCTCTTCCCAATCCCAGATTGGCGCTGGATCAGGATATGGTATATTTCCAGATTATTACCCTGCAGTACCTCCATCTCAACCCCTTCAGATGGCTTCTCCTCCTGCGGCTCCTGCTCCATCTTCTTCATCTCGAGGTTCTCACGTTGCATCCTCCTCGCGTCGACCTCCGCGTGATTCTGCGGCTTCTGCCTCTTCGGGTGACAGGTATCCTAGGATTGGCTTCCTTGCACACGTGACTGAGCATGAATACAAGGAGTATTTAATGGACTACAAAACCATGTACTCCTATATGACATGGGAGGATTACGTGGAATATAGGGACACCATCAGGTCACGTTATGGAGGAAGGGATCATACAGGATACATGGATCCACCTCGGAATTCTTGGTTTGGATGATTAAATGCCATTCCTACTCTCCCAGATAAATAAATGTGGTACTAGACTACTAGTAGTCGTAAGATAGTGCATCTGTCTATGCACATTATGTGATTGGAATTTCATGTGTCATGTTACGTAATTTTGTGGTTGTGGACTTGTATAATAATAATATGAATATATGATATTTCAATTTGAAAGGCATCTATGCATATAAAATCATTTCTTTTCTTTACTTCTTTCTGGGCTTGAAGGAAAATTTCAATGTCAAAACTCAAAATTAATATTATCATATGTACCAAAATTTGATTCCAGCCAATCACCAATATGGTGACCGAAACCGATATTTCAGGCCTTGATCATGAAAACATCTTATTATTATAGTAAAAACTTGTATTTCTATCTCAAATAATGCTTGACCAACATCAGAAATCTTAATTTTATAAAAAATTGAGATTTCAAGTCATTTCCAGAATTTCCGGCCATTTCACCGAAATTCCAGCCAGTCTCCGAAATGGTGATCGAAACCGATATTTAAGGCCTTCATCATGAAAACAACTTATTATTATAATAAAAATGTGTATTTCTAACTCATTTAATGATTTACCAACATCAGAAATCCTAATTTCGTAAAAAAATTGAGATTTCAAGTCATTTCCAGAATTTCCGGCCATTTCACCGAAATTCCACCGAAATTCCTTTTCCGGGGTTACCGAAACGAAACCGAAATCCGACATTTGAGGCCTTGTGCGATTCATACCTTGCATTTGTTCGGGAGGTGTCTGATCAGGAGCCGATGATACAGGACATCCGAGTGGTATCAGAATACCCAGATGTGTTTCCTGATGAGCTACCAGGATTACCTCCTGAGAGATATCGAGTTCGAGATCACATTGCTGCCACATACACAGCCGATCTCTATGGCACCATATCGCATGGCACCAGCCAAGTTAAGGAAGCTAAAGGTACAGTTACAGGAGTTACTGGATTTGGGATTCGTGAGGCCGACCACTTCATCTTAGGGTGCTTCGGTTCTATTTGTCAAAAAGAATGACGGATCCATGAGGTTATGCATCGATTACAGGCAGCTGAATAAGAGAACGGTGAAGAACCGTTATCCTTTGCCACGCATCGATGATTTGTTTGACCAGCTCCAGAGATCTTCGGTGTTCTCGAAGATCGATCTTCGCTTAGTCTACCATCAGCTAAGGATTCGCGAGTCAGATATTCCGAAGACAGCCTTCAGGACTCGCTATGGACACTACGAGTTTGTGGTGATGCCGTTTGGGCTCACCAATGCACCTGCGGTTTTCATGGATATGATGAACCGTATCTTTCGTCCATACTTGGACAAGTTTGTAGTGGTGTTGATCGATGATGTGCTCATCTATTCACGGAACGAATGGGATCATGCTAATAATTTGCGGATCATTTTAGATACATTACGGGAGCACAAGCTCTATGCCAAGTTGAGCAAATGCGAGTTCTGGTTATCCCAGGTCTCATTTTTAGGGCATGTCATTTCTGGAGCAGGCATCGCAGTTGATCCTGCGAAGATTAATGCAGTCATGTCTTGGGAGCAACTCAAGACGGTTACACAGATTCGGAGCTTCCTCGGACTAGCAGGCTATTACAGATGGTTTGTCAATGGATTTTCACGCATTGTTCATCCTTTGATACGATTGACACAGAAGGGAGTTCCATTTATTTGGGACGATTCATGTGAGCAGGCCTTCCAGACACTGAAGGGGAGATTGACTACAGCACCTATTCTTGCTCTTCCTTCTGGTACTCAGGACTATGCAGTATACACAGATGCATCTGGAGAAGGTTTAGGAGCAGTGTTGATGTAGAAAGGACAGGTGATTGCTTACGCATCACGACAGTTGAGACCGCATGAACGGAACTACCCCACACATGACTTAGAGTTAGCGGCAGTTGTTTTCGCCTTGAAGATCTGGCGTCACTATCTTTATGGGGTGAATTTCGAAATTTTCACTGATCATAAGAGCCTGAAGTACATCTTTGATCAGAAAGAGTTGAATATGAGGCAACGCAGATGGCTCGAGCTACTGAAGGATTATGATTGCACGATCTCTTACCATCCCGGTAAGGGAAACGTGATAGCCGATGCACTTAGCAGAAGAGCACATGCAGATGGTACGGCGAACTGGCTATATACGTGGGATATGCTCGCATCTTTGACTGATTGGCATCCTCAGGAGAGCGCATCCATTTCTGCCACCATATCTCCACGATTCAGCAGTTTGTGGGATCGCATTGTCGAACCGAGACAGATACATGCGCGCCGTCAAGGACGAGGTTGATGATTTTGTTGTGGCAGAATCCATTTTATGGAAGGCAGGTCGAGTCGTCGTGCCTAACGACAAGCAGTTACGCAGAGATATTCTTGATGAGGCACACAGTTCACAGTTATCGATCCATCCAGGTAGCACGAAGACGTACCGTGATCTGCGCCGACATTTCTGGTGGGATGGAATGAAGCGCGATGTGGAGCTACATGTCAGCAGATGCATGACATGTCAGATGGTCAAAGCCGAGCACAGGAGACCACCAAGATTATTGCAGTCTCTTCCCATTCCCGAGTGGAAGTGGGAGAGCATCTCTATAGATTTTGTCACAGGATTGCCGAAAACACCAGGTGGTCATGATTCCATTTGGGTCGTTATTGATAGCTCGACCAAGTCAGCCTATTTCATACATGTCAACACGACTTACACTACATCCAGATTGGCCAAGTTGTATGTACAGAACATCATCAGACTACATGGTATACCACGCGAAGTGGTGTCTGACAGAGATTCGAGATTTACGTCGCATTATTGGCATCAGTTCATGACAGCATTACAGACAGAGCTGAAGATGAGTTCTGCCTATCATCCGCAGACAGACGGGCAGAGTGAGCGCACCATACAGACATTGGAGGATTTGCTCCGCGCTTGCACTTTGGAGTGGAAAGGGTCCTAGATGGACCATCTGCCGTTAGTGGAATTCACGTACAACAACAGCTATCATTCCAGTATTGGCATGGCACCATTCGAAGCCCTATACAGGCAGAGATGTCTTACACCTCTCAGTTGGCGTGAGGTAGGTGATCATGCTCTTTACTCCGTAGATCTCTTGGACGAGACTGCGAGAGCTGTTGATCTGGTGAGACGGAGGCTTCTGACGGCACAAAGCCGCTAGAAGAGCTATGCAGACCATCGGAGAAGAGACTTGGAGTTCCAGGTAATCCAATTCTTCCTCTTCATCCATTCAATTATGATATATATTTGTTCAACTTAATTATATACTAATGACATCCCTGTAAATTACAGGTAGCAGATTGGGTATTTCTCCGTGTATCTCCCATGAAGGGAGTGCAGAGATTTGGTGTTCGTGGCAAGTTGGCGCCGCGATATGTTGGACCTTTTGAGATTCTGGCTAGATTGGGGAAGGTGGCGTACCGAGTAGCCCTTCCTCCACATTTTTCTGCTATCCACGATGTCTTCCATGTATCCAACTTGAGGAAGTATGTGCACGACCCTCGACACGTCATCAGCTACGAGAATCTTAACGTGGAACCTGATTTAACATACGAGGAGAAGCCAGTGCAGATACTTGACAGTGCTGTAAAGAAGCTTCGCAGCAAGGAGATTCCATTAGTCAAGATGTTGTGGCACCGACATGGCGTCGAAGAAGCGACATGGGAGACCGAAGCCGACATGCAGGCACGATACCCGCAGCTTTTCTGATGTAATCATCAAAACAAGCTTTTGTAATTAGATACATGATAAATATATGGCTTATTTCTCTTTGAGGTTTTTATCGGTTTAAAACCCTTTGAGGTTTTTATGGTTGTACGAAATCCAAACAAGAACACCTAATAACCTTGACTCGAGTCTCGAGGACGAGACTCCCTTTGAGGTCTTTATAATTGTAACATCCGAAATCCGCCAAACCCGAACCCGACCTGATTAGCGTCCGATTAACCCAATAAAGTTATCTGGCAACATTAGATAACCTAAAACGATCAATTGATCATGAATCAAAAGTTGTTCGGGTGAAATCGGCCGAAAATCGGCCGCATCGTAATGCGTGCGTGAAAAAGCCGTGACGCAAGTTCGGAAATCACGAAACAAACCGAGACCGTCATTAGATCCGAATCAACAAAACAAGACCAACAGAATCGACCGTTTGTCAATCGGACGTCGTTTGATATTTTTAAATCACAAAATTTAATCTTAAACAAAAATCGTATCAGTTTCAGGCATCCAAACCCGATCGAAAATATATCATTATTATACTCATTTTGATCATCGTTCCAAGACGGTCAAAACAAGATATTGCGTGTCAAAATCCGAGACCCGAGGTGCGCGTACGGTTTATTTTGAGTTTGTCGAAAATAATAATAATAATAATATCATTTTTTTTATACGGCAGTAGCAGAATCTGAATCTGTCGGCTGTTTCTTTTGTTTTAAGGCAACAGCCACCTAAGCAGTTTTCCTTTTCCACTTGTCAAGACCTTAACTCTCCTCTTTTCCTATATATACACCAAACCTCTCTTCTAATTCTTCAACAATCAGCGGTGGGGGCTTTTCTCTTCAAACTCAAACCTAATTTCTGGTCGTTGGAGCTGCTCCTCTAGGCCTCCTCCTTGTTGTTCTCAACCAAAGAAAGCCTTGGTGAAGGTATGGCTTTCTTCCAAATCCTCCTTTTGACTGCAGTCCTTCATGCAAGTTTTTGCCCTTTTCTTTATGAATTGTTGCACGTCTCCAGGGGAACAACTTGTCGTTTCTTCACATCAGAACTCTTGCATGTTGTTGATCTTCATTTCAAAGGCTTAGGTACCATCCCTATCCTATTTCTTGCTGACATGCATGTGTTCTCACAATGAATTTCCCTTCTGTTTGGAATTTCTGGATTTTATATCAAGAAATAAGCTTTTAAAAGTTTAAATTTCAGATCTGAATTAGATTCTCCGTTGCTTTCCTGTAATTTGCTAAAAAAAAAAGGAAATCAATATTGACAGGCATATAATGGAAGTCTAGGTTGTGCCAGTGCCAAATTACGAAGCGCTCAAATCAATTAAGCTGTTGGTTAGAGGGATCTTTCTGACGATTGGAAAATCTTAGTTTAGGTGTCTTCATTATAATCTAAGGGATAGGGTTTTCGGCACATACGGCTTTATGTTTGGTGTCATCTTATTAGAAATGAAGGATGTTGTGACAAGTATGCGTACAAGCAGTTGTGAAGATTTTTAATGGCACCGATCAAGAATCATGTCGATGTCAGTGCAGCCTTCACGGTCTCTTGGTGGGCTGTCTCCTGTGTTAGATTATATTTGGAAGATTAAGAGATTGCCTAATAAAAGAAATTGGAACAATATCTGTGAACTACTGTTTAGAACATATTGTTTTTGAAAGTCTGATGGTTAACATAGAGTTGGTGTCTTTTCCTGGAAAGAAATCTATTTAAAGATAAGAATTAATTAGACTTCAAGGATCTTTTTATTTTGGAATTCTTTGCTTAGGGGAAACAGTGGTTTCTATTGCATGTCCCCAACCCATAAAAAAATGAAGGTGGTATTAAGTAGCTTATTGCTTGAGAAAATCTGAGTCGGATACATGAATTCTGGTCTCATAATCCAAATCTAATATATTAAGTGTAATATTAGTAGATCTCGTTATGCCCTTATGTTGAAAATTAGAGAGGTTAAATCTGGATAAAGCAATCAACGTTGAGTCGGATTTTTAAGGATGAATCAATGATAACTTATAATCAAGAGTGTCGATCATGGTGCCCCTTACACCTGACCGTGTGAGGGCGCGATGACCCTCAACTGGGCGGGAGAAAGGAAGCCCAGCTCGGGCAGCGGCCGCCAAGTGCGCGGGTCTAGAATCCCAGTCCCTTTTTGGTTTTTACGCGAGCTCGCAGTGTTTTTACGCCTAGTTGGGATCCCGACTTTAGACAAGTTACGTTGACCCTCTGTTTAGGATACCTAGGCGGGGGATCCTTGGTTTTCAGTTTTACGTACGAGCTCGGTCGCCCGTACTAGTCGGGTCGTTTTCTAGAGCGACTTTTCCGGGAAGTCTCTCACCCGTCTCAGTGGCGTAGTTTGGAAGTAGACCTATCCCTCTATTGGACCGCGCTTCCTATTAGAGGGCGAGACGGAAGAGCCCTTTTGTTGGCTTCTTCACCGCTTGAGTTTTTCTTCGCCAACAGACTTGGCGATGTCACCTCCAGATCATCCATATCTATATCTACATCATCTGGGGTTACATTTGAGACAGTTGCACTTGAGGTTGAAGGGATTACAATCAAAGTTGGGTAATTGTAAGTAACTATAATCTGATTCGAAATCTCATTAAGCTAGTGGACGTGTTGGGAACTTAGTTAGGATGCATTATACAACACCGCATGTCTACGGAGGCACCCCAACCCTAAGACATTCTCCAAGTCTTAGAGTCATAGTGTGAGGTTTCACAAGAACCAAGACCACAGACTATCCACTAGACTTAAGAATTTAATAAATCATTATATCTTCTCATCTCACCTTTCCCATCATCAAAATCAACAAATATGATCTCTGAATAATATGAGAATAAAATATACATACTTATGATCAATGAGTTACCATAGAAATATGTTTATGTGGGAAATGTTGGAATAAGGGTTGATCATGAGAGGTGCTTACTAGAATTTGGAAACCTTTTTCAATTGCAAGTAGAAATAAATTTTAATTTGAGTTGTTCTCGCCTTTCTACTTGTTGCTTTTGAAAATATTAAATGCCTGTTATTTTTATATAAACTTATGGGAAGTACCAGAGCCCGCTGACACCTTTTCTCCCTTGCATGCATGGCAGACAAGGAGCCTTTAGCACAGTAGCGGGTTGATGATTTCAGGAGATAGAGTTTATACTCGACGGTATGGTTTATTTTGTGTCAGTTTTGTTCGGTATAATGTTTTATGTTTCTTTCTCTTCAGTCAGATTTTTGAAATATACTGTATGTACTGTCAGACTTCGTATATGTTGTAAAATATATGGAAGTTAATGAAATGAGATTTTGGTGACAATTGTTCTATTAACTTGTGATTATGAATGTGGATGTGAATGTCAAATAAAACTATTGCAACGCAAAAAATTTCCTTGCTTTTCTGAACTTCATGCGATCTCATTGAATAATAGTGCAAATGTGTGATTAACGGGTACCCGGATCCTCGGAGGCTCACAGTTGGCTAACTAAAGCGCAACCCTCCTCAATTTACCCGGGCTTGAGACCAACCATGGATGAGTTTCTATGAGAAAGAGAGAGCATGAGATAAATCCATAGGAGAGATGAAGACTGCAAGGGAGCAAAAGTGGTTTGGGGGTGTGTGTTGGAGCGGGGTGGGGGTGGGGGTGGGGGTGGCTACACTTGTAAAAGGAGGTTAGATTTATTATCATGCCCAACTAAGGTACCCTCTTTCAAATGGAGGATATCCCTCCTAACAAACTAGCTCTACGTATTCAAGAGAAGATGATGTGAGTTATTATATACAATTTGATGAGACGCATCTAAACATATTTATAGAGAATTGCATTCATGTATCACATATTCAAAATATTTCAGTTTTTTCTACGAAGAACCCATTTACTTAAAATAATAATAATACACTCAGGATTGACACAAATCGAATAGCACGTGCCTCAAGCATCTAAATTGAGACAAGTTGGAGGCTCTTAACATCAAAACCAAATTCGTATATCGAACAAGCTTCCCATGGAACATATCTTCTATGCTTGTCTTCAATTTGTTATGAAATATTCAGCTAATAAGGAAGTCCAGCAAGGATGGGAAAATGCCAGTCATTTCTAAATTATGATGATGTTATGTCAAAGCATAAATAGAAAGAATGAGATTCCGAATTTGCTAAAAATACCAGTGCAATTACAGTTACCAGACAACCCATGTTCAGTGACTTATTACTAGGTCATTTTTGATAAATCCAAAAACTGCAGGTTGAATTAATGAAAAATACATGCATGTATAACCTTCGATAATCGATACTTAACATAGGAAGCAAATACAATTACTTCATACTTACCCCGGAAGGTGGTGCTGGATTTCGTGAAAACTTGGAGCCTCCTGGAGCCCAGGGAACTGCAGTGGAAAAACAAAAGAAAAGAAAAAACAGCTTAATCAACAGATGATGGAAGAAATCCAAAGAAGAAACTGTGAAATTAGGAAACGAGTGATATTTCACCACTATTTACATCCAAAATATTATAGGAATTACCTAAGGCATTTAAGGAAACTTCATAACTGCCCTAAAGTATAATTCTTGCTTTTGAAGGAAATAGGGTATGGACTCAAGGACAGTCACACCCAAATCAATTATAACAAAAGGAGATTACACCCAATGGTTGATGGTAGAAGCAGCGAGCTCCCACTCTAAAGATCAGGGTTCGACCCCACCCTCACCCCCTTAGTCATTAAGAAAAGGAAAGAGACTTTGCATGATGTATACATTCTCATTATAATACATTCCTGGCTAAAGATCACTCCTCCATGTGACAACTAAATCACCCAAGCTACAAGAAACGGAAGATGGAAAATTGCACGAGAAGCTACACAAATGGAGTGCATCGATGACTAGAAGACGTTAGCATTTGAATTGTTCAACCAAGGGAGAGCCACCCAGCTCCACAACTCCAGGCACAGGCACTCCAAAAAGAGATGGTCAATTCTTTCAGCAGTTCCCTCGCATCTCACATAAGCAACCCCATTAGCATACGACCACTGAACTCTATATACATTCGTCGATCCTTCCACATCAGCCACAAGATCTTCACCGGCATTGGAAAGGAGGAGCACCATATAAGCTTGTAGTCATTATCCTCATCGCCTAATATCACAGCCAAATCTGATGTAAGAGATCTATAATCCGTTTTCACATAGAATTTCCCATCAGCCAAAAGCCAGTCGTCACAAACATCAGATGGACCCCTTCCACTCTCCAAATTCCTGAAAGTAAATCCAAATACTCCTACAATCGCTGCTCCGAAAAACTGGATCTAAAAGAACGGTACAGAGCCCCATTCTCCCACACATCTGAAACATGTACATCGTCATTTACATTCACCGCAAAGATTCTTAGGAACATATCGGCAAGTATATTGCCGGATATATAAATTCTTTCTTTCATTTCTAGTGATTTCCATTTTTTCCAATGGTAACATGTAAATCAAGTTTTTTTCCACGATATCATAGCGATGCTCCTAGATAGGTAATCTGGTATCCAACCAAAGATTCCACTAAAATCCTCATTTGATCGGCCATCTTCTTTGCACATCTCCTCCGAATGTGGACCTTCTCCTAGCACAGTATTATCTCCATCATACAAATCTCCTCCTAACAAAGAATTATGATTGCATGAGCCTTCTCCTAGCATACTATCTTCCTTCACAATCTCCTTTGTTCAACCCCAAGGCTTCGCATCGTGATTGTTGCCTAGCCCTTGCCTTCATAGCATTGTGCGACACCTCCATTTTCAGCACCTCCAAGGTAAGCACATGTCAACCTCCAGACCAGGCACCTCCAACACCATGTGTGGTGTTAGCTGTCGACCATCCTTCATCCTTGGATACAATGTCAACTACCTCCACCATTCTCCGCTTCTGACATGCCACCTCCATACATCTCTGGATGCAGGTCTTCTCCCAGCATAGTATCTTCTTCGTGCAGTTCACCTCCCAAGGAAGTGTTCTCATTGTACGGGTTCCTCCCAACATATTATCCTCCTTTGCGATCTCCTTAATCTAAACTCGGTACTCAGTATCCTGACCATTCCCAGCTCCAACACCCATCACATTGTATGACACCTCGATTATGAGCACCTTCAACAAGAGTGCACATCACCCTCCAATGAGAGAACTTCCAATGTAATGTGCTTTAACAATCACACAATGCCCTTCAACTCATTGTCGAGCACATATAATATCATGCTTTCTCTTCACCTAGACCTTCCATACTTCACCCAAGTCCCATCAGTCACAAAACCTTTCTACAGCACCACGAACCATCGCAGTCCCACGATGCAACTGCCTCGTGCTATCACAAAACCTCCATCATGCGCATGCTCTCTTCAGTGCATACCCATCGCTAAAAGAATGTGTTCTGTTGGGTGTGTAAATCTCAATCCAATTACAACTTACATGAAAATATAAATCAAGATCCTAAACTAGGTTCTCAATGATTAATGCCCATATCCATGTTTCATCATCTTAGTGCGATTGTAAAGCTCCTTTGAATCTCCAAGCATCGATCTCTTCTAACCATCACGAGGGTCTCTTTTGGTTCTACCTCACACCACCACTATCGCACCAACAACGTGATTTCAAACAAGATAGACCTCCTTAGGCTCATTGCACTCGAGCCAGCGAAGGTTGCATCTCTTTCAGAGTCAGTCCTAACACTATCTCAAGTGTATTCTAACCCAACATGCTTCTGTAGGTTTCTCAAGTTCTTTGTTATCACTATGGCCAACCAGATTTCTAACTATTTCTGGATGAAATTGAACCAAACTCCCACAGTCAGATGGCCTTTTGTTATGCCTAATTCACAAGTGAATAGTAAGCATATGTTCAAGTGCCATGACATGTCGATAACATGCTCATATTGTGGAGAAAAATACTTGTTGTGTTTATTCATATAGCCCAAGGGTTCTCTTGTATAGAAAAGAGAAACCCTAATGGGTAAATTGCATATTACGGATAAAAGAAATAAAGAACTGTAAAACAGTGACATAACATAAAAATCTTCAACACTTCCCCTTAAGCTGGAGCATAGATGTCGATCAGGCTCGGCATGGAACAACATCTCTAAAAGGGTCCTCTGGCTAAGAGCCTTGGTGAGCACGCCTACCATCTGCACAGTAGAACTGACATGGGATGTAGAAATGAGACCCTTCTGGATCATATCTCGAGTGTAGTGGAAGTCTACCTCAATATGCCGAGTTCGCTCATAGAAGGCTGGATTGTTGGTAATGAACAATGCAGCATGGTTGTCGCACTGGAGGTGCATAGGAAGAGGCACCTCAATGTCTAGGTCAACCAGAACTGATCTAGCCCGCATCATCTCTGTGTCGCCTTGAGCCATAGCGTTGTACTCTGATTAAGCACTCGACCGCGCGACAACTGTCTGTTTCTTGCTATTCCATGATATTAATGAATTCCTTACAAATACTAGAAACTCAGAAATTGACTTCATGTCCTTGGGACATCCTGCGTACTTTGCATTTGCACAAGCTGTAACAAGTGATGTGCATCTTCTAAACAAAAGACCAGTGTCAGGTGAGGTCTTCAGATACCTCAAAATCATATGGATTGTATCCATACGGGTATGTCCTGGTTGCTCCATGAATTGACTCACTTTGCTTACTGCAAAGGATATGTCCGGTATGGTGATGGTCACATATAGAAGCTTCCCAACTATCTCCATATATCTCCTCTTGTCGACCTCATCAGTGTCGTCATCACAGAACTTCATGCTCGGGTACATGGGAGTAGTGACTGGCTTGCAATTTGTCATACTTGTCTCTGATAGGAGATCTGGAACATACTTCCTCTGGGTCATCAAAAGACCTCGTTGGTTCCTGGAGAACTACAGTCCAAGGAAGTAGCGCAGACTACCAAGGTCCTACATCATAAATTGTTGAGCCAGGGAAGACTTAACTGCTTGAATCCCATGTGCACTGTCCCCTATAATGATGGTGTCGTCAACGAATACCAGTATAGCAACGGTGCCCATCTATAAGACCTCTTAACAAATAAGGAGTGATCTGCAGTGGATATCACAAGCCCTTATGTTCTATCACATTAGAGATCTTCTGAAACCATGCTCTCGGAGACTGCTTAAGGCTATAGATCACCTTATTAAGTATGCACACCTTCTGAGACTACCCCTCAGCAGCGAACCCAGATGTCTGCCCCATGTAGACTTCCTCCTGAAGATCACCATAGAGAAAGGTATTTATCGCATCAAGGTGGTACAAAGGCCAGTCCCGTGTGACATCGACAGAGAGAAGAACCCGAAGAGTGGAGTGTCAAGCTACTGGAGAGAGTGTCCTGATAGTCCATCCCATAGGTCTGGGAGAACCCGTGAGCTACAAGTCGTGCCTTGTAGCGATCAATACTACCATTTGCTCGAAGCATCACAATGAACATCCACTTGCATCCTACAACAGACACGTCTGCAGGAGCCGTAACAGTACTTCACGTGCCACGAGACTGTAAAGCAGCCATATCTGCTTCCATGGCCATACACCATTCACTCACCTTGAGGGCCTCCTGATATGTGTGTGGACTGTGGAATTTCAACAGCGAATAATTCCACAATAAATTTCCGAAAGTTTGGTGAAAGCTTCTCCAGAGACACCGAACCGACCATTCGTTTACAAGAATGTTTGCCTTTTTTGCAAGGCAATGGACCACCCTAAATCATTCTCTGATGATGGTTCTGGCTCAACCTGTATATCTGCATGCTCATCATGTACATCATGCAAACCACTAGTTCCATCGGTCAAAAAAAAGTTTTCAGAATTTACCCGGGTGTTTAAAAACCTCAGTTTTTTTTAAAAAAAAGTTAAATTTAAAGTCATTTATAAGATTTTCGACGATTTCACCAAAATTCTATAGAATTTCTCATTCTGGAGTTTGACAAAATGAAAGTCGAAATGTAAACTTTGATTTCTTGTGGCTTCTCTTTACTACAAGGAGCATGTGTGAGTGCCAAGTTGTTAATAACCTTCCAAGTCTTGTGACTATATATATTTGCCTACTACCATGTTGGATATAGATTGTGCATGTGAATGCTACGCAGTTTCTTAGTGTTAACTGATTGGGATAATTACACCCATAACCCTGAGTAATTCCTCAATCTCAATCATAACCCTGCATAATCGCGAATTACATGAGAAACCCTGAGTAATGCTTAACCTTTACACGACATAGCCCTGTGTCAACTTCCGTTTTGAATTTCCGTTAACTCAGATGGAAAAGGTTAAATATGGACAATTTTGCCCCTCGGGACTTTTTATATTTATAAATTGATGCCCCCTTCTCCCATTGCACGAAGCCCTCCCCCGGCTGCTTCCTCCGCCGTCCTCCTCCTGCGGCCTGTGACTTGGAAGCCCTCCCGTCGTTGCCCCTGGAAGGCCCACACCCGTCGGAGCTCCAACCCCCCGCCCGCCGGAGCCCCGACCCTCCTCCCGCCCGCCTGAGCCCCAACCTTCTTCCCCCTTTCGTCCTCCCTGTCGACCACTTCCTCGCCATGTCAGAAATGGGCTCCGCGCTATCCATCTCCGACCACCATCTGCAGCACCCGGGGCTCCTGCACGTCAACTGGGACCAAACCATGGAGCAAAACTCCCATTTTGAGTCCGCCATGAGCTCCATCGTGTCCTCCCCTTCCAACCTCACGCCACACCCTCTTTGACACCCCCCGACACCTGCAAGCCCGCACCCAGCCCCCCGCACCGGCAAGCGCGCCCCCACAGCTGCAAGCCCGCCCCATCCCTCGCACGCCCGCAGCTGCAAGCTCGCCCCCTCCCCCATGCGCCTCCGCACTTCCTGCTCGTCCCTCCTCTCCTTGTGTCGTCCGTGTGCGTGCCCGCAACCCCCCTCCCACGGCTGAAACACCAAGGGTCCAGACAGAGTGCCCTTACGTGTCTGGAAGTCCCGCCCCACCGCCTCCCTGGAAGCCCCCACCCCGCACAGCGGCTCGCTGCCACCGTCACCCCTCCCGCACGCCTGAAGCCCCTGTGAAGCCCCGCCCTTCCTCCCGTCACCCCTCCTGCTAGTTTTTTTTTCATTTTTTAAAAGCAAATAGATAGAATCCTGACCATTGATCGATGATGAGTTAGATTAACTCATTCATATGGTTGGGTTAACGTCTTAAATTAACGGAGGGTTACAGGTGTGAGACGGAGTGACTATATAGGGTTTCTCATGTAATTCGTGATTATGCAGGGTCATGATTGAGATTGAGGAATTACTCAGGGTTATGGGTGTAATTATCCCTAACTGATTTGTATGTGTCTTTTATAGCATATATTTAACTATCACAAGCTATACAATGCATGTATTAGACACAAATGTTAGAAAGAATTGTGTTTGTGTGTGTATATATGTATGTCTTATTTAATTTCTAAAATTAAATATTCAAAGTCGAAAGTATTTTAATTATATACAGGTTCTAGACTATCAGTTTAATCTTTAATTTCTTACATAAGATATCATTTTGCTAGTACTCTTTCTTGGGCTATGTTTTTTCTATTATTATTGCATGTGTCATCATCCTCTTCATATTTAAGAGGTGACACTGATAGCTTCTAATTTCTATTCCAAATTTGGTTGGCAGCATACTACTTTTTTAGTTATTTGAGCGATTGGATGGAAATTTAATGCAACATATAATGTTAGTATCTTACTATTAGCAAAAAAATGTGTTTCTACTCAATTATTTAGTTAGAGAATATTAAAAAATCTTAATTTTAGAAAAATGATTTTCACGTAATTTTCCCAATTTCCAACCATTTAACCAAAATTTCATCAAAATTCCACCGAATTTCTCTTTCCAGACTTGACAAAACGAAACTGAAATCCAACATCCAAGGCTTTGGGTACATGTGTAGGTGGAAGTGGGAGAATAACAGCATCCCCAGAGTCAGAGGGACTCATCATGACACCTGTAGGAGAGTGGTACATGGCGGACTCGAAGAAGGTGACATTAGCATTGACATAATAATGTCCTTGTACGAGGTCAAAACACCGATAACCCTTCTTAGTGTGGAAGTAACCAACAACGAAGAGCGCTCTTGTCATGACCAAGATGTAGGATATGAACAAATGCCACGCACCCAATACTCATGGGTAAGAGAGAAAAGGACTTTATCAGGAAAGCAAGACCAAATGGTGCTTTTTCACGCAAGAGTGTGGAAGGCATCCAGTTTATGAGATAACAAGTTGTCATCACAGCATCACCTCAAAAAGAATGTGGAGCCCGACTATGTATGAGGAGAGTCCTGGTGATATCTAGAAAATATCGGTGTTTGTGTTTTGTCACATCGTTCTGTTGCTTGCGGTTACGTAGAGGGTTGGTGTTCATGTGGCGAGGGGCTACCCCATTGTGCCTCAATGAAGTACTTGACATGGCATATACGTAGGTTGGGCCAACTGAAGAGGGTGGTCGATGGAACTCAATTTCGAGGCCTCATCTCACATAATTCAATGTTGTACTAGCGAATGGAAGCCCCGAGGGAATGTTGTTGCATGGAATGGTGACTTGTTTGACATGGTTGACGAGGTAATCTTGGTGCCCTCCGCGTCGGTTGTCTGGGTCAGCAAGAAGGATCAGTAACATTTATCGGTGACATCTATTTATGGCATTCCGAATTTTCCCAGAACACACAACTACGGAGCGAGTTGCGTGAGGTGAGGGCAATCTTCCATGAGTTGGTTTAAATCGTGGGTGGCGATTTCAATGTCAAGTTATATTCGGATGATAGGCATGGCAGTAGAAGGGCACTGGAGCCTAGTTCTGGGTCTTTTTGTCGAGGTTGTAGAGGAGCCTGGTTTAGATGTTCTTGACGCGGCTAACTGCAAATATAATTGGAGGAGTTCACCTATGTTGTGGCATTGTCGTCTCCTTTTGCCTGTTGAGGCCTTGGAGATGTTTAGCCTGGCATGTATTACTTCCCTCCCCTAGTCGAGGTCGGATCATACATCTTTATGCTTGGACATGTGCATCGATAGAGGTTCGTCGTCATATTTCAGATTTGAGCGCCATTGGATGTTGGAGGAGAGGTTTCACGATCCGGTTACATCATTTTGGAATAATTTGGTGGTGGAGGGATCGTCTGTCGTGAGGCTCGTTCTGAAGTTGGTTGCATTGCAACAAAGTCAGATTGCGCTCAAGGACTCTCGTACTATGCATAGCATAGGAGCCAGGCCCAGGAGGAAATGGTGAGGTTGGACTCTTTCGAGGATTGCAAGGAGAAGGATGAGAAGGAAGGAGAGAGTCGTGGGGTGGTGTAGAAGATTCTTGAGAATGAGAATAGGAAGATGGCGCGAAGCCAGAGGTCATGCCAGAATTGGTTGAAGGAGGGGGATACAAACACCATCTTGATTTCCTACAGTTGTGAACGGTAAGAGGAATATGATTCACTCAATTGAAATTGGGGGGGGGGTGATTTTAGTGGAGAGGAGAAGATCGCGATGATGGTAAAGAGGTATTTCAAGAACATGAGTAGGTGTATTCCACATTGTGGGTCCATGTCACTAGGCTTGGGGGTTAGAGTTGCCGAAGGACCATGAGGTAGTTTTTACGCTGAATCCCAATGGTTGTTCTACGCTGGATGGTTTTCCTGTATTTTTCTTCAAGGAGATCTGGGATCTGATCGATGAGGAGGTGATGGGATTGATTGTTGAGTTTGTTGAAGGAAATTCTGGTTTTGATCGTCTCAACGATCGCTGATTTTTCTATTGCTGAAAAAGATGTGGCCACCATGGTAAAGGATCGCCGCTCTATTGCGCTTTCCAATGCGATCTACCTAATCGTGGTCAAGGTCTTAGCTAACCATCTAAAGGGAGCTGTGAGCACAAACATTTCTCCGGTTCAGAGTGGTTTTTAGCCTGACAGAAAGATCATGGATAGTACGATTATGGCATCTGAGATCGTGGCTGACTGGAGGAGGAGAGTGAGAGGAGTGATGTAGAAGGTTGATTTTTTGAAGGCATATGATAGTGTTGACTGATGCTTCTTGTTGGTATCATTGTTTACAAAAGTATTTCCAGATCGATGGATTATGTGGATGAAGTGCGGCCCTTGCGAATGGGCAGGGGGGAGATTTTTCCATCGCCAGGGGGATTCGCCAAGGTTACCCATTGGCTCCTTTCTTGTTTGCTCTTGCAACTGATGCCAGAAGGTTGATTTTTTGAAGGCATATGATAGTGTTGACTGATGCTTCTTGTTGGTATCATTGTTTACAAAAGTATTTCCAGATCGATGGATTATGTGGATGAAGTGCGGCCCTTGCGAATGGGCAGGGGGGAGATTTTTCCATCGCCAGGGGGATTCGCCAAGGTTACCCATTGGCTCCTTTCTTGTTTGCTCTTGCAACTGATGCCTTATCAGTTGTGATGGATCGAGCAGCATAGGGAGGTTTCTGTAGCGATTACGGTAGGGAGGAGATGTCAGTGCATATTCTTCAATACGTAGACGACACTGGCCTATTTGCAAAAGGTGGGTCTGAGAGTTCCAGAAGCTTGTATGTACTTCTTGACATCTTCGAAGCAGCCTCTGCTTGAAACTTAACAAGGATAAGTCGAAGTTAGTGTCCTTCAGCGTGGAGGACGTGATAGGGCGATGTGTAGGTTGGTTGAGATCTCCTCATAGGGATTTATCATTGCGGTACCATGGTGTGCCCCTGGTTGTTGGGAGAATGCGCATAGCAGATTGGTTACTGGTGATCGAGAAAATGGAACAGAAGTTGACGGTAGAGGTTTGTCTGCTTATCTCGTGGTGGTAAGTTGATGTTGTTGAGATCGATTCTCTCTGTTATTGTTATTTTCTTCATGTCGTATAGGCTTGAGAGCATATTTAGAGGGGAAAAAGGTGGGATCCCGAGATCGGATCCACCACAAATGTTAAATATATATTAATAAGAAAAAACTAATTATAGATGTCCATGTCGCATGTAAGGCCCTACAACTTTCCAAGACATTCTCAACATAAAAACTCTTACCATGAAAGATGCCCTCATTTCAACCACACCATATTGCACAGAGAATTGCAAAGTTACTTTTAAGGAGAGAGAGCATTATAAAAAGTTTTTCCTGGTCATCTTTCGGGCATTCAAACGGGTTGTTGGTGGATTGGAGGACAATATCTGGCTTGAAGGATGATGACGGCCTTGGGGTGTGTAGCTTGGAGGAGATGAATAAGACCTTGCTCGGTAAGTGAAGCGCTCGTATCTGGGGGGAGTGTGACAGTTTGGTGCGCATTCTGCTTTGGAGAATTTATGGCTCGGGTTCCTTGCCGAGCCCGGGGGTGTTTGGATATGCTCGTTCTTACTTTTAGGGAGGGATATGCGGCGTAGGACATAAGATCCGCACTTTTTTTAGATCGATCATGAGGGATGTAGGGGTTTCAAATTCTGGGATGACGACTGGAGTGAGGATAGAGTGCTTGGATTGTGTTTACCATGACTGATGGCGTTGACAGTTGATTCGAATTATTCTGTGCCTGACGTCTTGGGCAGGCCCTCTTTCATTCCTCATTTCAAATCTGAGTTGTCGGATCAACAACTGAGCGAACTTCAGGTGATGTTGCAAGAGTTACAAAGCACTAATGGGCCCACGGAGAGGCAAGACTATTGGAGTTGGTGTGATGGTTCATTCACTGTGGGGAAGGCATACAAGGCTTCAAAGGGCCCAATGGGGTTTGACCATGGAGGGAGTATGGCCGATTGTAGAAGAATCTAGGGTGGAAAGTTCTAGTGCGCATGAAGGTATTTACGTGGTTGTTTATGAGGGGGAGAATGTTGATTGGTGAGATATTTGCACAGTTTGTTCATGTTGTTGATCCGAGTTGTTGTCGTTGTCAGGAGGATGTTGAGAATACGGACCACGTTTTCTTCAGGTGTAGGAGCTACGTGGATGCTTGGGAGTTATTTGGGAATCCCATGGCCTCTAATGATGGCGTCTCAGGGTTTTGGGAGTCCATAGGAACAGATTATCATGGTACTGAGGAGCATGCGAATTGTGTAGCAATGATTTGGGCTCTTTGGTTAGCTAAAAGGGATGTGGAATTTCAGCAAGATCGCTTTTCTGGTGAAAATGTGGCGGTGCATGCAAAGGTGCTTGTAGAGAGTTGGAGTTTGTAAAGACGCTTGTAGAGAGTTGGAGTTCGTAATTCTTACTTTCTTTTCCTTATAATCGACCTGTAATTATTTCTTTAAGCGGTTAAATAATTAAGTTTTAGGCATACACCTATAAGGTCGAGGTCTTTTTTCTTTAAAAAAATGTTATTCTCTTGTGAGGTCTCGAAATAGGTATGAAATGGCAACGTGTTGGAGTGGATGAATATCAATAATGCAAAAAAAATTTGGACTCCATGTGACTAATGATACATTTTTCTAATTGTAATAGTGGTAAACATTTTACTCATCTGGGGGCTATATATTTGGCCAGAAATAGCATGGTTTTTCCAAGGTGGCCATCTTTATCCACATAATATTTTGGCTCGCAGAAGGGCTCTTTATGAATCTTGTCTGTTGTACTCATTATTCTCTGTGATTTAAAAAAATTGGGTGCGCACGTGCCCGCCCTTCTAATTCTCCAAAAAAAATCCTATTGCATAGGCACTTCTTACCAATGTAAGGATCAGGATGTTGCCACTTTCTGTAAGTTGACTCGGCTTCTTCAATCAGTCTATCGATGGTGTCAAGATCCTCCTGAAACATTGCTCAAAGAATCAGAAGTTCAAAAGGTAGTTTGAGATATATAAATCGCTGACAGACCAGCTAAAGCAGCAGCATTTCCTACAAAAAATATTTATAGCTTGCACAATGTTAAATACTGTAAAATTCTTCTGCAGTAAATGTAAACGCACGCGTAAACATTTTTCGATGTTAACTATTTTTCGAGTGTCTAGCAATATGAAGAATGAATAAAACTGAGAATTGATCAAAAAAATATTTCAAGTACACCAGCTACATTTTCGTAAATTTACAAAAGTGAGCCACCTGATAGCATGACTTAAACATTTAAGCAAAGGCCAAAAGCACAATGATACTAGAAGAGGCTAAGCAATGTTAGACAGGCTGCTAAAGTGGAATGAATCGCAGTATATTGAAAACTATGATGATCTTTTATCCAGATGGCTGCCTTCAACACAGCAAGTAATAGTTTAACAGGGATGATTGATTCAGATAATTTTAACATAAATCCACCACCAGGAGGAAGGAATAAGAGAAACATCAAAGGTCATCAGCAGCATCTTAGTCATCAAGTACTTGATGATTGATCTACTAACGCAAAATCAAGTAGTTGATCATGTTAAAATCGAAGGGTTCGTTCCCAAAGTTACCTCCGAACAATTTTATTAGCTTTCTGATGTTTCCGACATTGGCCCTTTGTTTGTGGATGGGATTGTGGATACTTTTTTATTCCAAATAAATTATTTTTTAAAAAGAAAAAAGGAGACCACCATATAGGTGTGCACCAAAAAACTTCTCCATTAATTTATAACGTTACAATTATAGGGATATTATTTCTTAAAAAAGCATAGGGATATTAAAGCCAAAACTAGTTACATTATTCGGCTCTCATCCAGTGCCTTAACATGAGAAATCACATTTTCACCATAAATCTTTCCAGGGGAAGTACCACCTCATTTCTAGCAAGCCACAAGGCCCAACTAACAGATACAATCCCGGCTTTATCATCCTCATGGCCTCGCCAATCGGACCCAATAAACTCTCAAAATTTTGCAGCACAATCTGGCATGATCACATGACAGTGTGTTCCCAAATTTTTCCCATACACCCACAAAGCTTGCACAGGAAAAAAAGAGGCGGTCCATGTCCTCGTTGGTCTCCAAATACCGAGCACAAACAGAGCCCATTCCCTGGAAGAAGCGCAGCAATCCATCTCTCGTCATCGACTGCCCACGCCTTAAGAGCCAGAGGAAAACTTTGATTCTCGAAGGCACCTTCCACTTTCAAAATCTCCTACAACCAGCAGTACAGCCATCTGGATCAAAAAGCACTGGTCTCATCAAGCTTTTGTAAGCTTTCCGTACAGAGAATCTTCTATCTCCCCAACACCAGTAGCCACGCCCTGCATAGGCCCCTCATGGCTTTCCAGGGTCTTCAACAACACCATCAGTTCACCCACATGTTGGTCAAACATATCCGATCGAAAGGATGGGAAAAAAGTACCATCCCAAGCCTCAGCCACAGTAGTCATGATCATTCGCCAACACCATCGAACAAAGGAATCTCACGCTAATAACCATACACTCTGTCCAATCGTCATGTCAGAACTGTAAACCTCTCCTATCTCCCAGCATCGGTCGCAACAAAGAATGAACCTCCTGTAATTGACCAATTTTAAGGATGCTTTGGCAAAGACAGTGACTACTTTTACTGAAGGACAGTTCATTTAGGCTGTCAAGATTGCAAGGAGATTATAAATGGGAAGTCTATCACCTAAGTCCCATTTTAGTTTAGGATGTGCATATAAAGAAGACAAAAAAACTTTGTATACGGAGCGAACAAAATGATCATATCTTATAAAGAAGAAGAAAGTAGCAAGAAGAAGATGCTCTAAGAATCTAATTGACACCATAAGTCCGAGTGTACCCATCTGAAGATATGATGTGCCCAATAATGTTCCACATTACCATCAGAACCATGCTAGATCATGAAGACCCATCTACAACCATTATTGTGGCATCTATCGAAGGTCTAACTAGGGCCCATGTAAGACTGAAGGGTGGATATCTCTCAAGGTTTTAAATATCTCTTGCAGAGTTTCGCACCACTTGCCATCTCAAGTCTCTTTAAATGTTTAGGGAATCAGTACTTGCAACTAGCGAGACTTGCAACAGATTATTGGTTTGGTGGAGTAAGTCCCTCTATGGAGACATGGCAAGAGATAGGATGTGATATATGAGTGTCGTCAACCACATAGGCACACATGTGAAGGAAAGCACTTGTACTCGACCAAACACGAGTAGTAGATTGAGGATGAAGAACTCACCATATTACTCCCAATAAACACGGAGTACATCGTGAAGGAGTGCCACATTAAACAATAGTACTATACAATAGGACATAGTGCAACCTTCAGTCAATCAAAATCCTCCTCTTGAAGAGGAGTTGAGATATCTCTATATCCCTCCCAATATTGTGTCTTCTCTTTTAAGCTTGGAGAAGGATTAGGTGACCAAGAGTCTAATGATTATTAATCATATCTCCTCTTGGGAAGTTACACGAAGCCTCTATAGTATAATTGAAGGCCCTTTAGCATCTTCAATCGGCTTGTAGTCATCTCCTCCAACTATCATCCTCTGTGATGGCCACATAGCATGTCGAACTACAAGGTCATAGAATGCAGTGTTGCACAAGCTTGTGAATAAGTTTTTGTCAAAGAATGTTAGATCTCTTTTCCATGTAACCACACTCGATGTTGCTTACAAGTCAAACGAACTGTCAAAGCAATTACCGTCTTCTATGTGGCTTTAAAAATGGGATGGTTGCAACCACGATAGAATCCTCTCAGGGAGGTGGAGATAGTGGGCTATGGTGTTAGAGACTCGTGGCATGTTGTAATGGTAGGTGTGATGGATAGTTATATGAATCGTATAGTAGGACATCTTTAGGATGATTGTATGCTAATTCTTGTTGCAAAGCAACGCTGTTAGGAGAGAGGGGAAAGACTCAATCTCTCCTCTCTTTCTGGAGTCCCTCTGATCAATCTCGATGGTCATTTCCCAGGGTATCTAGCTCCGAGCATAACTCATGCAAGCTATGGAATGCCTCAAGCACCAAGAATCCCTGGTGAGACAATTTTAAAATTTCTCGCATCGTATATGCTTCTCATGTCCATCTCTCAAGATAAGAGTACTCATTGTTTGACAAAGGGAAACGTGACCTCAGTTGGGGAAGGCACTCTCTTAGTATATCTAAGCTTTGGTACTAAGGGGCTAACACACCCTCATGGACACTTACCCTAGGTTGGCATTTACCCTAGGGAATTGCAGAGTCCTTGCGTTCATGTGAGAACGAGGGTCAATCTACCATCTTGAGAGCTCGGGCACATGTCTATTGAAGGAAGTCCCATTCCCAGTCACTCAATCGTATTCACTAACCTAGTACATTAACATGCCAATGAGTGGTATTATGTTGGTGTGTGCTTCGTCATTCTTTAGTGACTCTGGTTCTATGATTATTGGAGCAATGATTCCATCTCGTAGAGGTTGAGGATGGTGTGATGTGTCGTCATTTGGAGGCACTAGTCCTCCCCATTTGTCATCCCAATTTTTTTTCCTTGGCAACAATATGTGCGTCACCTTGTTATCCCATTTTTTGCCATCTCGAAGACTCCAAGATCTCCAAGCTTAAGATAAGCAGACCGCTCTTGATTATCTTCTTTTTCTTTGAAAATTAGAATTTAGTCACTTTTGTTAGCTTATTTTGGTATGTTACTTTTGTTTGCTTATTTTAATATGGTCGTACCTTAAAATTGATACTAGGTTAGTAATTTGTACTAGATTTTGATTATTACTTTTTAAGTTTTGTTTGTTGATATTATTCTAATCCACTATCATTATAACATGATATCATTAGGGTTCTAATGCTAAGCCATTGAGTCATCGATGCATCTCATCCTCGTCCATGTTTTGAAGGTTAGTTATTATTTTTGATATTGCTCTGTAGGTATTAATTTAGATATTAATTTAATTTCCAATCTAGATAGTTCGTTCAACGTCAAAAATATAAAAGTTTTGCTTTAAATTTTAAATTTAATTGACGTATTATTATGAATCATCAAAGCAGATTACCTCCACGTGAACATGGAATGTGGAAGTGACCAGTCAGGTTTCGACTCTGAGTCTCAACAAGAGATGGGAGAGATCAGACTGTTGTAGATCAATATTCTTGAAGGTAGCAAATATAAGATAAATAATGATTTTGTGTAAATAAATCCGTGGAGGGGAATTATTAGATTCAAGCAGCATACATGGAAAAGTTGTTTCAAGCTTTTCTTCATAAAATGAATTTCTGCAAATGCCGCAAGTAGGACATTCCTTCAGCATGCCATTGACGAGATAGTGCAGGTTGGTAAGGGAGTGAAAACTTCTACTCCATATGAAATCATTGACGAGATAGTGCAGGTTGGTAAGGGAGTGAAAACTTCTACTCCAATCTACTCCATGTGAAAACTTCCAGGCCTACATTGATAGTTTAAAGACAACGAGACCAGAATACAATGTGACCATCATGGTTAATGGTTGGACTAGAACTCTAGCTTTTATACCTAAATAGTCTTTATTAATGAACTTACCAAAGCTTTGGTCACCTCCCACCTCTTTCTTGGGTTCCCAGCTACATCAAGCTATATCAGACTCATTTGCATCACTATCTAAGGTGCATTTTTTTTGAAGTCACACTATCTAAGGTGCATAATTATTATATTAGACATGTTAGGATGAACATCAAAGTCATGCTATTAAATTAAGAATACCATATGTGCCCGAAGAAAATACAAAAGAACTGTCGTTCCAAAAATGAATATTGTTGATTTCAAGGGAATGAGCTGCTTACAAATGTTGTTTGTGCAATCATGTATTGTCCAAGTTTTATTTCTTTTAAAAGGGTGGATTGTCCAAAATTAGAAGGGTCTCACTTCGATTTTGCTTTATTTGCAATAGTTGCAATAGTATGTGCTTATGAGGATTTTCCTTCAATTTTCACTCAAATTGCATAATCAAGTTCAAAATATGAACGTATGGGTGGCAATCACAATGTTACTTTATCTCATTTAATATTCCAAATTACTGGGCTTCCTTTTCCAAGCCAATGGACCATATAATCACATATGGGCTATCCAAGTGCTCCTTGAAGTGGAACATTCTACTTCTGACACATTAAAAGTTGTCCTATTTTGCTAGAGTTCTTTATAAATATTTGGATAGAGAGATATCTACATGTCTTTTGTGAGACAAACATAGAATGCATCTCTTAATTATGGTCTCCTATTTTCAAGAGCAGACAAGCAGAGTTCAAAAAGAAATTTAATTAAGAAAAGACATTAAAAGGGATATACCCCACTAGTGATGGATAAAAAGAGGCATCGGTGTTGTCTTTTAATACCAATTTTTCCTTCGAAACTGCTAGAAATAAGGTTTCCAAATTTCAAGCCTTTTTTATGAGAGGGGAGAAAGGAGTATGCATGCAGAAGAGAGCACATATGCATGCACGTCCTTGTATTATGCGCATACACGCACCAGAAATGAACAAAAAGTAGACAATGTCTTCCCTGAACAATTAGGGCAAAACAAGACCATGTAACCAAGAGACGGCATACCATGTGTTTATTGGCTTCAAATTTTTCTCGCAATGCATCAGCCTGCAGTCGAAACAAAACAAGCATCAATAAGGCGTAATAACAACATTCTTAATTCACCACTGAGTAGCATTTGAACGTCAAGAAACCTGAGTACTTGGAATTGAATAAAAATTGCCATGTATCTCACACATATGCAAGAAAAAACATTATTATTAACCTTTGCACCACGATTGTTATCATTAATATGGTAGCATGGCAAATACTTAGCATGCATTGAGATTACCGAGTGAAAGGACACATTTTTTTTTTGACGCTCAAAAAAGGGGGAGGCACTCAGCGGTGTTCACCCCAATATATTAAAAAGAAAAGGATGAATACTTACAATGCGGAATAATTTGAAGCGGAAGGGGAAAAGCAAAACAAAAAGGAGGATGTAACATTGGGCATTGGACACATTGGGCATTGGATTGACAGGCTAGATGCCAATAACACGAATTGATAAAACTTGAGGTGGGTTCCATCTTGGAACTTCACCCTTTTTTCCAAAAAAAACAAGAATTGATAGAACTCATGTCTTAATCGCTATAGGTCCTTCCTTGACTCACTCATGCCTTTCTAGCCACATGATGTAAAAAAAAGTTAGGGGGTCTCTCTCATAATCGACTACTGGTCTCACTGTCAGTTACTATTGTAATATCAACAACCTCATCATGGTTGTGGAATTGACATCGAACCCAAAAAGGGAAGAATCCCTCGACAGGGCTCCAATTGCATAACACTTCACCATGATGAAAACTTATATCCAGTCATTATAATCAAGCCAAGCCATTACACCAGCAACATTGTGAGAATGAGTTTATACTCGTAGTTATTCAAGATGGTTAAGAGATTGTCTTGGCATAAATCAGGAATGCAAACTCCGGAAAGTCTTCATAAGAAGCCAGAAGAATACTTCTTTATCACAATATATCTGCAGCTACCCACCTCATAGAGATCCCAAAGAATGTTGCATACATATCTGTTAGACAAAAGGGAGTCTTTGTTATAATTCATAGAGAAACCCTAGGCTCTCTTGTATAGGGAGAGGCCTGAGGGTAAATTACATGCACGTCTAAATAAACGAGAGAAATAGCAACAAGATACGGAAACAATTATTAATACTAGAAACTATCTCTACACTCCCCCTCAACATGGAGCATAGATGTCGATCATGCTCAACTTGGATGAACATATCTGAAACGGTCCTCTGAGCAATGGCTTGGTGAATACATCAGCCGTTTGGTCTCCTGAGCTAACATGGGCCGTGGATATCAATCCTCTCTGGATCAGGTCTCTGGTGTAATGGCAGTCAACTTCTATATGCTTGGTCCTCTCATGAAAAGCTGGATTGTTGGCAATGAACAATGATGCCTGATTGTCACACTGAAGCTTCATAGGTAGAGGTACAGCTACATGTAAATCTTCTAATACGGAGCGAACCCACATCATTTCCGTGCTGGCTTGGGCCATTGCCCTGTATTCGGATTCCGCACTGGATCTTGCCACCACCGTTTGTTTCTTACTTTTCCAAGACACCAAAGAGCCTCCAACAAAAACTGCAAACCCTGAGGTTGATTTTCTATCCTTAGGGCATCATGCATAATCTGCGTCTGCACACGCTGAGATGGATAAGTCTGCACTTTTTCTGAATAGTAGTCCTAGCCCTGGAGAAGACTTCAGATACCTCAGTATCATGTGTATAGCATCCATGTGAACCTGTCTCGGCTGCTCCATAAACTGACTCACCCGGTTAACTGCGAATGCAATATCTGGACGGGTTATAGTAATGTAGAGGAGTTTTCCCACCATCTCTCTATATCTCCTCTTATTCACTTCATCAGTATCATCATCATATAACTTCATGCTGGGGTCCATGGGGATACTTGATGGTTTGCACCCATCCATACCAGTCTCCACCAGGAAGTCTGTAATGTACTTCCGTTGTGTCATCACCAAACCATGTGCATTCCTAGCAAATTCCAACCCCAGAAAATACCTTAGGGTTCCAATATCCTTTGTAACAAACTGACGACCTAGGAATGCCTTTGCCCTTGCTATGCCCTGAGCATCGTCTCCTGTAACAAGAATATCATCCACATAGACCATTATGACAACCGTACCTACCGAGGTCTTCTGGACAAACAACGAGTGATCTGCATTGGACCTCCTGAATCCCTGTTGCTCAATTAGATTGGACAGCTTCTGGAACCATGCTCGTGGACTTTGTTTGAGGCCATATATCGCCTTGTGAAGTCTACAGACCATATGCGTCTCCCCCTCAGCAGTAAACCCGGGTGGCTGCTGCATGTAGACTTCCTCCTGCAAGTCCCCGTATAGGAAAGCATTCTTGACATCTAGCTGAGAAATACTCCAGTCACGAACCACTGCAACAGTTAGAAGAATACGGAGAGTCGAGTGTCTCGCCACTGGAGAGAATGTATCCATGTAGTCCACGCCATATGTTTGTGTAAATCCACGGGCGACCAAGCGTGCTTTGTACCTATCCAGCGTGCCATCTCCATGATATTTGACTGTGAAGACACATTTGCAGCTCACAACGGATGCATCAGGAGGTGCAGGGACCAACGACCATGTGCCACGGGACTGCAAGGCCCCCATTTCTTCTTCCATAGCTAATCTCCAGCACTCACTCTTCAAAGCTTCCTGGTATGTCCGGGTTATGGCCACGGAAGACAATGCTGTGGCAAACTTCTGGAAATCACCTGTGAGTCGGTGGAATGAAACCTGTGAAGCAATTGGATAGGAAGCACATTGCCGTCTCTGTTTCAGAATAGCAATCGGAACATCAAGATCATCATCTGGGTCCACATGTAAAGAGTCATCCTGCATATGTACCGAACCTGACCCGTCAGTAGTAACCTCATCCGAACATACCTGAGGCGTAGTGATTGGCTGGTTTGTCGTCTGAGCAGGACCTGGGCGACGCGTATAATGGTGAGGAAATGGCAATGTTCAGAAAGTCGGTATGCGGTATTCGTTCGGTCAGGCGGTCCCGAGCGAGTAAGCGGATATGCGGAAGTATATGCGGAAGTATATGCGGATTATGCGGTTTGTATTATTTAAATAAAAAATATTAAAGATAAACATTTAATTGTGATGTCAGACACAAAAAAATACATGTTTCCTTTTAGATTCCTACAAAAACATACTTTTAAAAATAAAAAAGCACCACAATAAAAAGCTACATAGTTCATTTAGATAGCAAAAAATGTTTCAGAATGCAGAATGTTCAAATATATAAAGTTATAAACCGGCTTCTAAATTCTAATCTAAATCATCTTCAAAATTGATTGTTGGAATATCATCATCGCCTTCCGAATCACTCATAAATTCTTCTTCTTCGCCCAAAGTTGACAAAGCTTCCGCATTCCTTTGGCTCCTCCTATTCTCAGCAAATTCTTCTGCCCCACTTGCTTCTGCTACCAAGTTCCACGTGAGCCCCGACCCTTGGAAGATTTCTTCTTCTTCTTCTTCACTGGCACCAATCCAATCCATAACATGTGTTCTATCCTTTGAAACAAATGGATCTCTCCCAGTTAGTGATCGACGCTCCTTCAGCTTTGAATTGAATTTCACAAAAACCAAATCATTCAATCTCTTGGTTTCTAGTTTGTTCCTTTTTTTGGTGTGAATCTGCATTAAGAATTTATAAAATTGATGAATTATAAATTATAATGACTCAATTATTCATTGAATACATATAATTGTACATCCAAATAGTGATAGTTATACCGCTGCAAATGAGCTCCAATTCCTCTCACAGGCTGAAGAAGAGGATGTCAACTTCAGAATTCTCAAAGCCATTTCTTTCAAATAAGGCGTTTGAGAACCATATAGCATCCACCAATGAGCTACAAGAGATTGCACAATTAATGACTTGTAAAATAATAAATCTAACTTAAGAGCTTTACCGTCGATAATAAGTTTAAGATATATTACCAGGATTGAAATCATCATCATTGGTGGATCTTTGTCTGACAGCCATTGGCTTTCCAAATGCTCCTTCTCCTCTTCGGTAAATATGAATCTCTTTCTTCGTGATGGCATCCTGAATCTCCAACTCAGGATAAAAAATCTCTACACATTCCATCAAACCATCAACGACGAAGCTATCTTTAGAAATTGCATCGCTATCCCTATAAAAATAATAGGGATTGAGATAGAAAGCTGCAAGATGGAGGGGGCTATCCAATCTTCCTTTCGTCTTCAAGGTAATGGCATCTACAAAGGGCTTGTATGATTGTTCAACATTTTTAAAAATAGCCTTTATTTCATTTTTTGCATCCTCCAATCCTCCATATACAAAGCCCATTGAGGGCTTCCTTTCTCCATCAAACACACGCAAGAGGTAGACTAGTGGAGAGAAGATCTTCAACGTCAAAGACACTAGGCTCCAAAATGATGAACTGAGGACAATGGATGCAGCCACCTCACCTTTTCTGGTCTTTGACCACTTGCACTCTCTCCACTCATCAGAAGAGAACATCAACCGTAATTTTTCCTTCTTGTCCATCACGCTCTGTAGTGTAAGGAAAGTGGTGGCAAATCTTGTTTGCCCTGGCCGAACAATTTCACCCTTCTGGGTGAACTGTCTCATCAAGCTCAAAGTCTTTGCATGACTGTAGATAAAGAGAGTGAGAGTTCTAGCCTTAGTGATGCAATTTTTTATCTTTGATTCCTTTCCAATCTCCTCAAGAACAAGATCAATGCAATGGGCCGCACATGAAGACCAAAATATCCTTGGATATTTAGTCTTAAGAAGTCGTCCGGCTGCCATATTTGCAGAAGCATTGTCTGTAACAACTTGTACAACATTTTCTTCTCCAACATCCTTGATACAATCCTCTACGAGAGAAGAGATATATTCAGCCGTGTGAGAATCTGCAGATGCGTCAACGGACTTCAAGAAAGTTGTGCCCAAGTCACAATTAACACACAAGTTCATAATGCTCCTTCCCCTCATGTCAGTCCATGCATCGGTCATTATTGAACAACCATTGTTTTTCCACGATTCATTATGACTCTTTAAATATTCCTTTGTTTCATCCACTTCCTCCTTCAACAAAGTTTCTGTAATTTCATAGTATGAAGGTGGCTTGTATCCGCTTCCATATTGTCCAATTGCCTCGCACATTCGTATAAAGGAATTTTTAGTGACCACATTGAAGGGAATGTCAGCATCATAAAAGAATTTGGCCACGAATTTGTTGACACGTGCACGCTCTTCTTTGGCTAAAGCATCTTTTATCACTGTCTGCCGCATTGTTGTGCCCAAAGACACATCATCTTCAGATACACGAGGTCTTTTTGTACTAGCACCTCCTTCTGATGGATGGTTAGAAGATCCATCAGATGCCTTGATTGTTACTTCCTGCCGCAGTTCTCTCATGCTAACAACTTTTTCATTCTTCTTCTTCATAATATCCTCCACATAATCTCTGATTTCCTTTTGCACATCTCCATCAGCCTTTGGACATGCCCTTGTATTTCCCTTGATGTGTGCGAGATGTTGCTTCATCCTATTGATGCCTCCTTTTATGACCTTGCCGCACAAGCGACACCCAACCGTGTTCGAATCGGTCCTCTCAATGAGGTATGCATATTTCCACCCTGGATCGGTAGAACCGGGTGGAACATAGAATGTGGATTCTGCCATTGTAGGCGTGGAAGGGGTAGCCATAATGACCGACCTAAACATGGTACAAAAATGATGTGTCATTGAAAATAAGAAGTGCAAATTGCAAATCGGTTATCCAAAAAATGACGTGTCATTGTAACATGATTACATTATACATATATAAAAATTAAAATGAAACTACATAATTTATAAAGAGAGTTGGACCACACATAACTAATAACTTATATAACTTCTTCAAACTATAATAAAATACATCTAATGGTAAAGATGCCGTTTATACCACGATCAGTGCAGTTTCAATGCCGTTTATATGGTAAAATACTATGATAATGGAACAACCCAAAAAGAAACGAGCTCTAATGGTAAAGATGTATCCAAACTTTAAACCAAAGGCGTCGAACCACAAGGACACGACATCTTGAATTACACGATCAATTTACAAAACAAATTATAAAAGCACAATCTAATTTATAATGTGTTCATTGCAAGTTGTTGAAATTTTCTAACGGGTCATGCAAATTATAAAAGCACAATCTAATTATTTACTAACGGGTTCATGCAAATGAGGAGACAAATAAAAGGAACACAACGACTATTTCTAAAGATTTTTATGGCAGTATATAAACTTTTTAGTGATTTATTTGATGATAATGAGTGCATAAGGTATGAGGTATTGGCAGCTTACAGTAATAAATACCTTTAGAAATAGTTGCAAAATATCTTACTTGTGGAACAATGAATGGCAAGCTTCACCAACTTGCGTGTGTGAACTGCAATCAAGAAACTATGGACCAACTACCAAGCTGAAAAACAACAAGAAACGAAATTAACAAAACATAAAATAAATGGGAAGGGGTAGTCGGAAATATCAGCAAACAACTCTGACATTCCCCCCTTGTGGTCAGTGATGGAGCTGCGAGCGGTCGACCTTCGCTCCGATGGCTGATGCCGGAGGGACCCTCCCACCAGACGTGCGTGAGTCGAACAACGGTGGAGAAGAGGGTCGGGAAGCTGCTGCTCGAGCGCTCGGGGGAGAGAAGGGGCGGCGAAGGTGGAGGCGCTGGAGGCGACGAGGCGGCGAAGGTGGAGGCGCTGGAGCGTGTTGGCGGCGAGGCGTCGAGGGCGGAGGTGCTGGAGCAAGAAGGCGGCGAGGCTTCGAGGGCTGAGGCGGCGAGGGTGGAGGCGGCGAGGCTTCGGGTGCTGAGGCGGCGAGGGTGGAGGCGTGGAGGCGCGATGGAGGTTGGGTGCGGGAGAGGTTAGGGTGCGGGAGAGGTTAGGGTGCGTAATATGGAAAACGATGGAGGAACGAAGAAGTGAATATCGGGTTTTTTATTTGGATCCTAAACCGGATTCGAAGAAGTGAATATCGGGTTTTTTATTAGACCGCATATCAACCGCATAAGCGGCCGCATATGCGGTTTAGGCGGCCCGCATATGCGGCTGGACCGCATATGACCGCATATTGAGTATGCGCTTCGGATAGGCCACCGCATACGCATATGCGGCCGCATATGCGGCCGCATGAACCGCATTTCTGAACCTTGGGAAATGGTGATATGATTTGCTGTGGAATGGGTGGAGGTGGGGGTGGTGGTGGTGGTGGTGCTGGCATAGGAGTTGACACAGGAAGCGACTCAGGTGAACTCGAAGTAGGTGGTGGTGGAACATAAACATCATCAGTGGTGGTGGATGGTACCATTCTGTCCCCAGCTGGCGAGAAATACATAACTGACTCGAAAAAGGTGACATCCGCACTAACAAAGTACCTGTTGGTTGTAGGATCATAACAGCGGTATCCCTTCTGGGTTCTAGAATAACCAACAAAGACGCACTTGACTGCTCTTGGAGAGAGTTTGTCAAGGCCAGGAGAAAGACGATGGACAAACGCCACAGCGCCAAAGACACGTGGCGGCAGAGAGAAGAGCTCCTTATCTGGAAAAACAAGGGAGATAGGTATCTTTTCTCCAAGAACAGAGGACGGCATTCTATTGACTAGATAGCATGCAGTAAGGACAGCATCCCCCCAGAAAGAAATAGGTGCACAACTTTGGATCAACAGGGTACGAGTAATATCCAAGAGGTGGCGATGCTTTCTTTCCGCCACACCATTTTGTTGAGATGTATATGCGCAGGTGGTCTGGTGGATAATACCTTTCGATGAAAGGAATAGAGAAAGAGAGCGTGTACAGAATTCCAAGGCATTGTCAGTTCGAACATATTTGACTGAGGAAGAGAAAATATTTTGTACTTCATTAATCAAATTTTTGATAACATCTCCTGCTTCAGATTTATTCTTCAAAAGAAAGACCCAAGAAACACGAGAAAAATCATCGACTACCACTAGATAAAACCTGTGTCCCTGGTGATCGGGAACACGACTTGAAACCCATATATCTATATGTAACAACTCAAAAGGGGAGCTATTGCTCCGACTCTGAGGACTTGGGAAGCTCGACCTATGATGCTTTCCCAACAGACATGTTTCACAGCGAAACGACGAACTTGGAGAGATCTGGGGCAGGAGATGGCGCATTTTCTGGATCGGAAGGTGACCAAATCGAAGATGCCAAAGGTAAGGAGAGACTGATCCAGCGGAGTGAGAAGAGACGCCAGCATAGGATTCTCGAACCAGTCTATATAAACCGTTCTGCTCAGAGCCACAGCCAATCACCTTGCCCGTGAGTATGTCCTGAAAAATGAGAGAAGACGGGTCAAAAATAGCATGACAATGCAAGTCCTTTGTAATCTGACTAATAGACAGCAAATTCAGTGAGAACTCAGGGGCATGCAAAACATTCTGTAGCTGCATAGTGGGGGATAGGAAAACCTCCCCCTGTCCAACAAGGGGTGAGTGGGTACCATCTGCTATCTGTACTGAGCGGCCGGGTGGGATATCCCTGTAGGCCTGTAATCGTCCCCTATCTCGACAAAGATGATGTGTAGCTCCGGAATCTATAACCCAGTCAGATATATCATGAGAATGTATGGGTGCTGATGAACTACCTGAGCTACTAGCTGCAGCGGATGAACTGGCAGAGGCGGTGGCAGCAATATCTGAAGAGCCACCAGAAGAATCACCAGAAGAATGTGGCATAATATCGCGGAGACGGGCCACAAGTTCGTCAAATCTATGATCAGCAGTAGACGGTAATGGAGACTGTGAATGCTCTGCAACCCGTGCCGATGCGGGGAACCCATGCTTTGAATAGCATGTCTCCTCCAAGTGTCCAGTTCTGTGACAATACGAGCATAACTGACTGAGTCGACCTCTTCCTTGAGGTCCACGGCCACGTCCACGACCACGTCCAGACGGCGGTCCACCTCTCCCACGCGAGGCTGCCATCGCAGATGGGGGTGGAGTAGAGGAGCTGGAGGAATAGAGGAGTAGAGGAGCTGGAGGGCCACGCGGTCTACAATATCCTTACGATTGCAACACCATCCTCTTGGATATTTAAGCACAATGGCTTTCTTCGGATTGAAAGGATCACAACTGGAATTACTACTGTTATTTATTACTGCAACAATGCCACTACAAAGATAACGATGACCAAGCCTTTTTTAAATCAAAAAAGAGGAAATCACGCTAGGGTATCCGCGCCCAGGGTTTCTTGACAAATTTCCCTCCCATCAAAATCATGGCCATGGGGTAAGCCTTCGCCCAGGTAGTGGTCCAATGAGAAAGAAAGGCCTAGGGAAGGAGCTGTGGGGGTCGGCCGAATAATTCTGGGCACAAAAGGGAACGGGCTAACCCTCCCGGATCAACGGGTTCGGCGAAGTTTCTTCCTCCTATCTACGCAATTCTCCACCCTCGATCCAGCCCACCATCCGGATACTAAATTAAATTGAACTTACAATGACCAAGAGAAGAGACTTGATTTGAAATTTTACATTTTCCACATAAAAATGCTCCGAAACAAAAAAAAATCACTCCATTCCTACCCAGCAAAATGGCCCAAATAATAGCTATCACGTAGAAGAGTTCCACATTGGGGCGATGCTTATTCACAAATAGAGTGTCCCACAAGTCCTGAAGATTATGAAGATTGGGCCAAGTAAGTCCAGTTTCTTGCCAAACCCTAGATGTCTTCTTACAAGTGGAAAAAAAAAAGATGATCAATTGTCTCCACCTAATCACTACAAAGCGGGCAAGTTCAAGATGCTCCCGCAAATATCTTGAAGAAACGATCACAAGTCAAGATACACCCTCTCCCCATAAGCCATAAAAATGCACTAATGTAGCTTGGAACCTTTTTTTTTACGCTCAAAAAAGGGGATACACTCGGTGGTGTTCGCCCCAATATATTAAAATAAAGGAGTAAAGAGTTTTTACAAAAGAGAAGAAAAGGATAGAAGTGTCTACAAAAGAGAAAGAAAGAAAAAACCTACAACAACAACACCCGAGGAACGAAGAGAAGTCCTACCCAGGAGACCAATCAAGCACAAACCGCGAGGCAAGGATCGCGATATTTTCGCTCTAGAAACGCTGACCCGCGAAGAGTGCCTCATTCCTTCCCACCCAAATGCACCACAAGCGCGCAATCGGGTCCACAAGTTCCCTCCTAGTCCTGCCCGTGGAGGTCACCAGGCTATCGCATAATGAGGCGCAGGATGCAGTGTTTAGCCAGCCAAGGTCCGCCCAAAGATCACGAACACGCCCGCACTGAAGGAAGAGATGATCGATGGTTTCCCGCTCCGAGCCACAGAGGACGCAGTTCGGCCCAACATTGGGAAACAAAGAGGCGCACCGATCACGAGTAAGAAGTCTCCCCCTGCGAAGAAGCCAAAGGAATATACCAATGCGCTCCGGTAAATTGAGCCCCCAGAAGAACTTGCAGTCGCGCAGAAGAAGAGTGTCGTCCCCATCAGAGATATTAACAAGAGCAAAGTAAGCCTTTCTCGTGGAGAAAGAGCCATCCAACCAATGCCAGTGATCCCGGCCAACAGTGGGGTTGCTAACAGCCGCAAGTAAAGCCATCAAGGATAGGAAATCGTCCAACCGTTGGTCCGAAAGATTCGCAGTAATCGTAGGGCACCAGCAACCCTCACTCCAGCATGAATCCACCGAAGCCTCCTTGTCCTCCACCAAGGCATAAAGACGAGGGAAGATATCCTTAATAGGACCCCTACCCGACCAATCGTCCATCCAGAAGCGAAAAGAGTTACCCCTACCCAGAATGGGTTTAAAAAGAGAGCGGTTCCGATTAAAGACATTCAACACGCCACGCCAAAAGTTAGAAAGGTGATGCGGAGAGCTCTCCCCAAGTAACGGCCATGTAGTCCTCGCCCAGCGTGGCCCTCAGAATATTCAGCATGAAGTTCTCCTCATTCCCCCAAACCCGTGCAGCCCACATAAGCATAAGTGCTTCATTAACCGCAACCAGACGCCTCACACCCAGGCCCCCCAACCGCTTGGGCCTCGTGACCTCGCCCCAACCCACCAAGGGCACCCCCCTACTCCCCTCGCCCTTCCTTCCCCACAAGAAACCCCTCATACATTTCTCCAACCGCACCCGAATCCCCTTAGGCATAGCACGCACAGACAAGAAGTATATTGGAATAGAAGAGAGCACCGCTTTGAGGAGTACCAGCTGCCCGCCCCTGCTTAAAAGAGCCGCGCGCCACCCGGACAGGCGCGCCTCCATCTTTTCCACAACCACCTTCCAATCGCGCAGCCTGGCGCGGCCCACAGCCAGAGGCAAGCCAAGATAGTCAAGGGGAAGACCCGCAGGGGACGAGCCCAGCAGGCGGCCGCACTCCAACACCTCCGTCTGCGGCATACCGAAAGGAACCACCCTAGACTTAGTCCCATTGATCTGGAGACCCGAAAGCTCACTGAATAGCTGAAGAGTAGTAGCCATACCAGATACCTCGGAGGGGCCACCTTCAATAAAACAAATGGTGTCATCAGCGAACTGAATCAGAGGGACGTGGAAGTCCCCCAGGGAGCAGCCACGGGTGATCCCCGCCGCGGCGACGCCGTCAATCATACGTGGCAACACATCAACCGCCAACACAAACAGGAGGGGAGCGAGAGGACATCCCTGACGGACCCCCCTCCTCGGCTAGAAGAAACCTCCGACCGGGCAGCCATTAAGAAGAACGGATATGGATGACGTAGACACACATCGTCGGACCCATGATATCCAAGCGTCCGGGAAGACCCTCCGCCTCAAGACCGACCAGAGGAACCGTCAATCAAGGCAATCGTATGCCTTAGCGAAGTCAATCTTCCATAGGATCCCCTTAGTAGACGATTTCCTCCACGCCTCCACCAACTCGGAGGCAACCGCAAAGCAATCATTAATTTGACGCCCACGAATAAAGGCAGCTTGAGAGGGCGAAATCAGCGAGTCAAGGAGAGGAGCCAGCCGCCTAGCCAAGGCCTTGGCGATGATTAAATAAATTCCATTGGATATGGAGATTGGCCGAAAATCGTCGATGCGGTTGGCCGCATTAGATTTAGGAATCAACACAATAAGGGCCCTATTAAGTTTGTCGAACCCACGGTTACCGTCACAAAATTCGCGTGCAACGTCCAGTACATCATCAACCACCACGCCCCATAAATCACGGTAGAAAGCCACCGGGAAGCCATTAGGACCCGGGGAGGCGTCCGCGTTGAGGTCCCAGACGGCCTCCTTGAGCTCAGCTAGAGAGAGCGGCCTAATCAGTGCCACGACGTCCGAAGGAAGAATAGAAGGAGCCTCGCGGCCGGACCAACACCACAGACGCTGGGAACGGAAGCCAAACTTTTCCTTGAAGTGATCCCCCAGAGCCTTACCCAGATCCATATCCCCCAGGACGAGGGAACCATTAATCATAAGAGAATGGATAGAATTAAAGCGCCTTCGACCGTTGGCCATCCGATGAAAAAACACGGTATTTGCATCCCCATCCTTTAGCCATCGCATCCGCGATCGCATACGCCATTCCATGGCCCGCTTCTTGTCCTCTGCATTGACGATAACAGTGGCAGCACTTCGCTCGACAAGCTCGTCTGATAGCAATTCTCTAGCACCCTCCAAACGATCCAGCCGCAAGATGATATCGTCGGCCGCCATCCGAGGCTCCACGCGGGCCAGACGAGTGTCCCTTTTGAACGTCGCCAAAGCCGTCCTCAGAGACGCAAGCTTATGAGCAAAGCGACGTGCAGTTGACCCCACAGACGTAGTCTGCTCCCAATGATTCTTCACCGCCTCCTTGAAATTTTGCTCCAGAAGCCAGCATCGTTCGTACCTGAAGAGACCCCGAGGACGAAGATCCTCCCCCGAATCCCACACGATCGGATTATGATCAGAGAACGAACGCGGCCGAGAGGACACCGCGCATAAGGGGAAAGCCTCCATAAGTTTAACGTTCGCTAGGAACCTATCTATCCTCGATCTTGAGACATTGTTCCTCCAGGTATAAGAGATCTCGTTGGGCACCAGCCCCTCCAAAGCGAAATCTCGAATGAAGTCAATAAAGTCTGAGGAATCCGGATCTTGGCCCCCACGGCCGCGAGGGCGATCGTCGGATAGAACAGTTACATTAAAGTCGCCCCCCAACAACCACGACATATCCGCAAAGGCCAAGGCATCCGCCCGTAAGTCATCCCACAGCTCCCGCCGCATTACATGGCACGTAGGCGTGTAAATACATGAGCAAGCAAAGGAGGCATTGGAGTCCACACGAGAGAAAACCACCGAGAGAGAGTGCCGACCAACACGCATCGAGGAAAAAGAAAACCTCGCCGAGCGCCAAGCCAAAATAATGCCCCCCGACGCGCTGACCTCGTCCAACGAGCGAAAGCCATCGAAAGGGCCAGCACCAAAGGACCTCCAAAAAGCGAATCGTCCACGCCCGTCAGCTTCGATTCTTGGATAAAGGCGATATCACAGTCCCATTCGGCGAGACGCATCCCCAACGCCCGCCGCCTGTCAGAGTCCCCAAGCCCGCGCACATTCCAAGATAAAATCTTCATGAGAAATCCAGTGAACGTCCCCCGATAAGAGAGAGGCTTGCGGCCTCCGCCACCGTGTCACGCAGCGACAAAAAAGTAGACAGCATTGGATCTCCAAGGCGAGAGTGAGCACGCCGTCTGTAACTCATCCCAAAACGTGAGGCAGATGAGCTCCCCAACGCAAGGGTAGTGTCAGCCCTCCCCGAGGCTCCAACAAGAGCACCACAAGCACCCTGAAGGCAGCCAGACGTATTCGCAGACAATGCCGAAGAAATCCCTGGTGACGAAGGAGATAGAACCGGAGGCGTAGCAGAGGAAGTAACTAAGTTCCCAACACGTCCACTAGCTTAATGAGATTTCGAATTAGATTATAGTCTTTTCCATTTACTCAACTTTAATTGTAATCCCTTAAAACCTCAAGTGCAACTGTCTCAGATGTAACTCTAGATGATGTAGATATAAAATGGATGATCTGGATGTAAAATCAATCCCTTCAAACCTCTGTGCAACAGCCTCAATGTAACTCTAGATGTTGTAGATATAGAAATGGATGATCTGGATGTAAAATCAATCCCATCAAACCTCTGTGCAACAGCCTCAATGTAACTCATTGATCAAAAGTATGTATATTTTATTCTCATATTATATTCCAAGAAGAGAAAAAGCATATGTCATATTATCTGCGAACAATAAATTCTATGACTAGTAATGATTCTCATGCAGAGCCATGTCATCCCGACCAGACCAGGAGATGACTAACCAATTAGCACACATACTGACTACTCTTACCGACCTTTCCATGTCCTCTTTGATTCTGGTGCGACACATTCTTTTCTTACAACGAGGCTACTTGCTTCTTTAGGTAGAGTCGCAGAGAGGGCCAGGTGGCCAGTTGTATGTCATTTCTCTGATAGTTAGGATGCATTATACAACACCGCATGCCTACGGAGGCACCCCAACCCTAAGACATTCTCCAAGTCTTAGAGTCATAGTGTGAGGTTTCACAAGAACCAAGACCACAGACTATCCACTAGACTTAAGAATTTAATAAATCATTATATCTTCTCATTTCACTTTTTCCATCATCAAAATCCACAAATATGATCTTTGAGTAATATTCAATTTCCTCCAGGTGAAACCGCGATGGGAATGGCGAAGAACCATCGGGTGACCGAACTTGAAAATCGCTTGGCATAAGAAGGGGATCCAACACGATCGAATCCGCAACAGCCCGCATGGGCGGATCGTCAGAAGCCCGCTTGAATATATCTGCAGTAGCCCGCATAATGGGCCAATTGTACCCGAAATCCACAGGAGCCCGCACGATGGGCTCAGAAATAGCCCAATTCACAGGAGTATCCCGAATGTCAGTCCTCCTGATGGGCCCAGCGAAACCGAAATCAGCACTTGCCCGAATATCCGCATTAGCCCGCAAGATCGGATCAGCAGTGGGCCGCATGCCGGGCCAATTGGATCCGAGATGAACAGATCCGACAGCAGGTCGCAGAGGCGAATTAGTCATGTGCCCCAAAAACAACAGTTGCACAGAATCAGCCGACAGAATAGAGGGTTGCAGAGAAATCGAATCCACTTCGAAAGAGCACACAGCCACCAAACCCCGCAAGTTGGATTTTGCGCACGTTCCCTACGATGGCTGAGATATCATGGCAGAAAATAAACGCTCGCCAGGCGACGCTTCGGAAACTCCCCCAAGGGATGACATGTGTCGATTTGAAGAGGTATCGTCCAGTCGAAGTCCCTCCCCCGAAGGACCGCCGCGATCAGCCGAAGAGGGCGACGGACTCCCCGGCGCCGCCGAAGGCGTAAGAAAGGAGAATTCCAGCTTGAAGGTCCATCGGCCAATCTTCATGCTTTCAAACATAACCCTGTCACTCGCCGTGGCCAAAAAAGCCCGAGAGCACTCGATCAGAAGGCGAGCGCACGTCCAATCCTTGTCGGGCCCGAGGCCATCGTCGATAACAGCCAGAACTTCACCCCAGCCGCGGACCACCTTGGAAAGAGCGGGAATCGTGCGTGAGAGGAAAGGCGCACCCCGCACCTCCGCCACGCAGACCTCCGTGTCGGCGAAGCCACCATCTGCAACCCTCAGTCTGCACCACACCACGTCTCCAGCATGAAACTGGCGAAAAAGTCGCTCCCGTTACACCGGGGAGAGACCACGAACGCAGCATCTAGAGGAATCCAAAATGATGAAGTCCCCGCCAAAATGGGGACCCAAGAAAGCCAAGGTGGCGTCACGAACCGACGCCCAATCGCCGCCTGGTTTCTTCAAAAGGCCCACCGCCGCCAGGAGGCTGGCACCATCGCGTTGCCCCCCCCCCCCGCGTGGGCCACCTGTACATGCTCCCCATTCACCGAGACCCCAAGCACAGGCTCCCCATCCAACGAGACCCCAAGCACAGGCTCCCCATGCATGGCCTCCCCGAAGAAAGACACCCCTTGCACCGCCTCCCCGCGAGGGCCAGCAACCCCAGCAACGGCTTCCCGCGCACCCTCAAGCACGCCTCCCCGCACCGCCTCCCCACGCACCACCTCCCCCCGCACCGCCTCCCCGCGAGAACCACGAAACCCTGCACAAGCGTCAACGAGCTCACCATGCAAAGCCAACGACGAAGAGGAAGCAACATCCGGCCCGCGCTCCTGCTGAGCACCACCAAGGTAGGGATCGGAGACCCCCCCCCCCGAAGAAGCAAGCCGAGCAGGAAGACGCAGCACCCCCTCGCATGCGCCTCCACTCACCACCTGCGCAAATGAATGAGGGCCCCTGACGGCCGAAGAGTCATCACGATTACCTCGCGGGCCCGGCCCTAACGACGCAGCACGACCCCTGTAGCCGTCGACGCGACGAGAATCACCACCATGCGATGCCAACACGTCGGCATGTGAAGCCCCCACCCAACATGTCGACATGCGATGCCCTGACTTATCGCATGCAAAGCAACGAGGCGGAAGGTGACAAGCCGAGGCGAGATGGCCACGCTTCCCGCAACGGAAACACTTCCTCCCAGGCTTGGCATGCGAAACCTTCACCCAGTCCCCCTCCGCAACCGACCTCTTAACTTCCTTCGCTTCCCCCTGACGCTCCGAGCTCTTGACTTCCGTCGATGCGCCTTGCTTCTCCTCACCCAGAGCGAAAGAAGAAGACCCCTCGTAGAACCGACCGCTGACAGGATGCTTACCAGATGCCACCGACTTTGACGAGTCCGCCACCCCGCTGCCCTTCACCCTCCACCAACGCTCCATCCTTCCCATCGAGGTGGCTACCACATTTCGTTGCGAGGTATCCTCCTACAGCTTGGAACCTTAAGAACCCAAATAAACTTGCCGTCACGAACCAATTGATCTGGATAAGGAGCTGTTGGTCAACCCATTGCCTTATATGCACATTTTACGGAGAAATCTCCACCTTCCCACGTCCGGTGATCTCTTCCACCCTCTGGCCCGTATACGAGACTCGGTAAATCCAGGAGCTGGAAAAAAATCCATGTGTTGATCATATAAGTCCATAAAGAAAGAGGGCTTCCAATTCCCATTTTCCCAACATTCAACCACCTTCGCATATCGATTATTAGCTAAAGCAAATAGTCGAGGGAAACAGGTCGCCAATGCACATCCGTTCATCCAGTCATTAATCCAAAAAGTGAAACATCAGCCATCTCCAAGGACAAGTCGAAACAGGATAGGGAGTTGAGGAATCAAAGAGCTAACACCCTTACAGAATGCCAAACAGCAAAATGCATGTTGGTTTGTCAATACACCTTGTGCACGGATGCCATAGATCCGACGGATGCGCCTACAACATAAGTCTTCGTTTCTACCCCAGATTCTGGAAATCCATTTTAGAAATATCGCCTTGTTCATAGACCAGCGTGTCATCCGCATATTGTAAAATCGGGACGGAGATGTCCCCCTTCTTGAAGCCCTTACACCAGCTCTCCTCAACCGCCCGCTGAAACAAGACCGCTAGACAATCCGCAACCAACACAAAAAGCAGGGGGGGCAGGGGGCAACCTTGCCGCACACCTCTCTGTAGTTGGAACCAACCACCTTCCGGTCTCACGTTGACCAACACAAAGCAGGAGCTAGTGGTTACACATCTCTTAACCCAGGCAACCCATTCCTCCGAAAATCCCCTTTTCTGCATTGTTGTCCACAGGAATCTCCAACTGACACAGTCGTAGGCCTTGGCGTAGTCAATCTTCCAAATAGCCCCCTTCTTTGCAGACCTCTTCCACTCACGAGAGATCTCCGATGCGGTCACAATGTCGTCCGCCATACACCGACCTGGGATGAACGCAGATTGAGCCGGTAAGACCACAAAGTCCAAGACAGCCCTAAGCATGCTCGCCAGCACCTTGGCAACAATGAGATAAATGCCATTGGAGATAGAAATCGACCTGTAGTCCCCAACCGAGGTCTCCTTCTTTGGCAGCAAAAATACCAAGGCCATGTTCATCTTCTCAAAACCCCTGTTGCCGCCCCTGAACTCCGTAATAACCTCCAAAATGTCACCCTTCAACAGATCCCAGAACTCACGGTAAAAGGACACCGGGAAGCCATCCGGGCTAGGAGCCACATCCGCATTCAGGTCCCAAACCGCCCTGCGCACCTCATCCTCCGTGAACTCGGCCAGCAATGAATCCACCTGGGTTCCACTCAACAACTCCACCCCCCGACATGTCCAGCCCCACCCAACCTCCTCCCTCTCTCTCCTCGACGCCCTCACAAAGTGCTCCTGAAGGGCGACCCCAATGTTTCTCTCACCCGACACCCTTTTCCCCTCCACCTCCACCTCATGCAAGAAACTCCGCCTCCTCCTACCGGACGCCACAGAATGAAAAAAACGCGTGTTGGTGTCACCCTCCCTTAGCCACTTCTGTCGTGATCTCTGTCGCCAATGAACCTCTTCCTTCATGTCCTCCCGATGCACCACCTCTAGCCACGCAGCCCTCTCATCCACCTCCTCCGGAGTCAGTCCCCGATCATCGTCTAACCCATCCAACCTGCTTATCCCAGCCTCAGCTTCTGCCCTGACTGTCTGCCGCCTCCTGGCGACATCCTTCCCAAAGGCTAACAGCAGTCGCCTTAAGGAATCAAGCTTGGTCGTAAATCGCAAAACCGCCGAACCTAACACCACAGAACTCCACCAATGATCGGCCACCAGGTCCCGGAAGCCCTCCTCCAACAGCCACTTCTTCTCAAAACGAAATGAGAACCGAGCCAACCGCTCCTCCCCAGAAGACCATAGAACAGGAGTGTGATCAAAAAGCGTCCTCGGAAGAGCCCAGGCCCTCGCCAGCGAGAACGCCTCCCCCGCCTCAACCGACATCAAGAACCTATCAAGCATGTACCTCGATCTTGTATTCCTCCAAGTGTATCTGCAGCCAGCCGCATCCACAACAGACATCCCCAGAGAACGAACCATCTCCCTAAACTCAGCAGGCCGGGCCCTACCACCAACCACCGCACCATGAGAGTCGACCACAGGACCCCAAGGTAGAGAAGTCGCCACCAGTCCCGGAAGCCCCACAGCAAAAAAGGCGCCGAACCGAATCTCCTCCAACTGAGGATGCACTACGGTCGGATGCCGACCACCCGCACATGGTAGCTCCACCTCCGGAAGCCGAGCCCCCACCTCCGCGGGTTGAGCCGAAGGCTGCAGCCCCGGCCCTCCAACCCTGGACAACTCCTCAGTCAGCTGGATCTCCCGCCCGTGACAACGTGCCGCCCAAACATCCGCGGCCACCAACTCAAGAAGCAGCCTCCTACCAGCAAACCGCACCACCCACCAACCTATCTTCTCTGCTCCAACCGGCCTTACCTGAAGCACAACCTCCAACGCTTGTCCAGGTTGACATCCCGAACTTTCAAGTGAGACGACCTCAAGAATGCCCCTCAGTAATTCAGCAACGCTCTCGTGCGTCCTCGCCCCCAGCGGGAGCCTCCTGACCACAACCTTCTTCACCCTGCCTGGGACCACGGCGACATCCCACTCCCTCGGCCTCCGCCACTTCAACTGCAACGACCCGGCCTCCGAACCACTAAGCAAGATCCGCATCTCGGAGTCACTGAGTCCCCTCGCCAATGCCCTCCATGGAGAAAGCCGAGCCACATCTCCCTTAAAGGATGCCTTGGACACAAGCCCCACATCAGAAGACGCCATGAAAAGCACCCCCTCTCCACCACCCTCCCCCACCAATGCGCCTGGGTGGAGGCCAGTTACCGGGCAGCACCTCCTCGAACGCCCAAAGCACCGACACGAAAAGCACCGCAGGGGCCTCCGACACGCCCGAGCCCAATGATCGAGACCACCGCAGCGGAAGCAGCCTCGGCCGAACGGGGAAACCGGCGGCGGCCCACGTCCACGCCTAGCAGCTGCTGAAATCCGCCATCTCTGGCGCCCCTCCACCAAGCACCACCTGACGTCCACAGCCGATGCCCAACAGGCAGCCTCGCCACTGACCACACTCGGCAGTCCCAGATTTAGCGGCTCGCCGAAACACCCCTTCGCCGGACTTGCAGCGCCCGATCGCAGTCCCCGTTCGCCGCCAAGCGCTCCACACCCAGCCGGCCTTGCACTCAGGCGACCCTCGAAAGAGAAGGGCGCCGCCGCCCGGCAACCACGAACCCCCACGTGATGGTCATCAGGCACTGACGCACGGAGGCGAGCCCACAAGCCGTGCACACACTGGCGACCCTCCACGCGCTGGCTACCCCCCTCGCGCGTCAGCGGGAAGAGACGCTCCGCATCCCGACGCCCCGGCTCGACCCCGTCGCCCCCAGCCGAAGCAGCACGCCCTAGGTCGCAACGCCAGAACCAACCGCCCGAGCGGCGCGTGCTCCCGCCACACCCTCGCGAGGACGGCTGGAAGCGCTCGCACGAAGGGAGGCGCCCGAATCGCCCCCAAAACGCCCGCTCGGAGCCCTAGCGCGCGCCACACCCTCGCGAGGACGGCTGGAAGCGCTCGCACGGAGGCAGGTGCCCGAATCGCCCCTGAATCACCCGCTCGGAGCCCTGGCATCGGCATATACTTCATTAATGTCGATTCTTGCCTTAAGATTTTTCTTTTGAAGAGTTGACTTATAGATATTGGAAATAGATTTTATTCAAGTTCTTGCAACATGAAATAACTTGCAAATATACACTTAGATATTCATAACAAAGAATTATAGATCATCTATGATCCTTATATTACTCGCTCATATCGGTTATATTAGTCACATGACATAGTGAATGGCATTGACACGGGTCATTTGATTCAAAAAATGCACATAATGTATAAGGAGACAATGTTTCTTTATTATAAAGATTTATCTATTTACAAAAATAAATGAAAAAATATTTAAATCAATGTAATATTATAAACGAGATTACCTAAAACCAAGAATTCCGTGGAGGATATAAATCGGTCCCCCTGCCCTACTGTCTCTCATAGCGGATATAGCATTTTTAAGAGACATAATTCATAATAATATTCTCGAGGAGGGGGAGAAAATGAAATAAAATTCATTGGATCCCCACAAGTCGAAGAACTATTGTATGCACCCTCCTGTCGCACCATACCCTACCAGTACGGGGGTCTCGCACCATATCTGAAACAAAATATATGTAAATCATTGTGTATTTTAATACTAGGTGTAGCTAGATATGTGTTTTAATACTGAGTATAGCTAAATAAGTAGTGGAATCAATCTTGCATGAATAATAGTGTTGACATATAGAGATATCGGTGAAACATCAGCGATATCGATCGATATCCAGGATTTTTTGTACTAAATCCAGCCATTTTTGACCTATATGAGCCAATATGGCGATATATCGACGATATATTGTTGATATATCGTTGATATCCCTGTAAAAGGATATATTGGGTGATATCGAAACCCCTCGCAACCGATATATCGGCGATATGTCGTCGATATATCGCTGATACGACCTTTCTATGAATCACACTACAATAAATGAACAAAGTATTGTAAAAATAACTTAATATAAAATGGAAATAAGTCAATACAATCGATCAATTTTTTGTATTGAACAGTCTTTCAAACTTTTAATTGAAACATGAATAGGACACCTACTTCCAGTGCATCAGCTTATGATATTAGACTTATCAGGGTTTGTTTGATTACAGGGATGGGGTGGGTTGGGGTGGGGTAACCTCATGTGAATAGTAGCTATTTGGATTATTATGAGGGTTGGAGGGGGTTGGAATAAGGAATGTGATGTGATGTCACATTGATTTGTGATGGAATTCCGCAGTGGGGTAAACGGGTTACCCCGAGGTAATCCGATAACTAAATGGACCCTTACAATCGACCAATTTTTTGTATTTAACAAAATCTTATGATATTAGATTATGTTAAATTTCCGATGTACTAAAAATATTTATTTATAATAAGTTTTGACAATCAAACCCGACATTATATTTTTATTATAAAGATAGATGACATTTTCCATAAAATATGTTATATATGAACATTCAAAACTCAAATTTCCTCCCGATTATTGTAAACGAAATATTTCGAACAAAGAAACTTCCCTTATAGGTTCATCTTTAATGGAACGTCAACCCAACACATATAAAAGGGACACCATAAAGTACCACCAAAGAGCAAAGACTTTGGAGCACTTGAGTTTATATACAAAATCTGATTAGAACAGCGAGTTGAACATGGTATAACACTTTGATTGATAGTTAAAATCGACTCAACTTGATAGCTTACTCGCATTTCCAAGAAAAATATCTAGCAGTATGCTAAAAAATAAAAACTGGTTAATACAACTTTAACATGGATAAAACATAAACATTACCACAAAGCAACCAACTGGGAATAAGAGCTACTACCACGAGGTGTTCTAGCAGTGGAAGCAGTGGAGATAGGAGGAGATGATTGTAGATTAGAGGTGAAGAAAGGTAACGAGTTGCGGAGAAAGACAGTGAGCGGATGAGCAGAGCACGATACATGTAGGAAAGAGAGGCGAGATGTAGGGTTTAGTTAGCTTAAATGGGTTTTCAATTCCCTATACGGGTAATAGGATATACGGCATATACACAGTCACATCGAACTTAGTATACGTTCCTACCGCATAATGACAGCATGTGTATGTGGTTCGAAAGACTGACAACCTAGGTAAACGTTGATGCATATGCGGACGCCTAAACTGACTTTCCAAACACTGATGTTGGATGTTCATGGCGAACAAATAAGTCATTTGGATGTGTCGAAGCATGGATGAACTTGTCACTTGCACCACGTCCTTTAGGGTTGGATATCGATCCCAACGAGCTAAGACAGGCCTTCGCTCAGGCTCGAGCTCGATAAGCCCAGCTGGGCTCGAGCTCAGTGAGCTCGAGCCTCTTATCGAGCCAGCTTGGACTTGATAAGGCTCGAACCGAGCCCCGTATTGAGCATGAGCCCCTTTATCGAGCATGGTCTGGGATCGAGCCAAGTCAAGCTCGGTATGGAAAATATGTATTTTTTCGTACAAAAGTGTGTTGCCTAGGCCCAAACCCACAACCTCATCTTTGCAAACTGTCTTCCTACCAGTAGGCCACTATCAGAGTTACATTTCAAAAGCTAGATTATATTATATATTATAACATTCTATTTGCTAATTAAAAAATACTAATTTGCTAGTTATAACCTACAAAACATGAATATAGTTGTAATTGCATGTTCCCAAGAAAAACATAATACGGGCTCGCACGTTAGTGGATAATATATATCATCGAATATGTTCCAATTTAAAGACTTATAATAACATGAGATCACAAATAAGTCTACAATATAATATATATGAGACATTGTCATGTTGGAATTCGCATTCACATATATGGGCATATATGGTTCTAAAATGCCCACGAAAAAAAAATTATATCAATCTACAGTTTGGTTGGGTATAGTATGCAATGCTTAGTTACTACCTACGAAGACAGCTACAACTATAGATATAGATACCGATTGTTGAACAGGCAACTCCTCTTGTGTGTGTATTATATAAATATAAATATATAAATAGTATATATATATATATATGTTCCTTATAGAGCCCCTTATCGAGTTATCAAGACACACAGGGCTCGGCTAGGCTCGGGCTCGGCTCGTTAAGCTATCGAGCCCAAAACACTTGCTCGGGCTCGGCTCAATAGCTTGATGAGTTAGGCTCAGGAGCCCTTATCGAGTCGAGCCCGAGCCTAGCTCATCGAGCCATGACTCAATAGCCAGCCCTAATAGCCTCCACCTCGAGCCTAGTTGTCTCCATCCACAACTCCAATGGGATCTATTGCCGCAAAGGCAGCATGCAATTGTTGTTGCCAAAGCATATCGCTCTAAGATCTTGCTTGCGAGAAACGTGCTTCGTAAACTCCTCCGCAAGTTCACAAAGCTCTCGAAAGCTCAAAAGTATGGGCATACTATTTAGTGAGGTAGATAGTGTGTAGTGTATGATATGGGATGGAAAAATCATCCTCCTACAACCCCTGAAGTTGGGGTTAAGGTGTTATAAGGAGACATGAGCAAGAGGGGGGCATGAAGCACTACAGGTGTATTTTGGGTTGGAAAATGTTCGTTCTTTTGGTATAAATATAAGGGTTTTCTAAATAATCTCCTAAAATAGTAGTTTCTCATGCTTAATCAATACCATGGAGGAACAATTAAATGCACTCATATACCACACGGGGCCAAGCATTAATTACTTTTGTAGTAATAATGCAACAAATAAATATGATACATAAAATACATATGATACTATAAAAACTACAATCATTTAATGAAAAGAGTATGATAAAAATTATAATAATAAATAGTTGTGGTCCACGGTGAGAAGGCTTCTCATGGAGTGGCAAGGGGATGTTGCTCTGCTTCAAGAGACAAAGATTCAGTCTTGGTTGACCTAGTTATGGTCCGCAATCGAGGGGCCGCATCTCTCGAACTTTAAAGCTCTACCGGCGAATGGCAAAGCGGGGGCCTACTTATGACATGGAATGGTGACCTCTTTGATTGCAAGTCTATTTTTTTGTGCAACCATTCTTATCGGTACTACTAAGTAATAAGAGAACCGATTCAGTTGTGCTCGTCACATGTATGTATGGTCCGACTGGCCAAGGGCTACGTGGACAGATGTGGGCTGATCTCAGGATTGCCAAACAATTCTTCCCCTCAACAGAGTGGCTGGTTGGGGTGATTTCAACGTCATCCTTATGTCCTTGGACCGTCCACACTTGCGGGAAGGTCAAGAACCACAATCAGCAGACTTTACGAGGTTCCATGAACTTTAATTGGAGGTTTTGTACGCTATTGGCTATGATTTGACATAGTAGAGCTCGCGTTCCAAATCCAGGTTGGATCGTTTCCTTGGATCCACGGAGCTAGTGCCAACTTTTCCACTAGTGAGGATCTCCGCACTACCACAGTTTAGATCTGACCATACCCCGATCCTATGATCTTCCAAGGAGGGGTCCCATCTACAATCATTCGTCATATTCGAGAAGTCCTTGTTACCGCAGCCAAGGTTCCGGGAGATAGTGACCGACTTTTGGTCATCATTTGAGTGGGAAGGGTCGGTTGCTCGACAAATTGTTTCCAAACTGGAGGCGTTACATTTCAGACTTTGTGTGTTCAAGAAGGAAAGTGGCAAGAGCCGCCTAGGGATGAGCATTGGGTCGGGTCGGCCCGGCCCGGCCCAAAAAGCCCGGCCCGGCCCAGGCCCAAATGAATATCGGGCCGGGCTGGGGTCCAATATCTTGGCCCAAATTTTTTTTGGGCCGGGCTCGGGCTTGGCTCGGCCTGGCCCGACCCGGCCCCAGCCCGAAGAGGGCCCGAACCTTTCCCACATCCTACATACATGAAAACTCGCACATATTTCATGTGCACTATCTTCTTGGATGAGGCGCTCTTTATCTAATCACGGCTAAGGTTTTAGTCGCGAGATTGGTTGGCGTCATCGGAAGCTTGGTTTCACCGGTGCAATCTGCTTTTGTTCCAGGCCGTCAGATTTCTGATTGCACAATGCTTGCTTCCGAGATCATAACGGATTGGCGGAGGAGGGGCACGAGCGGTATCCTTTGGAAGGTGGATTTCGCCAAGGCTTACGATAGCCTTGATTGGAGATTCCTGTGGTCGATTTTGAGGAGATTGCGCTTCCCCGATAAGTGGATTTCTTGGATGAGACGTTGTATCACCACAGCGTCCTTCTCGGTCCTGATCAACGGTAGGCCGGAGGGGGGTTGGATTCAACCCTGTAAAGGGGTGCGTCAGGGGTGCCCCCTTGCACCAATGCTATTCATCCTTGCGGTGGATGTGATGGCTGATATGGCGACGGGTGTGATCAGTCATGGTCTCTCTGGTGGCTATTCGAGGGGGGAGTTGCGGGTTCCGATCATTCAATACGCGGACGACACTCTTTTCCTCATTGAAGGGGGTATCGAGAAGGCCATCGGCATGGCTACGACGTTAGAGCCTTAGAGGTATATTCCAAACTGTCTGGGTTACGCAAAAATGATAACAAATCTATGTTTGTCCCATTCGAGCTTGCGGAGCAGGTTGCTGATGGGTTGGTGGTGGCTTTGGCTTCTGCGGGCGTTGCTTTGCCAATTGAGTACCTCGACATGCCTCTGGCTCTGAGGAGGGCGAGGCTTCGTGAATGGTTGAGGGTGGTGGAGAAGGTGGAAATGAGGTTGGCAGGGTGGAAAGCAGCTATTTTGTCGAGGGGGGTAGGCTGGTCCTGCTCAAGGCGGTGTTATCGTCCATTCCAATTTATTTTCTTGCTAGTCGCAAGATACCGAAGGGGATTCGCGCGAGGCTGGTAAAGAAGATGCGCGCGTTTTTGTGGGGCAGTCATGCAATTGGGCGAGGAGGGGTCCATCTGGTGGGGTAGGAGGATATCTTGCGCAGAAAGGATTGGGGGGACTGGGAGTGAAATCTCTAGAGCAGATGAATGAGGCGCTTTTACTTAAATGGGCTAGTAGGGTGTAGGACCCGGGAAATGATCTCGTCTGCTTGGTGATCCGCAACATATATGGGGTAAAGGGCGCGCCCCACTCTCAGTTACTTAACCTTGCGGCCATGACGCCTTTCTAGAGGGGCGTGGTGAAGACTTTCGTGAAGAATATAACTCTCTTCAGACAGGTTGTTGGGTGGGGGGACACCTTTGCTTTTTGGGTGGATGATTGGTCGGGGGCTAGAGCTCTGTGCTCTCGTTTCCCCCGCTTATATGCCTTGGCGGATGATAAGCTTTGCTCGGTGGCGGAATGCTGGATGGAGGGGTCTTGGTGGCCAACTTTCTCCGCTAACTTCTCGGATCAGAGATTTGATGATTTCCTGGAGTTGCTTGACGTCGTGAGGAAGGTGGAGGCCCCTACAGGGGGAAGAGATCATTGGTGCTGGAAGGAAGGGCAGTTCTCGGTTAAGGGGGCTTACGAAGCCATCTCCAGACCGTCGCCGGCGAGCTCAGAGGTTCTGGATAGGGATTGTGCTTCCATTTGGGCCCTTAGTCTTCCTGAACGAGTTGGGATCTTCCTGTGGCTCCTAAGGCGAAAGAGGTTGATGACACGTGATCGGTGTGTCAGGCTCCTGGGAATCATTGCGGACAAATGCTTAATTTGTGATAATGCAATTGAATCTGTGGAACACCTTTTTTTTACATGCCCTGTGGTATCTCAAATTTGGCAGGAGGCTGATATTGATTGGTGCCGCTTCGAGGAGTTTCATGCTTTCTGGAATTCGATCTACACGAATAGGGCGAGACCAAGAAGGGAGCGGCTGTTCCCCATGACTATACTATGGGCGATCTGGCGTAGAAGAAATGACTTGCTATTCTCGGGACAAAGATTTTATAAAGAGTACGTGGGGATCTTTGCAAAGAGGTTGTTAGATGACTGGATGTTGTAATGCCCCTTTTGGTGCGTGTTGGGTGCTGTAACTTTTTGTCTTTTGGAGTTGTTTCCTTTAGTTTTTTGAATAAATCTTGATGGGGCGGGCACCACCGAGTGTTTCCCCCGACCTTGCAGATTTTCAAAAAAAAGATTTAATTTTCCTTAATTAATTTTTGGTTTAAATTTTGTTGGTTATTCTTGAATTTGTCAGTCCATTTTTTAACATCTGGAGTCTGGTGCACCTATTGTTGTTAACTGGGTAAGTTTGTTTCACTCTTTCAATTTTTATACACGAGAGACAATCACGGTTTCTAGCATTGAGTGCGTGTGTGGAAATGAGAAATCTTCATATTTGGTAGAATTAAATTTTAATTGTTTCACAAGTATTACATGTTTTAACTAATTTTGGAGATTAACTTGAAACAAAAGACTCAAAATTAATAATCTCTAATTTGTGGATATGGGCCGACCGGGCCTGGGCTTAGGCCGAACAAAAAAAATTGCGGGCCTAAGCCCAGTCCAAGGCCTGAATTTTTTTAAACGGACTTGGGCCTGGGCCCTTCAAAGCCCGGCCCAGCCCGGCGCATGCTCATCCCTAGAGCCGCCTAGCCCATAGAAATACGACCCAGAGCCTGGTTGTTGCCTGAGACACGGTGGAAGACACGCAAGAAATGATTCGAATGAAACTATTAAAGAGAGAAGTTAACCATAGGATCATTTTGGAGGATGACATGAAGCAACATGTGGAGTGGCGCCAGCGATCTAGGCAGACTTGAGTCAAGGAGGGCGATGCAAATATGGTATTCTTCCATACAGTGGTGAGAGATGACGGCGCAACTTCATCCATAGCATGTATGGTGCAGGAGAGTTTTTTGAGGGGTCATGAGGTCGATAAGGTGTCGACTGGGTACTTTTGTCGCATGTCGCGTGGATCGCCCAATGAGGGTTGGATCTAGCTTGGTGGGGGGCATCTGGCCTCACGTTTGCCCAACACAGGGTGCTCGTGAGAGATTTTGGGATGGATGAGATCTACTCGGTAGTTTGGTACCTGAATGAGAAGGGGCGTCGAGACATGATGGCTTCCATGTTATGTTCTTTAAGGAGTTCTGGGATGTGGTCTGAGATGACTTGTTGCTGGTGATGAGAAATTTGTGTCGGCAAACTGGGGCTTTGACAGGATCAACAGGGCGTTGCTATTCCTACTTCCCAAGAAGGAGGTTTCGGGAAGGATTGAGGACTTCATGCCACATTGCATTGTCCAATGCACTCTACTTGATATGGCCAAGATGCTTTCAAACCGTTTGAATCTTGTGTTGTAGGACATGATTGCATATGCAGATGGCTTTCATCACCGACCGTTCAATGATGGATAGTCTTATGATGGCATCCAAGATGGTGGCAGACTGGAAAAGAAGGGGTGTGAAGGCGATCGTGTGGAAGATTGATTTTCAAAGGTGTATGATTGAAAGGATTAGTGTTTCCTCTGGGCAGTTTTGGCAAAACGAGGCTTTCTCCGGTGGTGGAACTCTTGGATGAAGAAATGTGTCGCAACCTCATCTTTTTCAGTTCTCATCAATGGCCTTTAGGGGTTTCTTTCAGCCGTAGAGGGAGGTTTGACGGGGTTGTGCCCTCGCACCACTAATTTTTCTATTCGTGACGAATGTGCTTGCTAATGTGATATGCCAAATGATACATAGGGGAAGGGCGTCTTGTTTCACGAGGGTAGGCATCTCAATCCCTCTCCTGCAGTACGTGGATATCACTATCTTCTTTATTGATGGTGGTTGCATGGAGGTCAGAGCTATGACCTCTATGTTGGATGTCTTAGAGAGGTCTCGGGTTTGAAGATGAATAGACAGAAAACAACTTTTGTTCCTTTTGGTTGTTATGAGGTAGAAGTTTTTTTTTTTGACACTCCAAAGAGGGGGAGACACCCGGAGGTGTTCGCCCCATTTTATTAAAGAGGAGAAAAAGAAAGTACTTACAGATGGAGAAAGAAGGAAAAAATAGGGGAAAATGATATCAATAATGATACCATTCGCCCCGTAACCAAAAATTCGCTACCCAAGTGACCAGTCCGAACAAAGACGGTTCGCGTCAATACAAATGTTTTCTAAGTAAAATCTCTGCCCCGCAAACAGATATTTGTTCCTCGCCAGCCAGATACTCCAAATGCGCGCGAAGGGAACCAGTCTCACCGCCCTCGGACGATTTTCAGCGAGTGCAATGCTCTCCCAAAAAGATACCATCGACGAAAGATTCAGCCACGCAACGTCCTCCCATAAGGGCCGCACAAGGTCACAGTGGAGGAAGAGGTGTTCGGCCGTCTCAACAGCCGAGTCGCATAAGCCGCAAAAAATGGGAACGTTTGGAAAGAGAGCTACCAGGCGGTCGCGAGTAGGAAGTCGTCCACGCCTAAGGATCCACAAGAATATGCCAACCCTTTCCGGAAGCTTGAGACCCCATATGAGGTTGCAATGATCACGAAATGACGCCTCCGGATGCACAGCGATGGGGAGGAGAGCAGAATATGCCTTCTTCGAAGAAAAGGACCCGTCGTTCCAAGAGAAGTGATCACGCCCCCACGATGGAGTAGGGGCGTCCCCGAGTAAGGACATTAATGCAGAGAAGTCAATCAGGCGCTGAGAAGAGAGAGAATCCACCAGAATCGGGCACCAGGTGCCGTTGGACCAGCATGAGCCCACCGTTGCATCTTTGTCCCTGGCAAGCGCATATAGTCTTGGAAAAAGGTTCATGAAGATGCCTTTGCCAGACCAGTCCATGGTCCAAAAGCGGAAGGAGGAACCATCGCCGAGAGATGGTCGGAATAAGGACCGATTGCGGTTGAAAACTGTGAAGGCTTCGCGCCAAAAGATGGGAGAGTGAATATGTGATCTACCGTCAAAGACGGAGAGAAATGCATTACTCGCCGCACTGCGAAGGCATTGAACAAGAAAGCCATCCTCCCGGCCTAAAAGCCGCGACGCCCATTTGAGAAGGAAAGCATCCCGCATGATCTCCAGCCGCCGCACACCCAGGCCCCCGTCCCGTTTAGGACGCGTAATGTCCTCCCAAGCGACCAGATGAATCCCTCTTCTTGCAGTACCATTCTTGCCCCAAAGGAATCCCCTCATACATTTGTCCAAGCGCAGTCTAATCCCCTTTGGCAATCCGCGCGATGATAGAAAATAAATAGGGATAGCGGAGAGGACGGATTTAATAAGCACCAATCGGCCACCCCGAGAGAGCAATGAAGAGCGCCAACCTGCCAGCCTTGTCTCGACCTTCTCCACCACCCGCTGATAGTCGCGCAACCGCGGCCTGCCCACTGAGAGAGATAATCCCAGGTACTCAAGAGGAAGAGCCCCGAGAGAGGCCCCCAAAATGGAGGAGCATTCCCCGACCTCCAGAGGCGAGAGAGCAAAGGGCACAAATTTGGATTTGTCCTCGTTGATGCGGAGCCCCGATAATTCGCAGAATAAATGTACCGTAGTAGCCATTCCGGAATATTGCAGTCGGTCCCCCTCGATAAAACATAAGGTGTCGTCCGCATATTGGATCAGCGGGATATGGAGGTCACCCAACGAGGTAGAAGTTGTAGAGTGCGCTAAAATCATTGACTCGCAGCATGGAGCCATGCTGCATGTTTACCTAGGCCTCTCCTCTGACTTGTAGGAGATTGACGCGGTTTGAGTGGCTTTCGACAATTGAGAGATTGGAGTGAAATCTAGATGAGTGGAAAGTTGTGTCTCTCCTATATAAAATATTAGTCCTACTGAAGGCGGTCCAGACATCGATCCCCATTTTCTTCATCTCCACTAAGATTCTACATGCGGGGAACCACCGACACATGGAGGTGTGCATGCGATGTTTCTTTTAGGGGACCAGCAATAGGCGGTTCAAAGGTTTGTGTCTGGTGAATTGGGATATGGTCACCGTACCCTAGGATTGAGGGGATTTGGGCATCCTCGGGATGGAGGAGATGAATAAGACTTTATTACTCGAGTCGGTGGCATGTTTGTGGGGCAAGGTTGGAAGAATTACCTTGCCGTCTGTTAAGAGAGATCCATGACATCCACGCACAAGTGGTGGTGTCTAACCACTCCTCGCAGAGTGCATTGACCTTCTGGAAAGGGATTTGTCAAGCTCTTCACGAGATCCCACTGCATATGTACCCGATGGTAGAGGACTCCTTCCTGTTTTGGAGAGGCGATTGGACGGAAGGTGGGCCTCTTTAGGTTCAGTTTCCGCATTGTTCTCACTGGCAGAAGATCAGAATTTTCTTGTTAGGGACACATGGGTGGATAGTCAGTGGATATCGTGTTTCTCCGCCCATTTGTTTGAGCAACGTTCGATGACTTTCTATGGATGTCCACGGTGCTGGCCAATTGTTGTGGTCCATCTGGGTCCCGGACCATTGGGTTTGGAGAAATGGTTGGTTCTCAGTGAAGAAGGCCTACAAGGCATTCACAGAAGCCACGATCTTTGACTCGGAAATTCTGGATAGAGATTGCATTCTTATATGGTCCCAAAGTATCCCTCTTAAGATTAGAATCTTCCTTTGGCTTCGTAGATGGGAACGCCGCTTTACTAAGGTCAGAAGATCCACTTTCGCGGAGGACGACGACACCAGTTGTTCCATGTGTAGTAGAGGTGATGAAGACCTGCAGCATTAATTCTATTTCTACGACTTCGTCAGGAAGGTTTGGACTGCCACAAATATCAGTTGGATTAACCTCTCTTCACACATGGGGTTTTAGGGTGCACTGGTGGCCAATCAGTTCAGAGTCTCGAAGTCAGTGAGGAGCTATGGCATCCTATCATCACGATTTGAGCTATTTCATTGTCGCATAATGGTGTGATTTTCTGGTCAAAAATATACTATGTGGACAATGTAACTCATCTTGCTAGATCTCTTCTCGAGACATGGAGATTATAGAGTTGCACTTACCTTATATTTTATATAATATATGGATGGGGCAAGCACCTCTGAAGTGTTTCCCCTTTTTTGGCTTAAAAAAAGTATTTGTTAAGTAATAAATCATGTGTGCATGTTTTATATATCATCATATGTGATTACACATTTATATGGTTAGACTAAGGTGAGAATTAAGTTAAAGTGTTTTATAATATATAGCATTTATATCTTATTGTATAAAATTTATATTCCTAAGATATACGTAATTTAATATATTTTAGATACAACAAGGTTACTGGATGATGAGGTGAGGGTGACGACATGATGGAGAAGCCAATCAAGTGTCCAGCACAACGCAACACCGGGCATGTGCAAGGTGAATCTTTCTCACCTACCCAGATAGCCCACTAGCCTAAGGTGCTAGCCCTAACAACTCTATAAAATCCAAATGATGGTCATCCAATATGAGGTGTCATCCAAAAGCATCCCTCTCATTAATATTAAGCTCAATGGAACAGCCATAGGTTCGCATCTAACCAGTAAATATTGACGTTTATGAATATTCTCCTAGTCTTGAAACTCCTGTGGACAAGAGCCAAAGTAAGAGGAATAGAGCCGAGGGAAGAATGATGGAGCCAAACAATTCTTCAAGCTGCAGACCCTTGGTTAAATGTATACATAGAGAATAGGTGAGCATCATCCGTTTATGTGTTCCCCACACAAAGTGCAGCTCGTGTACACCCTGACCCTATTACTCGTATGAATTCTCATAACCAAGCTAAGCCTTCTCCCTTCTAAAAAATAAAAATAATCGTTCTCCGCAACTATAGAAAAAATCCCCAAACCTTGGTCTTCCAACTTATTTTAGAATCCTCTATAAGCAACTAACCAGCCTCTGGTAAGGTTACTCCCAGTGCCATGATCCTACCAAGCAACCAAGAAATGACAAGGTAGCAACTACTCATTTGACCACCTCAAGGCCATTGTGTTGGAGTACTTGGTTGTATGCGTCATGAGTTGTAGCAGGGTAAATGGATCCTGGAGAAGATCCATTTACCTCATCCAGTGTTTAGTCCCACACCGTCCAGTGGTGGGACTTGGAGGCTCTGGGATGGTTATATAAGGAGCCCCAGACCTCCTGTATCCATTGAGAAAGTGAATAGAAAAACACGCCCATTTGAGAGCTTCTCCCGTGGTTTCATCCCGCTCCTCACGGAGTAGGGTTCCACGTAAAATCATGGTCTTCCGTGTCTATGTTTTTTGTTTATGCTCCGTTTATCTATCGCTTCCGCATTCTTCATATTATAATTATATAACACATTGTATCAAACTGCTAATCTTCTAACAAAGCATCCACTAATGAAATGACAGATTAGTAAAAGGAACTTAGCATTCCTAATTCGAATGGAATTTAGAGCATCCTACAATAAACTTCAAGCCATATCTAATGCCAAATTCCAAATCTGACGAATAAAAAAGGCTATCCAAGTATTTATACAGTATCAGATGCCGCGAAACCTAAATCTGATGGCAATACAGAAGCAGATCAAGATTGCAGCTCGAATGGCCACATTTCAGAATTCTAGGGCAGAAAACAAGGTGGGAGCGGCGGACCGACGAGAGTGGAAGAAAAGACGGAGGAGGGTCGATTGTAGAGAGGAGAGGGAGGAGGTGACGAACCTCTTCGTAGAAGAGGCGTCGGTGGACGACCCAGTTGAGGGCGTCCTTAAGAGCCCTACGGTAGAGGAGCCGCACACGCTCCTTCTGCGCGGCCCTCCTTGCGAGATACGTCGCCGTGCTTGCGCTCATCGTTCGCCAGCGCCTCTCTCGCCAACGCTGTGACGCCAGGCACTATTGTGGTGGGAGGGAGACGGCCCCGAGCGTGACTAGGGATGTTAGAGGGACATTAGAACTCCTTGCCCCCATTTATAATAGGATTTAATGGGGCTACCCCTTTGCCCCGCCTTCTTATTTCAGTATTTTCTATTTTTAAAAAAAAATATCATCATATATATTTATCTTTATATTTCTTCTGTATGTCATTCGAATTTTATCAGAAATAAAGACTCCTACGGCTTCCATCGAGATGGTGTCGATTTTAAAAAATCGTTCAAATGACTGTCTAGATGGAGGCTGTATGAGTCTCTGTTTCTGACGAAATTCGAATGGTATATATGAGGGATATAGGGATGTATACATGGTGATATTTTTTATAAATAAAAAATAAAAAATGTCGAAAATGACATGGGGGCATCCATGTTGGTTGTCCCAAGGGGGCAGCCCCATTAGTCTCTTTATAAAAGGGTTCAATGGGGGGCATGGCTGCCCCGCCTCATGTATTATTTTTTTTAACATCATGCATATTCATTTATACATCTCTTCTATATGTCATGATATAAGAGTCGTTATTTTTAACGAAATTTGAATGATATATTGGAGAGATATATAGATGAATATGTATAGTGATGTTTTTCAAAAAAAAATAAAAAAATACGGAAAAATAGGAGGCAGGGCAGCCATGCTAGCTCCCCACGAAGGCAGCCCCATTTTTTAAAATAGAACTGCATCTTGCGAAGTTAATTTGACTTCTCCCGTCTAAGTTTTCTTATTTTAAAATTTTTTTAAAAGGAATCCGTAGATATTATTCATTATATTCTTATATTATATCATTCAAGTTTCGTGCGAAATGGAAACTTTTGCAGCCTTCATCTAGACAATCATTTTTTAACGGTCACGTAATTATTGAAATCGATCTCGTCTGAATGAAGATCGTAGGAGTCTTTGTTTAGCACAAAACTTGAATGGCATAATAAAGGGATATCGAGATGAAAATCCACTGAAGCATTTTTTAAAAAAATAGAAAATGAGAAAAATGGGATTGTACAATATATTCTCGAAAATGATAATATCAAAATAAGTTATACAAACAGCTTTATCCAACTTGTAGTCAATTAAACACTAATTAAAGGAATACATTATTTGAGGATGATGGAAATACATATTGAATGAAAATATCGAAAATGTATATCACGTTGATGTTTAGTTAGTGGATTATGCATAATGTGTGAAATCAGTAAGGAGGCGTGAATTATATGTAATGCATGTTAAGAGAATACCATCGACTTTGTGATAATGTGATGGTTTATCTCTATTGCGTCGGAAATATATGTGTTGTCGGTATACAAAGACATCTAAATCAGTGAATCAATGGAGCAAAATACAGTGAGCTTTTGTATACCGTAATTGAAAATAATTAGTCATAGGTTAGGTTTGACTATATTAAATAACGTGAAACACACAGAAACATGCATGTATATACAAGTGTATGTATATGTACACGCATCTGTGTATCCATATGTATTCGGATTCAGAGTGGGTTCCAGTTCGGTGCCCAAATGAAATCGCAAACCCCGAATCCGTACCCGTATGGATAGTGAGTTTCAAATGCAAACCCATCTAAAAAAATGGGATGATTTTGGATTATTAAATGACGTGGATTTGAGTCGGGTACTTAGCATATAGACCTAAATTGGCATCTCTAACCATGACTGCGAGGTTTGGGTGGGTTGGGGTAACCTGATTGGAATAGTAGCTGTTTGGAATGATTATAAGGGTTGGAGAGGGTTGGAATAAAGAATCTTCCATAAGTTTTCTTGTCCCGTTCAACTTTATTCATTTTTTTAATCTCTTCCTTATCCCGTGACAAAGTCTGCTTTTCTATCAGCATACTTATCTTTGACTTTCTATTTTTTTTAAAACTCCCGTACTCTCATCTACAGCATTCCAAATCAGCTTTTTTTTTAAACTCCCGTACGTTGCATCTCTTCTCATCCTTATTTATTTTCGCTCTCATATACCCTATCTTTTCCCACCATGGAGAAAATATCAATTGCACCCCCCATTCCCACTATTTTAGATGGGAAAAATTACCGTACTTGGACACAAGCTATGCGAAGTTTTTTGAAAGGACGAAAATTATGGCGCTATGTGACAGGTGATATCAAAACTCCAATAAAAAGTGCAGGTGAAAGTGATGACAACTTCTTTGAAAGATTGGAGGATTGAGATAGCAAGAACCATCAAATTTTGACATGGTTTCGTAACACTTCTACATCTATTATTCATGAACAATTTGGTCCTTATGAAACTGCTAATCAGGTATGAGAGTTTATGAAGACTAGATATGACAATGTGAACTTGGCTCAACAATACCAAATTTGGGGTACTCTTCATAGTCTCAAACAGAGTCCAAGCCAAAGCATCAACGACTTTCTCTCAAAAATGCAGTTACTATGGGATCAACTTGTTGTCGCAGAGCCTATCCTTGATTCTCCAACTGATGCAGCTAAATTCTTTACCCATCGTGACCAACTACGTCTTATTCAATTCTTGATGGGTCTGAAAAATGAGTTTGAACCAGCTCGAGCATCTCTCCTTCATCGTAGTCCTCTACCGACTCTTGATCAAGCTGTATCTGAGCTTCTCTCCGAAGAGACTCGTCTTGGCCTTCTCAACACTTCGCATGAAGATGTTGCTCTTGCCGTTAAATACGGAAAAAAATATTGCAACAATTGTCGACGCACAGGTCATATCATATCTGAATGTCGAAATATTGAATGCCATAGCTGTCACAAAAGGGGGCATATGTCTGGGACATGCCCAATGAAATACTCTTCCGAGTGTCGTTACTGCAAGCAAAAGGGACATGTCATTGAAAATTGTCCCATTAAGCCACCAAGACCTCCAATGTACAAGCGTGCATACCAGACTCCAAGTATGGCTAATGCTCCTCCGGCTGCATTTGTGACAACTCCTGATACAGATTCTTCTTCATCATCAACCATCTCCTTAAATGACTTGGAGAATATGTTGAAACAGGTGCTATCTCAACCCTCCACCAATTCGACTGCTTTATCTACCATCCAAGGTAAGACCACTTGGCTATTTGATTCTGGTTGTTGTAATCATATGACAGGCAATTCAAGTTCTTTTATCTATAAACATCCCACTAACAACACCTCAAATATAAGCATTGCCAATGGTTCTACCATATCTATCGATCACATAGGACATATCCAAACAACTAATTTAGATCTTCCAAACACATATTTTGTTCCCTCATTAGCATACAATTTAATATCGGTTGGTCAATTATGTGATATTGGCCTTCATGTAACCTTTACATCTGATGGTTGTCAGGTCACAATCCTTCGACGGGGAAGCTCGTTGGGACTGGCCGTAAAGTGGGTCGCTTATTCGAGCTCAGTTATCTTCACCTTCCTCAAATAACAGCTTGTATTGCTTCCACCGCCTCTACTATACAATCATGGCATTCCAAATTAGCTCATTGCTCTGTTACTAAGTTGCGTCCTTTAATCACTACTGGCAAGAGTTAGGTTTTGTTGAAAATACCTCCTTTAATTGTGTCTCTTGTCAAATGGCTAAACAACCATCTCTTTCTTGTGATAAAAATGACTCTATAGCAGAGGCACCATTTTCTTTAGTTCATTCAGATATTTGGGGACCATCCTCCACTCCTTCAATGGGTGGATCTCGTTATTATGTGATTTTCATAGATGACCATACTCGTTTTACTTGGATTTATCTTCTTAAAAGTAGATCAGAACTTACATAGATTTATATCAACTTTGCTAACATGATCCACACTCAATTCAATGCCAAGATTAAGATTTTACAAACAGACGATGCAATGGAATATCTTGATACCACGCTTCAAACATTTCTGAAACAACAAGGCACTATAAATCAACGATCATGTCCTGGAACCTCACAGCAAAATGGTCGAGCCGAATAGATTCCACTAGATCCATGATAATATCAGCCAAGTGCCCTAAAAATATGTGGGGTGAAGCAGTTCTTACTGCCATTTTTATTATAAATCGCCTTCCTTCATCAGTTATAAACAATCAAACACCCTTTGAGCGTCTATACGGAGTTACATCTGATTACACAAAATTTCATGTTTTTGGATGTACTTGTTTTGTGTTACTTCAATCACATGAGCGTAATAAACTTGAACCTAGATCTCGACTTTGTTGTTTCCTTGGATATGGCATTAATCATAAAGGTTATCGTTGTTGGGATCCAATATCTAAACGCCTTCGTATATCACGTCATGTTGTTTTTTGGGACCACATCATGTTTTCTACTCTATCAACCTTTCACATGATTCCTGAAAGAAGAGACATTATTCTTGATACTTCTACTCTCGATCTTTTTCCTGACGACACTGATATCCAACCACCAGATTTGGTCTCCCATGATCATACACCTTCATCCCCGCCTATTGACCACAATCTCGCTATAGAAACTCAAGCTCCTAGACGATCTACTCGTCAAACACATCTTCCAGCTCATTTACAAAATTATCATTGTTTCTCCACCATTATATCGTCTACTGAGCCAACTTCATACAAAGAGGCTGTTGCTGACACTTGTTGGAAAAATGCTATGGATGAAGAATTACATGCCTTAGAAAAATCCAACACCTGGGATGTTGTTGATCTCCCCCCTAATAAAACTGCAATTGGATGCAAATGGATCTATAAGATCAAAACAAAATCCGATGGATCAATAGATCGTCATAAAGCTCGCCTTGTCGCCAAAGGCTTCAACCAAGAATATGGCATTGACTATGAGGAAACTTTCGCTCCTGTTGCTCGACTTACCTCAGTCCGTACTCTTCTCGCAGTTGCAGCAGCTCGATCTTGGAATCTCTTTCAAATGGATGTCAAAAATGCGTTTCTCAATGGTGAACTTCATGAGGAAGTTTACATGCGTCCTCCCCCGGGATACCACACTCCTAAAAATAAAGTTTGTCGATTACGACGTGCACTTTATGGTCTAAAACAAGCACCGAGGGAGTGGTTTGCAACTTTTAGTTCCACCATAACTACTACTTTCAACTTTGTTCCAAGCTCTTATGATTCAGCTCTATTTATTCGTAAATCTGATAATCGTATCATACTCTTACTTCTCTATGTTGATGATATGATCATTACCGGTGATGACATATCTGGTATTAACGACTTGAAAGACTTTCTCTCTCAAAAATTTGAAATGAAAGATTTAGGAAAACTTCATTATTTTTTAGGATTAGAAGTTACACATCATACTACAGGTCTTTACCTTACTCAAACAAAATATTCCTTAGACCTCTTGAGAAAAGCTAGAATCATCGATGATAAAATCACTTCAACCCCTCTTGAACCAAACATCAAATTCAATTTAACTGATGGAAGGCCTCTCTCTGATCCAACCCTCTATCGTCAGCTTGTTGGAAGTCTAATTTATCTTACAGTTACTCGTCCTGATATTGGACATGCAATTCAGTTGGTAAGCCAGTTCATGTCATCTCCACGCACAACACACTTTGCAGCCGTACTAAGAATTCTTAGATATATCAAAGGAACCATTTATCACGGTCTACACTTTGCTAAAGACTCACCTCTTAATTTGTATGCATATTCAGATTCAGATTCATATTGGGCGGGTTCTACGATAGATCGTAGGTCAACCACTGGCTTCTGTTTCTTCCTGGGTTCCTCACTAATTTCATGGCAAAGTAAAAAGCAGGAATTAACAGCACGCTCTAGTACAGAAGCAGAATACCGTGCACTAGCAGATACGACCTCTGAGTTACTTTGGTTACGATGGCTTCTTGCAGATATGGGTGCTTCTCTTTCAACAGCCACAACCTTGCATTGTGATAATAAAAGTGCTATTCAAATTGCTCACAATAACGTCTTCCATGAGCGTACAAAACATATTGAAACAGATTGTCATTTCATCCGTCAACATATTCAAAGAGGAGTTTTGTCCCTGTTGCAAGTTTCTTCCCATGAACAAACTGCAGATATCTTCACCAAAGCACTTCCGCCTGGACGCTTTTAATACCTTGTTTCCAAACTCAAGTTGGCTTCTTTACCATCTTGAGTTTGAGGGAGGATGTTAACAATATTATTTAAACATTAATTTTGTACTAGCCGTTGTTGTAACAGGTATAACTCAACGGCTATAACCCTTCATCTCCCATTCTTTCATCCCCCTTCTTTTCTTGTTATATATATCCCTTGTACTCAACATGAGAATACATACAAAGTTACAGGAAAACTTCATCCTTTCCTCTTTGAGTTTGACAAATCTGATGTGATGTCACTATGATTTGTGATAGAATTCCATTCCATGAAAAGGGTGTATGTGTGTGTGTTTGTGTAACATCCCGGATTTAGATCCCCGATCCGTTATCGAGGAAAACTGACCCTGATAACTGTTAGGTTCGGGCCCAATTGAACCCGTTGACAACCACCCAAAATGCTTAAGTTCAAGTTGTCAAGTAGTAATCCCCACCACTTATAAACCACATCCACACTTCGTGAGTTTTAGATATTACACTATGTTTGGGGTTAGGGTGTTACAACCTCCCCTAGCAACATCCTCGTTACGACATAGCACATCACTTATTCCCAATGATAGTGGCAGTCGCACGCTCCGGGTAGTCATTTCCTCGGCTCCACCTCTCGGGTAGCCCTTTCCACTATCAGAGAGAATTTCGCTCTGATATCATTTGCCACGTCCCAGACTTAGGTCCCCGGTCCGTTATCGAGAAAAACTGGCCCTGATAACTTGTTAGATTCGGGCCCAATTGAACCCGTTGACAACCACCCAAAATGCTTAAGCTTAAGTTGTCAAGTAGTAATCTCCACCACTTAAATCACAGCCACACTTCGTGAATTTTAGGTATGGCACTATGTTTGAGGTTGGGGTGTTACAATTTGAGTGGGGATCCGATTGAGACCTCTTAAATGGATCTCAGGGTCTCTTGACGATGGATCCTCGTGAAATGCTTTCAGACGGACCTCGGCTCCGGCTCGATTCGAGATAATTGTTGTCTGAGTTCAACCCATGGAGATGACAAGTCAAGCTCCTGCTTTTAAACTTGTACTCAATAACCTTTTTGTCAAGCTCCAGATTACCCTTTTTCAGCTCAATAATTAGTTTGTCTGCTCGCTAAATACTGTGTAAGTATTTTGTAAACTATTGGATATACAACTCCCAGTAGAATGACAATTGGCTTTTAAGCAGTTCAGACCATGACGTTAAAACTCGATTATGAGAGAAAATGCTTGAATCCTACATTCGACGATGTTATGCTAGACCAATTTTGGTGCATGTGATTATATTGCAGTGATCATGGACGAGAAGTTGTGTACTGACTGTATAAAATGTGATACACAGTCGCCAAATCAATGCATTTTTAGAAAAATGATCATTTCATTCGTCAAGCAGATGTAAAGTATGAGATAGTTAATGCTACCCAATATTACAAATCAAAAGATAAAAGAAACCGCACAGCACGGATAATTAGAAAGAGACGTAGAGTTGTATGCTACCCATCAAACAAAAAGTAACAAAAATGGGATTCTGTTTAACGAAAACAACAACGATAATCAGCAGCCACTCGACTCCCAAAAAACCATGAATCAGCGTACAGTGGATTTCACAAAATGATCATCCAGAGTAGAGCAACCAGGATTTTTTAGACATGATTATTCACGCTCGCTTGATAGCGGTAGACTTTTTTGACGGTCCAGACAACTTAAAAGCAACCGTTGGGTTATATATTAGAGACAGAGAATCACTTTGGAGGCGTAGAGCCTCTAGAGCACTTGGTAACCGGATCCTCTGTTGTGGGCCAAAATGCAGCAGATTCTGCTGTGGTCATGGGAACCGCTTGATATTGATCGAGCGGTTCACACGATTTTGCACTTTTTGTGGGCTCATACCATGCAAAATCGTGTGAACCGTTCGATCAAGATCGAGTGGTTCCCGCGGTTACAACAGACACATCACCACAGCAGAGGATTGTAACATCTGGATCTGCACAAACCCGAATCGACCCGATTAGATTCTGTATAACTCAATAAAGTTATTAATCAATGTTAAATAGCATAAATCGATCAGTTGATTGTGAATCAAAAGTCGTTCGGGAGAAATTGATCAAAAATCAATCGCATCGTAATGCGTGCCCGAAAAAGCCGCAATGCAAATTCGAGAACCGCAAAACAAATCGAGACCATCATAAAACCCGATTCGATGAAACAAGACCAACGGAATCGACCGTTCGTCGATCAGAGGTCATTTGATATTTTAAAAATCGCAAAAATTTAATGACCAATCAAGATCGTATCTCGGAAATTTCGAGGATTCATCTTCGATCCAAAGTATATGAATATTATACTCATTTTGATCATCATTCAGAGACGATCGAAACGAGCTATTGTACACCAAAATCTGACACTCGAGGTGCATATACGGTCAACTTCGATTCTCTAAACATAAGAGAGCTTTTGTTTAAAAAAATAATAAAAAAAATGAAAATGAATATATTTTTTCCAGCAAAGCAGACAGCAGTCTGCTGCTGTCCATCTGCCCCTTCCACTTGGACTTTTTTTTCCACTTGTCAACCAAGGGCTTACCTCCCTTGGTTATATAAACCTCAATCCCCTCTCACTTATTCTCTCCATTATCTTTGCAAAACCCAGCCGTAAGAGGCCCTCTCCAGCCCTTTTCCTCCAAATTTTAGACGGAGCTACTCTCATGTTGAAGCAAGAAAATGCTCCAAGCAACAAGAGCCTTTGCTCCTGGTTGTTGCAAGTTACTGCCGAAGAAAACAGCCCTCCAGCCTTTCTCCTCCATACGATTGGAGTCTACTGGACATGCAACATCTATTGCATGTTGGCCTCCTAATTCCTGGAGCCATTGAAGCCACAATTTCTGGAGCCATGCAAGTGCTATAGGCTGCATCCAAAGCTCCAAATTGAGGATCCTGCTCTGAAAACCCCCTGAAGCAGCTACCAGAGGAGTTGCTCCCCTCTTCCAAGAAGCAATTATTTTAGGTTTTCTGTTACTATTTCATAGGCAGCTGGGAGTTGTTGTTCTCAATTTCCATTAAAGCCACTGCATGTCAAATTACTCCCCAATTCTCAGAGTAATCAAGGTACAACTCCCCCTTTTATTTCTTCACATTTTCTTTTCCAACTCCCCAGCCGAAGGAGACCAAACCCCCCATCGTTCTCCCTTTTTTTTTTACTGCAGATTATGCAAATCTGCATCAGGAATTGTTGCATTCTCTGTCAGCTACCATTTGTTGCTCTTCTCAGATTTGGGGCTGCTACCACTACAGTTGTGTTAGCCATTGTTGCTCCTACTGGGATGTTGTCCAGCAACTCAGGTGCAGTTGTTGCTGCCCTTTTGATGGCTTGAAGCTGCTGCCATCAACCGGAAGAACCACGTAGCTGCCGCATCCTACTTATGTGAAACTCTCCTGGAGTTGTTGCTGTCCAAGCAACTGTTCAAGTACTGCATGCAGACTTAGTTTCAAGTTTTACAGAAATTTAGGTATAATCTTCCCCTCCTCTTGCTGCAGTCCATGTTTTTGCACAATCCCTAGTCATCTTCTTTGCTGCCATACATGAGCAATCTGAAACTCTCCTTTTTGCTTCCTTCCATGATTCTTGTTGAATTAATAAAATAAGGTATGTGTATCTTACAGATTATATCTAACAGAAGATCATTTCTAAATAGCATGGAATAGACGATAGATTTTGAAAGAGTTGTATCTTAGAAAATGTGTATTTTGATCCTCGCATAGAAAGTTGAGATAAAAAAAACGTGAAAAGGATATGCATGATTCAAGAGGACAATATCTAATAGGGCTCATAGTTACCACAGAAGGGGATCTACATATAACCTCTTGGGCTACGAATTTGGTAACTACGACATTATTAGCATATAGGATTTCTTTTAGAACAAATCATTTTAGAAATCAAAGTATTAATTTCGTCTAGGCAACTCTCTGGTAAGGGACATGCAGTTACGATGGGTATCAATTATTTGAAAGTTTATTGTATTCACTTATTCAATTAATTACAAAGATTCACTATTGAAAAATATAGTATACGTGTACAGCCAGTGTTAAGATGACCTTGTTCTCTTCTTAACTCTCTTCTGTTTACAAGAAAATTTCCTCTACTACTGATATTCCAGGAATCAATCATTTGTATATGACTATAGTAGTTTGCCTCATTAATATGATCGTTTTTCTTAGGTATTAATCTCCGTATTAGTGTTAACCTGTTGAAAATCTACTGCCATAAATAGGTTAGGAATAGAGATGACTGGTTGAATCACTTGTAGTGCAGAATGAGAGGTTCCTAACATAAACAAATACATACATAGAAGAATCTATAAAATTCACAATTTCCATTTCTCATTTATTTCAAGTATATGCATCGACAATATTACATGGCCATTCACATAGGACATTCTTGAGACATGTTTTATATTAATTATTGTACAATCCCGTATATACTAACAGATGATATGATGCTGAGGTAATTTAATAACCTACAAAATATATCCTTATCATGTGTTTTTAATTATGAAAAAGGTAAACCAAGAACCGTGAATGCAACTAAGAATATCATCAAGTTAAGCGGCGAATTTTACATGGAGTTGTCTTCTTGATCAGACCCATTACAAATCATATCATACCACAAATTCAGATGAGCAGATCATATCTATAGACAAGTTCCAGATTTCTTAGTTCTCTTATGTTGCTAAATTAAGTTTCTCTTGTATCCATTTTTCCTTTGGACCCAAATTTCAAATCTAATCAATTACTATAAAAGGGAGGGGGGTGTTATTACCATTACATCTCAATTTTAGATCTGATCATATGACTTAAGAATCTTTCTTCGAAATAATGAAAAACTGTTTGTATGGATCAACGGGGACCAATCATTGAGATCCGTGAAGCTAATCATATAAGTTATGGAAATATGAATAATTAATAAATGTATCTATGCGGTTAATCAGAATCAGATAATGAAGTGCCAGTCATGGTGACCTTTACACCTGACTGTGTGAGGGTGCGGTGACCCTCAGCTGGGCGGGAGATAGGAAGCCCAGTTAGGGCAGCGGCCGCTTAAGGCGCGGGTCTAGGATCCCAGTCTTTTTCTCGGTTTTTCGCGAGCGCTCGTAGTTTTTACGCCTCTCTGGGATCCACAGGTTTCTTTTAAAGACCGGTTCCGCTGACCCTTGTTCTTTAGGGTGCCTAGGCAGGAGGACCCTTGGTTTTAGTTTTTCGAGCTCGTTAGCCCGAACCGGTCGGGCCGGTTTTTCTTTTAGAGCGACTTTTCTAGAGAGTCTCTCTCACCCGTCTCAGTGGCATAGTTTTGGAGTAGACCTATCCCTCTATTGGACCGCCTTTCAATTAGAGGGCGAGACAGAAGAGCCTTTTGTAGGCTTCCTCACCGCTTGAGTTTTGTTTACTTTCGCCAGCAGACTTGGCGATGCTACATCCGAATCATCCATGTATACATATGAATCTTCTATGGCTACATCTGAATCAATTACAATTGAATTTGGAAAAGTTACATTTGAGATTGGATTGAGTCACAATTGAGTTTGGCTAAAGTTGAATTACAGTTAAATTGGTTACATGAAAGCTTGGTTACAATTGAGTTGGTTTCCATTGAACTAGTTACTCTTCTGCCAATAATTCCTGACAAAGAGAAAAGACCATATCATGAAAGTCATCCTTATCAGACTACAAGCTACTATCACAGTTGGTTGAAATGGGTAGTGGACGTGTTGGGAACTTAGTTAGGATGCATTTTACTCCACCGCATGCCTACGGAGGCACCCCAACCCTAAGGCTTCCTTACTACCTTAGAGTCATAGTGTGAGGTCTTACCTAGACCAAGACCACAGACTATCCACTAAGCTTGAGAAAAACAACATGAAAAGCATCAAAACCCCGGATCCATCATATACCCTTACTATGATCAATCCACAAGATTATTAATCATCCTTATAAGCATTTAATAGAGATAATGATCATATCAAAGTCTCATCATTCACATTCTCAAATAGAAAGGCAATGACTTAAATCTGGATCATATGATGTTTGTAATTAGTGTAGGATGAGTAGAAGGGAGTTTTACATACCAAACAACTTGAAAGCCTGTTTCATTGCAAGTAGCTTTAAAATATTAATTGTCAAGGCCAAATTACTTGCTTTCTTTTGGAACCATTAAATTCATGTTAAATTTAATAAATTAGATGTACTCAACGTTTGTTGATGTTCTTTTCCCCCTATTCCATGGATTGCAGGCAAAATACCTGCATCGTTGTATTGGGAGAATTGAACATCAGCTTCTACAGTTACAATTATCAGGTACGCATGCTATAGTTTATTCAAAATATTATATGCTTTTTATTTCTCTTCTGCTATAATTGGGATGCGTGTACATAATGCAATTTCTGTTGTTACACTGATATGGAAAATTTTGCAAAATAATAGTGACATAGTGTAGTCCTGTGGCTTGTTATTAAATTTGCGAATGTCATCTGTATAAAGAAAAAAAATCCCTTAGTTTGCAGTACACTAATGTGATCTTGAACGAACATGATACTACGAGTGATATGTAAACGGGTATCCAGATCCGTTAAGGAGCGGGCCTCATGATTTAGCCAAAATTCACGGAGTCTAAAATGGTGTCTCACACAAGGCGGAGACAACCGTCGCTGTGACGACTCACAATGAAATCTGGACTAAAGTCAACAATTAACCCACAATAAAGATCAACAAATTAGAACTAATGTGGAGTTAAAATTTATTTTTAACTCTGCACAAATGGTGTATAGTGACAAGTATGCAGAGAGTTCGAACACAGGGAGCAAGCAGGGTAATTCGAGCAAATGTAAGCACAAGTGTGTGTGTGTAAAGTGTCTACACTAAGCAAGCAAGCAACTACAATTTTTTGTGGGTTTTTTAAAAAAAAAATTTTTATTTTAATTTTTTTTTGTTTTGTATTTTGAATTTTAATTTTCTGATTTTTATAATTTTATATTTTATATTTTTCTTTTTCTTTTTCAATATTGGAATTTAAAGACAATGGAATAAAAGACAAGATAGAATATTTATAGAACTAAGTAAAAATTACCAAAAATTCAGAAACAAATTGTTTTTTAGTCTTTTTAGGGTTTTTTACTGTTTTTGTGATTTTTGGAAAATTTTCAAGGTGTTTTTGGTATTTTTAAATACTGAAATAAAGCAAAACAGTGCAAATAAGGCTGGCTGTGAATAAAATGAGATTTAAAAATAGCAACCAGTAGCTCAAAATTTTCACACTATTTTTCAAATAAGAAGGACAAAATAAGGAACACACAGAAACTAAGTTTTTGATTTTTGGAGTTTTCTACTATTTTATATATTTTTTTGAAGTTTTTGAGTGTTTTTAAATTTTTAAGGTCTTTCTTTTGAGATTTTTAGTGATTTTTGGACCGACACTAAAATAGGTTAAAATAGACACTAGGTGATTTTTTTTTTGGAATTTTTGGAGGTGTTTTAATATTTTTTTGGTATTTTCTAAGCTAAACAGTGCACAAAAAGCAAGTTTTTGATTTTTAATAAATGTGCGAATAAAATAAAATCAAAAACTAAATATGTGGCGTTAAAGTACACATGTCCAGATGCTTAAGTCTATTTTTGTGGAATTTTTGGGCTTAAAATGGTCATTCAAATAAATACAACAAGCATCCAAACATTAAACAGTCCTGGCAGGGGTATATGCGCAATATTTAAAACATCCAGGGGCGTACACGCAATTTTTCCACAAAAGTTTACACTGAAACATGCATTTCAAGGATTAAATTTGAATAACAAAACCCGCAAGGGTATCTGAGCAATTTACCCACCAGGGTGCGTGACTCGCACGCGCCTGGAAGGGGTATTTTTGCAATATCACAAAGTTCCAAGGGGTTCAATGCAGTTTCTCCAAAATTTACAACTTAAAGCAAACATTCATGGACTTAAGCGAAATAAATAAACCCCAGGGGGGTCCCTGCAAAATACCCAGCCCCCTCACGCGCACGGGCACGTGAGGTGACGTGGATTGGACCTCGGTGCAAATAAGAAAACTATGGGGTTCTAAGTGCAAATATTACAGAAATATTTAAACTACGCAACACAGTTTTTGGACTGAATAGAAATTACAAAACAAGCGGGGGTTGACTGCAAAATACCCTCGCTTAGGCGCTCTGGAGGTGACGCGTGGCGCGCATCCAACGGCTGGCGACGATGGACGATCCAACGGCGGGAAGCGGGCCACTTATCCACGTGGCAGCACGAGAGCGGCCGATGACGGTTGGCGTCGACGTCTGGGATTAGATCTCAGTCAGAGATCTGACGGTGGACGACCTTGGAAGATCGGACGGTCGTCACGCGAACTGGAGCTGCGGCTCAATCGGACGGTGGAGAAGCGAGGAGGAAGAACGAGGAAGAAGGCCGGCGGAGGCGAACTTCCCCGACTCCGATCTCGCTCCTCAGACGGTGGATGGGCTCCAAAATGGAGCTGCAGGCTCCTGGAAGGTCCGGCTATGTGCTGGGAGGCTCAGGTTCGTCGGAGATGCTTCGATGTGCTGGCGCGAGGGCGGCGGAGCTCGGAGCTCCAGGTATCTCCGGCGAGAACTGCAAAATGCCTTCCAGGTACGTTGACTGCGCTTTGACCTGCAAAACAAGGTGAGAGGGTCCAGGGCAAGTTGCCTGGACCCCGCGGAGGCGAAATGGAGGTCGGAGGTGGTCTGTGGACGGCGAAGAGATGTCGGCCGGAGGTGCGCTCCGGCGATGAGCGATGGGAGGTCGATTTGATCGATGGAATTCGGATTTTTTTAGGGATTTTTGATACTGAAGCTAAGGGGAATAAAATGACATAAAAAGGAACGAAGATAATGGATGCCTCGAAGGTGGACTACCTGAGGAAGAAGAACCTCGACGCCGGTGGTCGGCGGAGGTGGTGGAGCCGCTACAGAGCCTCCTCGACTCGCCTGAGGGTGTAGATGCGGAGCTGTCACCTCCAGCAACACGAAGAGCTCGTCAGGGAGGAGGATTAATGGCTAATGAGGGTTCAAACTTGGGCTCGAAGACGGCGGGCAGTTTAAGTAGAAGATGGTGGCGTCTCCTTCAAGCGAGATCCACGCGCGCATCATGAGGATTTTGCGTGGTTTGAAGGCGCGTCGTGGGAGAGTGATGATCAGGGAAGAAGTTCCAAGAAGGATTCGAGGCGAGAAAATGGAAGGATCGGACGCCATAATTTCTTGAAAATGGGGCAAAATCGCGGGCGTCAGAGGTGGCAGGCGTTGGTCGGGGGAGTTGACCGGGGTCAACTCTAGACCGCGCCTGGTTGGTCCACGTGGACCAACCAGGAAACTCAGATTAGAAATTATTTGAAAAATCAAAATAAAATAGTAAATGAATTTATTGATGTTAGGTTATAAAATAAAAAATGTTTATTATTTTATGAAGAATTTTTCTGTGATTTTTATTTATTTTTATGAGACGTATTTTTACAAGTTTGCATTTATGCCCTTTATAGTATATATATCTATATATATATATATATTTAAGTATTTTATTTTTATTTTGTGTATTTTATCTTTATTATTTTTATTTATCATTTTTTCTAAAACATAAAATACTTTTATGTACATAAATACCTTTTTATTTTATTTTTCTGAATTATTTTGTACACTAAATAAAATGAAAGTATTATTTGTGTATGTATGTATACCTGTACTATACCTATGTATTATAATATATACAAGTATTTTTCTTTGAGTTTTATTTATGTTTTTATTCTGATTTTAATGTACATAATTATTATAAATAATATTTACAACCTCTTAAAAATATGAAATCGGATAAATAATGAATGAGGAATAAAGTGAATATTTTAATCTGTACACTTATACAATGAGGGTCCAAAACCCAATTTTCAAACCGTAGCTCCGCCAAATGCGAAACCACCACCATTGGATAGATTATTTTATTCTATATACAATTAAAGGTGAGTACGCTGCATTTGGAGTTTTTATTTGTGAGATATGGGTCTGGGAAGTTGGCATTCTGGATTTTTATTCAGACCATAACTTTTTACCTGTACATTATTTTTCTGTGAAATCAATTTTGTATTTTTCTTTGTTTTATTATCTACAACTTTCATGTACAAAGTTTCTTTATTTGAAGTGTAAAAAGTGGAACCAAAAATAGGTCCCAAAATGAATAAAGAATGAATAAAATGTATAGGTATTTTATCTGTGTTCCTGACCTTATCTCCCCCTACTTTATTCCTTGTCGACCTATTCATCAAGATGCCTAGGTCTCGGGGTTTCGGGTCATAAAATATTTACAATATTTTATTCTTTTTCTTTTCTTTATTTATTCTATAATTTTGGCCTTAATTACAGTAATTTATACACTGTTTAGATGCACATGCATGAACGCTAAGATGGTGATTTTAATGCTATTTACAGGCATTTGCTAGGGTTTTTGGTGCCAAAATGATAGAATAAAGATGATGAAATGTGGATTCATCACCTCACAGTTTTGGTATCAGAGCAGTGGTACTCCGCTACATACATTCGTAGTATTATTGTTCTGATCACATTAAATCTTCAGATTGCGACAGTCCTTTGACTTGTCACGAGTCTGAAGGGGAAATATGACATTCAAAATTAATGACCACAGATGTCACCAATTGCAACTAATTTCCATATGTATCCCAAGAAGAGAAAAAGCATAGTTAGAAATATCCATGAACACTAATGATATCGGTTCTTACATAGAACCATGGCGTCCTGAATCGGTTTTTTTTTGTTTTAATTGATTCTGAAGCTATAGACGAACTTCGAGTTTCTAGCTTAGGTAAGTAGAATTGCATATTCCCAAAATCATCCTTGTCATTTTTGTGGGCCAGGTGGTTAGTTGTTCATCATTAGACTGATAGTAAGAGGGTTACCAATGTTGATTGGTGGGCAAGAGATGATCATAGACTGTCTGCTATTACGACTTAACAAGTGTGACCTGATTATGGGAGTGGATTGACTCATTATACCTAGTTAATTGCTTTAGGATTTCGGTTGTATTTATGATTACAGACTTATTCGAGTTTACCATTAAGGATACATTACATGACTCCAAAATGGAGTACATTTCAGTGTTAAGAGCTCAAAGACTCATAGATCGAGAATACGACATATTTCTAGTAATTATCCGAAAGACATTTGATGGAGAGCCGATGGCTCAGGACATCACAATGGTGTCAGATTACCCTAGTGTGTTCTTTAATGATTTGTCAGGTTACCGCGTGAGGAAGAGTTTGAGTTTGAGATTACATGACTATGAGATATATAACCAATCTCGATAGCTCCGTACCGCATGACACCAAGTTGAGAAAGGTAAAGATGCAGTTACAGGAGTTACTTGACATAGGTTTCGTACGGATGAACACTCCACCTTGAAATGCTCCAGTTCATTTTGACAGAAAGAAGGATGGATCGATGAGACCGTACATAGAAATCATTCAGATAAACAAGAAAACGATGGAAAACCATTATGTTCTGCCATATGTAGTTGACTTATTTGATCAGTTACAAGGATCTTCGGTATCCTCGAAGATCGACATTCGACATGGCTACCATCAAGTGCGGATTAAAGAGTCAGATATTTTGAAGATAACATTCAAGACTCGATATGGATATTATGAGTTTGTCGTAACGTCGTTTGGACTCACAAATGCCCGAACAACTTTTTATGAATACGATAAACATGATTTCCGCCCATACTTGGATGAGTTGTAATTCTATGCATTGATGGTGTATTGATATATTCTCGAAATAAATAGGGATCACATCAATGATGTAAAAATAGTCATGGACATACTTCAAGAGCACAAGTTGCATGTCGAGCTAAGCAAGTGTGAGTTCTAGTTATCCCAGGTCGCATTCCTTGAACATGTCATTTTCGGAGCATGTATCGCAGTTGACCTTACGAAGATTCCAACAATCATGTCTTGGGAAGCGACCCAAGATAGTTACTTAAATTCGGAGTTCCTTGGACTAGTGGCCTATTATAGATGCTTCGTCGATAGTTTTTCCCGAGTCATTCTTTTCCTGATACGATTGACACAGAAGAGAGATCCTTTCATTTAAAATGAGTCATGTAAATAAACCTGCGGGACATTAAGGACAAATCAGTGATTGTGCCTATCTTTACACTTCCTTTAATCATTCAACATTTTCAGTATATACAGATGCTTCAAGTGAAAGTTTAGAAGATGAATATGAGACAACATCGATAGTTTGAACTACTAAAGGATTTTAGCTGCACGATCTCTTACCATCCCACTAAGGGAAACATTGTGGCAAATGCGCTTACTAGGAAAGCTCATGCACATACGACAAACTAGCTATACGTGTGGGATATGCTCGCAGCCTTGACTAGTAGCCATCCTCACGTGATGTAGTATCTAACAGAGACTCGAGGTTTACATCTCACAACTAGCACCAGTTCATGACAACACTACATACAAAGCTGAAGATGAGTTCTGCATATCATCCGCATACCGATGGACAACGCAGGTGCACCATTCAAATACTTGATGATTTATTGTGTTCATGTACTCTTGAGTGGAAAGAGTCCTGAAAGGACCACTTATTGTTGGTAGAACTCATGTAAAACAACAGTCATTATTTTAGGATTGGTATGGCAACATTCGAAGCCCTATATGGGTGGAGATGCCTAATACTTCTCAGTTTGCATAAGATAGGCAAACACGCTCTGTACCCCATAGATCTCTTAAAGAAAACTACTACGATTGTTGATCTCGTGAGGTAAAGGCTTCTAACGACTCAGAGCCGCTAGGAAAGCTATCCATATCGTCGGAAAAGATATAGAGATTCAAGTAATACGGACATCTTCTCTTTATTCATTCAAAATATGACTTTTGATTATTCAATTTAATCTCTCACATTGATGAAATATCTCTAGACACAGATAGGAGATTGTGTGTTACTACGTGTATCTCACATGAAGGGAGTACAGAGATTTGATGGTCATGGCAAGTTGGCGCCATGATATATTAGACCATTTGAAATCATTACTCATATGAGTAAGTTGGTGTATCGAGTAGCCTTCATCTGCAGCCGTCAGTCAAATATGATGTCTTTCATATATCCAATCTAAGGAAGTACATACGTGATCCTTACCACGTCATCATCTACAAGAACCATGACGTGGATCCAAACTTGATATACAAGAAGAGGCCAGTACATATACTCGATAATACTGTAAAGAAGCTTTACGGAAATTTTCCTAATAAAGGTGCTAAGGCATAGAAATACTATCAAAGAGGCAACATGGGATATCGAAGCAGGCACACGGGTAAGATACCGTAGCTCTTTCAGGTATTAGTCAAAACAAGCCCACTTATTATATATATTGAAAGAACATGGCTTGTTTTTTCTTTTGAGGTTTTTATGGGTTTAAAACCCTTTGAGGTTTTTATGACCATATGAGATACAAACAAGACACAAAGTAACCTCGACTCGAGTCTCGAGGACGAGACTCCCTTTGAGGTTTTTATATTTGTAACATCTGGATCTGCACAAACACGAATCGACCCGATTAGATTCTGTATAACTCAATAAAGTTATTAATCATTGTTAAATAGCATAAATCGATCAGTTGATTGTGAATCAAAAGTCGTTCGGGAGAAATTGATCAAAAATCAATCGCATCGTAATGCGTGCCCGAAAAAGCCGCAATGCAAATTCGAGAACCGCAAAACAAATCGAGACCGTCATAAAACCCGATTCGATGAAACAAGACCAACGGAATCGACCGTTCGTCGATCAGAGGTCATTTGATATTTTAAAAATCGCAAAAATTTAATGACCAATCAAGATCGTATCTCGGAAATTTCGAGGATTCATCTTCGATCCAAAGTATATGAATATTATACTCATTTTGATCATCATTCAGAGACGATCGAAACGAGCTATTGTACACCAAAATCTGACACTCGAGGTGCGTATACGGTCAACTTCGATTCTCTAAACATAAGAGAGCTTTTGTTTAAAAAAATAATAAAAAAAATGAAAATGAATATATTTTTTCCAGCAAAGCAGACAGCAGTCTGCTGCTGTCCATCTGCCCCTTCCACTTGGACTTTTTTTTCCACTTGTCAACCAAGGGCTTACCTCCCTTGGTTATATAAACCTCAATCCCCTCTCACTTATTCTCTCCATTATCTTTGCAAAACCCAGCCGTAAGAGGCCCTCTCCAGCCCTTTTCCTCCAAATTTTAGACGGAGCTACTCTCATGTTGAAGCAAGAAAATGCTCCAAGCAACAAGAGCCTTTGCTCCTGGTTGTTGCAAGTTACTGCCGAAGAAAACAGCCCTCCAGCCTTTCTCCTCCATACGATTGGAGTCTACTGGACATGCAACATCTATTGCATGTTGGCCTCCTAATTCCTGGAGCCATTGAAGCCACAATTTCTGGAGCCATGCAAGTGTTATAGGCTGCATCCAAAGCTCCAAATTGAGGATCCTGCTCTGAAAACCCCCTGAAGCAGCTACCAGAGGAGTTGCTCCCCTCTTCCAAGAAGCAATTATTTTAGGTTTTCTGTTACTATTTCATAGGCAGCTGGGAGTTGTTGTTCTCAATTTCCATTAAAGCCACTGCATGTCAAATTACTCCCCAATTCTCAGAGTAATCAAGGTACAACTCCCCCTTTTATTTCTTCACATTTTCTTTTCCAACTCCCCAGCCGAAGGAGACCAAACCCCCCATCGTTCTCCCATTTTTTTACTGCAGATTATGCAAATCTGCATCAGGAATTGTTGCATTCTCTGTCAGCTACCATTTGTTGCTCTTCTCAGATTTGGGGCTGCTACCACAACAGTTGTGTTAGCCATTGTTGCTCCTACTGGGATGTTGTCCAGCAACTCAGGTGCAGTTGTTGCTGCCCTTTTGATGGCTTGAAGCTGCTGCCATCAACCGGAAGAACCACGTAGCTGCCGCATCCTACTTATGTGAAACTCTCCTGGAGTTGTTGCTGTCCAAGCAACTGTTCAAGTACTGCATGCAGACTTAGTTTCAAGTTTTACAGAAATTTAGGTATAATCTTCCCCTCCTCTTGCTGCAGTCCATGTTTTTGCACAATCCCTAGTCATCTTCTTTGCTGCCATACATGAGCAATCTGAAACTCTCCTTTTTGCTTCCTTCCATGATTCTTGTTGAATTAATAAAATAAGGTATGTGTATCTTACAGATTATATCTAACAGAAGATCATTTCTAAATAGCATGGAATAGACGATAGATTTTGAAAGAGTTGTATCTTAGAAAATGTGTATTTTGATCCTCGCATAGAAAGTTGAGATAAAAAAAAACGTGAAAAGGATATGCATGATTCAAGAGGACAATATCTAATAGGGCTCATAGTTACCACAGAAGGGGATCTACATATAACCTCTTGGGCTACGAATTTGGTAACTACGACATTATTAGCATATAGGATTTCTTTTAGAACAAATCATTTTAGAAATCAAAGTATTAATTTCGTCTAGGCAACTCTCTGGTAAGGGACATGCAGTTACGATGGGTATCAATTATTTGAAAGTTTATTGTATTCACTTATTCAATTAATTACAAAGATTCACTATTGAAAAATATAGTATACGTGTACAGCCAGTGTTAAGATGACCTTGTTCTCTTCTTAACTCTCTTCTGTTTACAAGAAAATTTCCTCTACTACTGATATTCCAGGAATCAATCATTTGTATATGACTATAGTAGTTTGCCTCATTAATATGATCGTTTTTCTTAGGTATTAATCTCCGTATTAGTGTTAACCTGTTGAAAATCTACTGCCATAAATAGGTTAGGAATAGAGATGACTGGTTGAATCACTTGTAGTGCAGAATGAGAGGTTCCTAACATAAACAAATACATACATAGAAGAATCTATAAAATTCACAATTTCCATTTCTCATTTATTTCAAGTATATGCATCGACAATATTACATGGCCATTCACATAGGACATTCTTGAGACATGTTTTATATTAATTATTGTACAATCCCGTATATACTAACAGATGATATGATGCTGAGGTAATTTAATAACCTACAAAATATATCCTTATCATGTGTTTTTAATTATGAAAAAGGTAAACCAAGAACCGTGAATGCAACTAAGAATATCATCAAGTTAAGCGGCGAATTTTACATGGAGTTGTCTTCTTGATCAGACCCATTACAAATCATATCATACCACAAATTCAGATGAGCAGATCATATCTATAGACAAGTTCCAGATTTCTTAGTTCTCTTATGTTGCTAAATTAAGTTTCTCTTGTATCCATTTTTCCTTTGGACCCAAATTTCAAATCTAATCAATTACTATAAAAGGGGGGGGGGTGTTATTACCATTACATCTCAATTTTAGATCTGATCATTTGACTTAAGAATCTTTCTTCGAAATAATGAAAAACTGTTTGTATGGATCAACGGGGACCAATCATTGAGATCCGTGAAGCTAATCATATAAGTTATGGAAATATGAATAATTAAGAAATGTATCTATGCGGTTAATCAGAATCAGATAATGAAGTGCCAGTCATGGTGACCTTTACACCTGACTGTGTGAGGGTGCGGTGACCCTCAGCTGGGCGGGAGATAGGAAGCCCAGTTAGGGCAGCGGCCGCTTAAGGCGCGGGTCTAGGATCCCAGTCTTTTTCTCGGTTTTTCGCGAGCGCTCGCAGTTTTTACGCCTCTCTGGGATCCACAGGTTTCTTTTAAAGACCGGTTCCGCTGACCCTTGTTCTTTAGGGTGCCTAGGTGATGAATCCACATTTCATCATCTTTATTCTATCATTTTGGCACCAAAACCCCTAGCAAATGCCTGTAAATAGCATTAAAATCACCATCTTAGCGTTCATGCATGTGCATCTAAACAGTGTATAAATTACTGTAATTAAGGCCAAAATTATAGAATAAATAAAGAAAAGAAAAAGAATAAAATATTGTAAATATTTTATGACCCGAAACCCCGAGACCTAGGCATCTTGATGAATAGGTCGACAAGGAATAAAGTAGGGGGAGATAAGGTCAGGAACACAGATAAAATACCTATACATTTTATTCATTCTTTATTCATTTTGGGACCTATTTTTGGTTCCACTTTTTACACTTCAAATAAAGAAACTTTGTACATGAAAGTTGTAGATAATAAAACAAAGAAAAATAGAAAATTGATTTCACAGAAAAATAATGTACAGGTAAAAAGTTATGGTCTGAATAAAAATCCAGAATGCCAACTTCCCAGACCCATATCTCACAAATAAAAACTCCAAATGCAGCGTACTCACCTTTAATTGTATATAGAATAAAATAATCTATCCAATGGTGGTGGTTTCGCATTTGGCGGAGCTACGGTTTGAAAATTGGGTTTTGGACCCTCATTGTATAAGTGTACAGATTAAAATATTCACTTTATTCCTCATTCATTATTTATCCAATTTCATATTTTTAAGAGGTTGTAAATATTATTTATAATAATTATGTACATTAAAATCAGAATAAAAACATAAATAAAACTCAAAGAAAAATACTTGTATATATTATAATACATAGGTATAGTACAGGTATACATACATACACAAATAATACTTTCATTTTATTTAGTGTACAAAATAATTCAGAAAAATAAAATAAAAAGGTATTTATGTACATAAAAGTATTTTATGTTTTAGAAAAAATGATAAATAAAAATAATAAAGATAAAATACACAAAATAAAAATAAAATACTTAAATATATATATAGATATATATACTATAAAGGGCATAAATGCAAACTTGTAAAAATACGTCTCATAAAAATAAATAAAAATCACAGAAAAATTCTTCATAAAATAATAAACATTTTTTATTTTATAACCTAACATCAATAAATTCATTTACTATTTTATTTTGATTTTTCAAATAATTTCTAATCTGAGTTTCCTGGTTGGTCCACGTGGACCAACCAGGCGCGGTCTAGAGTTGACCCCGGTCAACTCCCCCGACCAACGCCTGCCACCTCTGACGCCCGCGATTTTGCCCCATTTTCAAGAAATTATGGCGCCCGATCCTTCCATTTTCTCGCCTCGAATCCTTCTTGGAACTTCTTCCCTGATCATCACTCTCCCACGACGCGCCTTCAAACCACGCAAAATCCTCAAGATGCGCGCGTGGATCTCGCTTGAAGGAGACGCCACCATCTTCTACTTAAACTGCCCGCCGTCTTCGAGCCCAAGTTTGAACCCTCATTAGCCATTAATCCTCCTCCCTGACGAGCTCTTCGTGTTGCTGGAGGTGACAGCTCCGCATCTACACCCTCAGGCGAGTCGAGGAGGCTCTGTAGCGGCTCCACCACCTCCGCCGACCACCGGCGTCGAGGTTCTTCTTCCTCAGGTAGTCCACCTTCGAGGCATCCATTATCTTCGTTCCTTTTTATGTCATTTTATTCCCCTTAGCTTCAGTATCAAAAATCCCTAAAAAATCCGAATTCCATCGATCAAATCGAGCTCCCATCGCTCATCGCCGGAGCGCACCTCCGGCCGACATCTCTTCGCCGTCCACAGACCACCTCGGACCTCCATTTCGCCTCCGCGGGGTCCAGGCAACTTGCCCTGGACCCTCTCACCTTGTTTTGCAGGTCAAAGCGCAGTCAACGTACCTGGAAGGCATTTTGCAGTTCTCGCCGGAGATACCTGGAGCTCCGAGCTCCGCCGCCCTCGCGCCAGCACATCGAAGCATCTCCGACGAACCTGAGCCTCCCAGCACATAGCCGGACCTTCCAGGAGCCTGCAGCTCCATTTTGGAGCCCATCCACCGTCTGAGGAGCGAGATCGGAGTCGGGGAAGTTCGCCTCCGCCGGCCTTCTTCCTCGTTCTTCCTCCTCGCTTCTCCACCGTCCGATTGAGCCGCAGCTCCAGTTCGCGTGACGACCGTCCGATCTTCCAAGCTCGTCCACCGTCAGATCTCTGACTGAGATCTAATCCCAGACGTCGACGCCAACCGTCATCGGCCGCTCTCGTGCTGCCACGTGGATAAGTGGCCCGCTTCCCGCCGTTGGATCGTCCATCGTCGCCAGCCGTTGGATGCGCGCCACGCGTCACCTCCAGAGCGCCTAAGCGAGGGTATTTTGCAGTCAACCCCCGCTTGTTTTGTAATTTCTATTCAGTCCAAAAACTGTGTTGCGTAGTTTAAATATTTCTGTAATATTTGCACTTAGAACCCCGTAGTTTTCTTATTTGCACCGAGGTCCAATCCACGTCACCTCACGTGCCCGTGCGCGTGAGGGGGCTGGGTATTTTGCAGGGACCCCCCTGGGGTTTATTTATTTCGCTTAAGTCCATGAATGTTTGCTTTAAGTTGTAATATTTTGGAGAAACTGCATTGAACCCCTTGGAACTTTGTGATATTGCAAAAATACCCCTTCCAGGCGCGTGCGAGTCACGCACCCTGGTGGGTAAATTGCTCAGATACCCTTGCGGGTTTTGTTATTCATATTTAATCCTTGAAATGCATGTTTCAGTGTAAACTTTTGTGGAAAAATTGCGTGTACGCCCCTGGATGTTTTAAATATTGCGCATATACCCCTGCCAGGACTATTTAATGTTTGGATGCTTGTTGTATTTATTTGAATGACCATTTTAAGCCCAAAAATTCCACAAAAATAGACTTAAGCATCTGGACATGTGTACTTTAACGCCACATATTTAGTTTTTGATTTTATTTTATTCGCACATTTATTAAAAATCAAAAACTTGCTTTTTGTGCACTGTTTAGCTTAGAAAATACCAAAAAAATATTAAAACACCTCCAAAAATTCCAAAAAAAATCACCTAGTGTCTATTTTAACCTATTTTAGTGTCGGTCCAAAAATCACTAAAAATCTCAAAAGAAAAACCTTAAAAATTTAAAAACACTCAAAAACTTCAAAAAAATATATAAAATAGTAGAAAACTCCAAAAATCAAAAACTTAGTTTCTGTGTGTTCCTTATTTTGTCCTTCTTATTTGAAAAATAGTGTGAAAATTTTGAGCTACTGGTTGCTATTTTTAAATCTCATTTTATTCACAGCCAGCCTTATTTGCACTGTTTTGCTTTATTTCAGTATTTAAAAATACCAAAAACACCTTGAAAATTTTCCAAAAATCACAAAAACAGTAAAAAACCCTAAAAAGACTAAAAAACAATTTGTTTCTGAATTTTTGGTAATTTTTACTTAGTTCTATAAATATTCTATCTTGTCTTTTATTCCATTGTCTTTAAATTCCAATATTGAAAAAGAAAAAGAAAAATATAAAGTATAAAATTATAAAAATCAGAAAATTAAAAATCAAAATACAAAACAAAAAAAAATCAAAATTAAATTTTTTTTTTTAAAAACCCACAAAAAATTGTAGTTGCTTGCTTGCTTAGTGTAGACACTTTACACACACACACTTGTGCTTACATTTGCTCGAATTACCCTGCTTGCTCCCTGTGTTCGAACTCTCTGCATACTTGTCACTATACACCATTTGTGCAGAGTTAAAAATAAATTTTAACTCCACATTAGTTCTAATTTGTTGATCTTTATTGTGGGTTAATTGTTGACTTTAGTCCAGATTTCATTGTGAGTCGTCACAGCGACGGTTGTCTCCGCCTTGTGTGAGACACCATTTTAGACTCCGTGAATTTTGGCTAAATCAAATGGCGCCGTTGCCGGGGAGCAACAGCGAGTAGTTCTCACTTTGTTTGATTGTGTTGATTGTCTACCATAGCCTTACTTCCGGTCTCTTACAGTTTTGATATATCTGTTGAGCTATCTGACCATCTCTTTACTTGTCTTCTTGCGAGGGACCGCGGAACGAGGCGGATCGCCTAGGTGACCCGAAGCAACCTTGGGAAGCGGAGTCGGCTTTTCTTAAGCCAAGCTGGCAGGAGAGAGCAGGAGGATTGAGAGAGAGTGATTAGTTAGCTTGCATTTTATTTCTGTGAGAGAGTGACTTTCATAATTTGTAATAATACAGGTACATTCGGACTTGGACACTACCGGGCCTAACTTCCAAGTGTTTGTTCACTTGGGGGCTCACCGCGGTTTTGTGTTTTTCGCGGTTTTCTCGCCTTCATTTCTATTTGTTTCACGAGGATTTAGCCCCTAGACATAGGAATTTTTGTTGACTGTGACGAACTAAGAAGCTAAGGCCCAATCCCTAATATCTTGCCTGCACCTATAAAGCGTAATTGGACTTGGCTAAAATTCACTTGAAAAAGCTATTTGACTTGAACTAGAGCCCACGTGCCGCGAGCCCACCCTGTTAAGCGCTACTCCTGAACTCGAGTGTGTCGAGAAGAGGAGGGGTGAGCCAAGACCGGACTCCGGACTCTTTTCTTTGTCATAGCTACTTGTTCTTCACGTTAATAGAAGTTGCTCATCCTAGGACGATTTCCTCGTGCATGCATATAGGTAGTTTAAATTACTGTCTTTCAATTATGCGCGGATCACTTTGCATGTAGAGTGCTGGCGACAAGGTACGCATTTCTATCCCTGCATGCATCATAGATTTTGACCGCGCATCGGCTTTTCCGCTTTCCTCCCCCAGTTTTATTGAATTTTAATAACAAGGAAATTGGAAAATTCGTTAGACGATGTTTGCTCAGAAAAACACCTAAAAAAAGTGAAAACAATAAAAATTGGGACTGCTAATGCAAACTCGACCTTAAAACTCATCCCACCAAAAATTTTGTTTTGGGAGAGTAATCCCCTCCTTGTTTGATTTATCTGCTGCGAGAGAGTGACTCGACACTAGGATAGAGCCACATCTAAAATTTTATTTGACTACCGGTCGTGGTTAGTCGTTCTCCAGTGAGGATCTCTCCGGTAACCGGTAAAGCGGACCGCGATATCCTTAACAGATTGAATTAGCGGGAGCAACCGGGTTACGGTCCGCAATTCATACTGGCTGGGAAAGATCTGATGTGGATTGGGACAGTCGGCTAGGAAAGTAGGATACCTAACAGCTCGCTCTAACGCTCTGATAGATTGACTGATCACCTAATAAAAATTGACAAGATAACAGACCGAACTCTTATGGTCATCAGCTCAAGTGTGGAGTAGGTGAAACTGGGGTTTTGATTTATCATCCTGTTTGCATTCCAGATCTCATCCGCCTTTCTCTAAATCAAGATGATGGGACGGAGATCTCTTAGGCCGACCTTGTCGGCACCACTATCCCGCACTCCTCCTTATTCATCTAGGAATACCTCGGAGAGTCCGCTCTCCGAGCCTGAGTTTACATCCACCCTGTTCCCCCTCGACCACCCTTCTCATTCTTCTTCCATCAGTCCAAGAGTGTCTGAATACAGTGCTTCACAGTGTTCCGCTCATTCGACAGCACCTGAGATGGCCTCTTTTGCTTTTTCAGAAAATCCAGCCATGGCAGACAGAGGCGAGCATGAAGATGATCATGAGCACCCTCCGTTCATATTTGATCAAGCAGCCATCAATAATTCCTTGTTAGCATCCCTGGAGACTATGCAGCAACAGATCCGTGACCAGGGCACATTCATGGGTGACCTTATGAGGGAAATTGCTCAGATGAGAGAAAACCGGGAAGGTGGTGGAGGAGGAGGACCAGATGCAGGAGGAGGCGATCCAGACGGCGAGAGACCGCCACAGACTATCATGAGGGAATTGCACAACCCAGCCGCATCCCTCACTCACCGATGGATTCGACTCCCACCCATCCACGGAGATTTCGAGCTTCGGCCCCACACTATCCAGCTGCTACCCAAATTCCATGGGTTGCCGACCGAAGAGCCGCACCTCCACCTCCAAGAATTCGAGATGATTTGCAGCACCATCCATGATCGGTTGACGACCGAGGACACAATCAAGATGATCGCCTTTCCATTCTCTTTAGTTGACAGAGCCGCCTATTGGCTCAAACATCTTGGGCGTTTCGTCGACACATGGGCAGATCTCCGGACCGTATTCCTGAAGAAGTACTATCCTCTCGGCCGGACCAACGCAGCTAGAGCAATGATCAGCAACTTCGTCATGATCCCAAACGAACAATTCCATGAAGCCTGGGATCGATTTAGAGAACTCATTGACCGGTGTCCACATCACGACATCTCCAAGCCTAACCTGGTGCAGAGTTTCTTCTGCGGGCTGACACCGGAGCTGCAGGGGCTTGTCAACGCCTCTTGTGGTGGATCCTATTTTTCCAAGGGTGAAGATGATGTCTGGGCCATCTATGAGGGCATGGCAGAAAATTCTACAGTGATGACTCAGGCCCGTGTCTACACCCAACAAAAGCCACCGCAAGGAGCAGGATCATTCCAGAGGATCGCACGCATCGATTCCGGTCCCAACACAGTGTCAGTTGCCGCAGCCCAAGCTGAATCAGCCGCAGCCGACATGGGCATCATTAGTGAGAAGCTGGACCGCATGGAGATCCTCGAGAAAAAACAGAATCAAGGCATGGCCCAGATGGACCAAATTGCCAAAGTTATGAGTGACCTAAAAACCCAAATGCTATGCATTCAGGAGGCCCAATCTCATGCCCAACAGCCTCCTAGGTCACAGGTTGCCTCCAGCAGTAGCAACCCCAACCAGGGCTCTATCTCATACCGTCAGGTGAATCACATCCAGGCAGAGCCAGTTCCGTTGTTGCAGTACCATCCAGAGCAACCGCCATCTTCCGACACGCAGATGGTGGTCTATCAGCCGGAGCAGCCACTGGCAGTTCTTCCTCCACCCTCCTTTGAGCAGGAACCATTGATGGAAGTCAATGGGATTTGGTATGACCGATACCCTCAACCCGCAATTCGTAGGGATCACCCTGGATTCCGTTGGGGGAATGGTGGATCCTCATCCCAGCAGCATCCTCCTGCCCATGGACAGCAGAGCAGCCAGCAGACACAGCAGCAACAGCCCCAATTTGCCCATTATCAGCAATACCAGAATGGTCCTCGTCCCTCCTATCAGGGACAGCAGTGGAGGCAGCGACAGCAGCCTCAGCAGTCTTATCACCAGCCTTCCCCCCAGTATCAGCAGCAGCAGCAGCCCCATTTCCAGCAGGGACAGACATCCGGTTCTCAGGGTCCAGCCTTTGAGAACCCAGCACTCGATGATCTTGCCCGCTTGCTATCTGAACAGCGAGCATCTTTCAGGCAAGAAATGGATGAATTCCGGCAGGAGATGCGGGATATTATGAAAGGCAAGGCCGCCATACCCGCTCAGATTGAGCCTAACCCGAACAATCTGAAAAGGAAGTCTGAGCAGGTAGAGTTTACAGAGGATACCTCTCCTAGTGATTGTTTGAGTGACATCTCTTATTCCTATCATGATGCTGATTTTGTCACTACTAGGAGCGGTAGGATGCCAGCCGGCGGCGCCTCTTCTGAGCGACAACTAGAGGCAGAATCAGGAGCGCCAGAGGAACCGAGGAGCGGTGCTGATGCCGCTGATGATGATGTTGACGGTGGTACTGATGCCACCCATGATGAAGTCCAGGACGACGATGCTGATGTCGTCGTGATACCAGATGAAGACGGTGGCGCTGATGCCACCATTTTTGATGTAGAACCAGAGAGCGGTGCTGATGCCGCAGATACAGGTGCCGGTGGTGGTACTGAGGCCACCACCTCTACTTTTGTTGAGCCCCCCACTGTGATGTTACCACATTTTGTACCCATGGACTGTGGTAACAAAAAGAACAAAAATATGAATAAAGGAAAGGTTCCTGTTCAAATTGCAGATCCATATGTGTTGCATGATGATATCTGTGTGGATTCTCCACCTTCACAGGCACAGAGACCGTTTCCTAGTCCTCCATCTGAGGAGGCCCCCAGTGTCCCCTTCCCTGAGGCACTCCGCCGGGTGAAGGGGAATAAAAAAGAAAATCCTAAAAAGAACCAGGAGGTAGAGTTCAGCAATCAGATGATTGACAGATTTCACATTCAGCTAACTCTACGAGAAGCGTTTGAGCATATCCCTTTCTTCAAAAAGAATTTGAAAGAGACAACCACTGTCAGAAGAAAGCGGAAGCGCAGAGACCAAATCCATATGCTCACTCATGATACTTGTTGCACCATTCAGAACAAGCTGCCAGCCAAGCGACCAGACGCAGGAGCTCCCTATGTCAGATGCGAGATTCAAGAGCAGCCATTTGATCGTACTCTATTAGACAGCGGCTCCTCAATTAACCTCCTTCCGGCGGCCTTACTCAAGCAGTTCGAGTTTGGCCCTCTTCTTCGAAGCAGAACGGTCCTTCAGTTTGCTGATAGGTCGATTAAGAGGCCGAAGGGGTTATTGAAAGACGTGGTCGTTACCATTCAGGGCTTGAAATTCCCCGTGGACTTCGTTGTGTTGGACATGGAGATCCCTGAGTCGGTAACTGATGCCCCCATCATATTAGGACGCCCATTCTTGGCCACAGCCAAGGCGGTGACCGACCATGATTGTGGGAAGGTATGCTTTCGCGTAGAGGGCGAGACCATACAAATAGAGACGATCGAGGAAACCAGAGCCAGAGAGTTAGAATGCTCCGAGCAATCTAGTGAAGCCGCGCAGATGACAGAGGAAGAGCTAGACGTCCACCAGGTTCGTGATTTCGAGATGACTGACGATGAATCCAACTGGAAAGACCCTGTAGCACCGACCCTCGCCTTGCCTACCAATTCATTGTATCGCAAGCTCATGGCAATCGAGAGCCGGGAGAGCACATTCCTGGATACGGATACACCTGAGGCTGACAGTGTGGTGACGAGTGGTGTCGATGATTTCAATTCTTGTTCGTCTGCTTCTGATCCCTCCTATTCCGATATTGAATGGGCCTATTTCGATGATCCGTTGTCTTGTCTGATTCATTCTGAGCCAACAACCGTGACAGAGTGCGAGCCCGTACATTTTATTGATAATTCAGTCAGCCGCCTTTCGTCAGAAATTCATGCAGAGCGAGAGTTCTCCCATGCAGACCTGGTAGCATTCACCCAGACATATCAGAAGCCAGATCTGCCGCCTCCCAGTTGTCCTGAACGGAAACCTCTACCGCAATCAATGAAGTATAGATTCCTTGCAGGTGAGCCAGATATGCACCCAGTCATTATCTCAGCAGATTTGACTGGAGAACAAGAATCTCGTCTGATGGAGGTTCTTGAAAGAAACCGCAAGGCAATCGGTTGGAATATAGCTGATCTCAAGGGGCTGTGCCCGAAGCTGTGCTCCCACCACATCTATCTTGAGGATGACGCTAAGCCTTCGCGTGAGTTCCAGCGACGGTTGAACCCGAATCTTCGAGAGGTTGTCATGAAAGAAATTTCGAAGTGGTGGAGCGCTGATTTCATCTATCCCATCTCCGACTCTAAATGGGTAAGTCCGTTACATGTGGTACCCAAGAAGACGGGTGTCACTACAGTGGTCAATGAGTCTGGAGAGGAGATCGCTACCAGAGTACCAACTTCTTGGAGGGTCTGTGTGGACTACAGACGATTGAATGAGGCCACCAAGAAGGATCAATTCCCACTACCCTTTCTTGATCAGATTATCGAACGGCTAGCCGGGAAGAGCCATTATTGTTTTCTTGATGGGTACTCTGGATATAATCAAGTGGCCATTGCGCCCGAAGACCAGGAGAAAACGACATTCACCTGTCCGTTTGGGACATATGCTTTCAGACGGATGCCCTTTGGTCTATGTAACGCTCCGGCGACATTCCAGAGGTGCATGTTGTCCATCTTCTCGGACATGGTGGGTGACTGTTTAGAGGTCTTCATGGATGACTTCTCGGTCTATGGCGACGGGTTTGATGCTTGTCTTGACTGCCTAGATCGTGTGCTGAAGCGTTGCATAGAGGTCAATCTTGTCTTATCCTGGGAGAAGAGTCATTTCATGATGACTCAAGGGACGGTCCTTGGGCACATCGTCTCCAACAGGGGCATGGAGGTCGATCCTGCCAAGGTGGATATCATCAGAAAACTCAATCCGCCGTCCAATCTTCGTCAGTTACGGTCTTTTCTGGGGCATGTCGGTTTCTACCGACGGTTCATTCAGGATTTCAGTCGAATTGCCCGACCGCTCACTGACTTGCTGACCAAAGACACCGAGTTTATTGTTAATGATAAGTGTTTGAAGCATTTGAGACTCTCAAGAGTATGGTTGTTTCAGCTCCTGTCCTTCAGCCACCCGATTGGTCTCTCCCATTCGAGATCATGACGGATGCTTCAGATTTTGCCGTTGGGGCTGTGCTTGGACAGAGGAGGGATGGATTACCGTTTGCCATTCACTACGCCAGCCGGACCTTAGATGCCGCTCAAAGGAATTACACTGTGACTGAGAAAGAAATGCTGGCCGTAGTCTTTGCTTTAGATAAGTACAGATCTTATATCCTCGGATCTAGAGTGACCATTTACACCGACCATTCCGCCATCAGGTACTTAATGGCCAAGAAGGATGCCAAAGCACGTCTGACCAGATGGATCCTTCTACTCCAGGAATTTGATATTGAGATTAAGGATAAGCCTGGAGTCAAGAATGTGGTGGCGGATCATCTCTCCAGGTTGGAGAATCTTGAGGAATCTGAGCCCAGCGCACCTATTACAGAGACGTTTCCAGATGAGGCGATCTTGGCTGTCACCTCACTCCCATGGTATGCCGACTTTGTAAACTATCTTGTTGCCAAGACAGTCCCTCAGGGTTGGCCCAGGCAGAAACTTGAGACCTTCCTAGCTAAGGCCAAGTTTTACCATTGGGAGGATCCCGTCCTTTATCATGAAGGAGGGGATAGTATCTGGAGGAGGTGCATTCCTCAAGAAGAGCAGCATAGCGTCCTCACATACTGCCACAAGCTTGAGGCAGGAGGACATCATTCTGGAAAAAGAACAGCACAAAAGGTGCTTCAATCCGGCCTATGGTGGCCTACTCTCTTCAAGGATTCTGATGAGTTCGTGAAGGGATGTACTGACTGTCAGAAAATGGGAACCTGCGGACAGAGAGACATGATGCCCATGCAACCCATTCACTTCTGTGAGGTTTTTGATGCATGGGGGATTGATTTCATGGGCCCATTTCCTAAGAGTCAGGGATTCGAGCATATTCTGCTCGCTGTGGATTATGTCAGCCGATGGGTTGAGGCCATCCCCGCCCGAGCCACAGATGCGAAAACCGTGTGTAAATTCTTGAGGAAAAATATCATTTCACGGTTCGGGGTACCTAGAGTTTTGATTTCTGACGGGGGGTCTCATTTCATCAATGACAAGGTCAGGGCCCTTGCTGACGAGTTCGGCATTGACCATCGGGTTGCCACTCCGTATCACCCTCAGACTAATGGTCTTGCTGAAGTATCGAATCGGGAGATAAAGACTATCTTGCAGAAAGTTGTCCGCCCAGACCGAAAGGATTGGTCACAGCTTTTGGACTCGGTCTTGTGGGCCTATCGGACCTCTTTCAAAAATCCATTAGGGACATCTCCCTTTCGTCTCGTCTATGGCAAGCCGTGCCATTTGCCAGTGGAAATCAAGCACAAATCTTTTTGGGCAGTTACTGAGTTACTTTTGGATCCCGAGAGTATAGGAGACCAAAGAAGAGCAGAATTGGCAGCCCTGGAGGAATTGAGAGATACAGCTTTTTCCAACAGCCTACAGTATAAAGAAAAAGTGAAGACATGGCACGATTCGCATATCAGCCATAAACAGTTTGAGCCAGATCAGAGAGTATGGTTGTTTGATTCCAGGCTGAAATTATTCCCAGGGAAATTGCAGAGCAAGTGGAAAGGTCCGTATGTGGTTAGGAAGGTACATGACAATGGCAGCATTGATATATCCGAACCGTTATCTTCGTCCACCTTCCGCGTCAATGGTCAACGCCTAAAGCTATATCGAGATCATGATCCGCCGACCATTGACGTTGCCCCCATTCTTCTGGTATGAGATGTGTCCTCTAACTCTCATCAACTACATCTTATACATGGTGATCAACTCCATCTGCCGCTGTACAGGTCCATCTGTTCATATCACTTTCATCTGTTGAGTCATTTTCTTCTTTTCTTCTTTTCCATCTCTATCTTCTTTATCTATGAAAAAGGTGCCGCCCTTGTAGACAGTTCCCCAGACTTAGGACGTACTTTGTCCTAAGTATAGGGGGGTGTGCATCCTGAGTTTCTATATTCTTTGATCCTCTCCATTGTCTCCTCTTCTTGTCTATACTTAGGGATATCTTACGCTAAGTATAGGGGGAGACAATCTGAGTACGATCTGTTCATTCCCACCCTTGACCCTCCCTGCTTTGTGTACAGTCTGCTATACTTAGGATTCTTTGATCCTAAGTATAGGGGGGACGGTCAACTTCTCATTCATTCATTCATTCCGTTAATTATTCCTTCATTCTTTAGACTTGCCTATACTTAGTACGAGTTATGTCTTCTCTTTTCTCTCTGATCTATGAGGACATAGCTCAAGCTAAGTATAGGGGGGTCGTATATACTACGTATATACTTTAGCCATAACTCGTACTTTCGTAATAAAGATGGCTAATAATTCTTTAAAATTCATTAAAAATCCTTAATAAAAGGATGTGGTTATTCCTCAAATTCTTTTTGTATTTACTGATTAATAAATCAGGTGAAAATGTTTTTTGCAAAATGTTTGAAAAATAGTTTGAAAATCTTTGTGAACATCTATTGAAAACTATTTTGAAAATATTTTGTTACATGTTTTCAACCTTTGTAAAAATGTGTGATTTGTAAAATTTATTTTCTTTATGTGAAATAAAATGTTTGAAAAATGATTTGCAAATGGTTTGAAAAATGGTTGCAAAAATATGTTGAAAAATCTATCTATACTGTTTTGAAAACCTTTGCAAAATGATTTTCAAACGTGTGTACATGTTTGTAAAATGTTTGTGAAAATTATTTTGGACTATAGTTTTCAAAAATTGTGTGAAAAAGCTTGTGTCAAATAAGTTTGAGGGATATTTACATCACACTAAAATTCCACTATGTATATATATATGTATAAAACTGACCACTTACCCTTGTAAATTCTTGGAATCCACTTCTTGTATATATAAGAAGCACTCCCGTGTACATATTTTAACCTAGTTTGCAGCCAAAATCTTTTGTTTTCAAAAATCCCAAAAAAAAACATTTGCAAAATGAAAATCCAAAAACATTTGAAAAATCTTTGTGAAAAATACAAAAAAATGCATCTGCATACGCATGCATCATCTTTTCAAAAATCCATAAAAAGTTCAAAATCTTGAAAATTGCATCACAAAAATATTTTCTGCATTGCATTAGCATAGCATGAGCATTTTTCGGATTGAGTTTGATAGTTGAACAAGTCTAAGTAAAATCTGGAGATTGGAGCTTGATTGGACCTTAAAATCTACCTAATAACAGGAACCTTATAGGAACTGGGTTTGAGGTACTTCAGGTCTAGTTGACTTAATTCTTTGAGGATCACGGGACTTGGTTCAATAGATTCTTGACTGCCTAAGTAGAGTATTTCGGAGCACACGCACGACTCTTGTTGATAATGACCTAACTTGGACACCTGCACCTTTCACATGGCTCTCCACGGATGAGGTGGTGAGGAGGCAGTTTCCTTTGGCTTGGGGTAGCATATGAGGGTAGTACTTCTAGGCGGAACCTCTCTTCTTCTTATAGTGAAGGAAGTGCACCTCAACTTGGTCTAGTGGTGATGAAGGCTAAAGACAGAAGCCGTGGGTTGTAATAATGCTTCAAAAGAGGGATAGTCTACTGGCTCAAGAGGAAAATTTCTTGTATATATGCTGCACCATGTAGATATGTTGTACAGATGCAATTGAAAAAAAAAAAAGAGAACTCCAAAAAAATGGTGGGTCGGATTGAAAATTTAATAACCCCACCGGAGTGTATATAGTCCAATAAAGCAAAAGCTTATGGTATCCACGTTACTTCTCATGAAGCTTGCAGCGGGAGACTTAGCTACACTGGTTGAGCTCCCAAAAGTCTATACTTCTTCCCCCTCTTCTTGAGCCGGTTGCACTTGAACTTAGAAGGGAATACCCCGCTTCTCGAGGAAAGAGTTGCTAGACCGAGGCATTAGAGTTACCAGGTTGGGGGAGGTTGTTTCTTTGTCACTTCTGAGGTGGGGAGCTACATATCACTTACACTGTACGAGTCAGATTCATAGTCATAAGAGTTTGCGTATGAGTTGAAGTATTTCTGACCTGGCTATTGAGGAGACTTGGACAGAGTTTTGGGATTCTCAAGGACTGTTGGATTTCAAACTTGGTTCTCATTAAGGTTCCGACCGCACTAAAATTCCAAAGGTCCGACTTAAGCTCCAAACTTTGATTTTGTGAAGACAAGTTTGATAATTAAACTTTATCCAATTTTCTTCTTTTTCTTTTCTTTCTTTTCTTTTTGCACTTATTGCATAAGTGTTTTCTAGGGACTAGCAAAGGTAAAGTATAGGGGGATGATGAATCCACATTTCATCATCTTTATTCTATCATTTTGGCACCAAAAACCCTAGCAAATGCCTGTAAATAGCATTAAAATCACCATCTTAGCGTTCATGCATGTGCATCTAAACAGTGTATAAATTACTGTAATTAAGGCCAAAATTATAGAATAAATAAAGAAAAGAAAAAGAATAAAATATTGTAAATATTTTATGACCCGAAACCCCGAGACCTAGGCATCTTGATGAATAGGTCGACAAGGAATAAAGTAGGGGGAGATAAGGTCAGGAACACAGATAAAATACCTATACATTTTATTCATTCTTTATTCATTTTGGGACCTATTTTTGGTTCCACTTTTTACACTTCAAATAAAGAAACTTTGTACATGAAAGTTGTAGATAATAAAACAAAGAAAAATACAAAATTGATTTCACAGAAAAATAATGTACAGGTAAAAAGTTATGGTCTGAATAAAAATCCAGAATGCCAACTTCCCAGACCCATATCTCACAAATAAAAACTCCAAATGCAGCGTACTCACCTTTAATTGTATATAGAATAAAATAATCTATCCAATGGTGGTGGTTTCGCATTTGGCGGAGCTACGGTTTGAAAATTGGGTTTTGGACCCTCATTGTATAAGTGTACAGATTAAAATATTCACTTTATTCCTCATTCATTATTTATCCGATTTCATATTTTTAAGAGGTTGTAAATATTATTTATAATAATTATGTACATTAAAATCAGAATAAAAACATAAATAAAACTCAAAGAAAAATACTTGTATATATTATAATACATAGGTATAGTACAGGTATACATACATACACAAATAATACTTTCATTTTATTTAGTGTACAAAATAATTCAGAAAAATAAAATAAAAAGGTATTTATGTACATAAAAGTATTTTATGTTTTAGAAAAAATGATAAATAAAAATAATAAAGATAAAATACACAAAATAAAAATAAAATACTTAAATATATATATATATAGATATATATACTATAAAGGGCATAAATGCAAACTTGTAAAAATACGTCTCATAAAAATAAATAAAAATCACAGAAAAATTCTTCATAAAATAATAAACATTTTTTATTTTATAACCTAACATCAATAAATTCATTTACTATTTTATTTTGATTTTTCAAATAATTTCTAATCTGAGTTTCCTGGTTGGTCCACGTGGACCAACCAGGCGCGGTCTAGAGTTGACCCCGGTCAACTCCCCCGACCAACGCCTGCCACCTCTGACGCCCGCGATTTTGCCCCATTTTCAAGAAATTATGGCGTCCGATCCTTCCATTTTCTCGCCTCGAATCCTTCTTGGAACTTCTTCCCTGATCATCACTCTCCCACGACGCGCCTTCAAACCACGCAAAATCCTCATGATGCGCGCGTGGATCTTGCTTGAAGGAGACGCCACCATCTTCTACTTAAACTGCCCGCCGTCTTCGAGCCCAAGTTTGAACCCTCATTAGCCATTAATCCTCCTCCCTGACGAGCTCTTCGTGTTGCTGGAGGTGACAGCTCCGCATCTACACCCTCAGGCGAGTCGAGGAGGCTCTGTAGCGGCTCCACCACCTCCGCCGACCACCGGCGTCGAGGTTCTTCTTCCTCAGGTAGTCCACCTTCGAGGCATCCATTATCTTCGTTCCTTTTTATGTCATTTTATTCCCCTTAGCTTCAGTATCAAAAATCCCTAAAAAAATCCGAATTCCATCGATCAAATCGACCTCCCATCGCTCATCGCCGGAGCGCACCTCCGGCCGACATCTCTTCGCCGTCCACAGACCACCTCCGACCTCCATTTCGCCTCCGCGGGGTCCAGGCAACTTGCCCTGGACCCTCTCACCTTGTTTTGCAGGTCAAAGCGCAGTCAACGTACCTGGAAGGCATTTTGCAGTTCTCGCCGGAGATACCTGGAGCTCCGAGCTCCGCCGCCCTCGCGCCAGCACATCGAAGCATCTCCGACGAACCTGAGCCTCCCAGCACATAGCCGGACCTTCCAGGAGCCTGCAGCTCCATTTTGGAGCCCATCCACCGTCTGAGGAGCGAGATCGGAGTCGGGGAAGTTCGCCTCCGCCGGCCTTCTTCCTCGTTCTTCCTCCTCGCTTCTCCACCGTCCGATTGAGCCGCAGCTCCAGTTCGCGTGACGACCGTCCGATCTTCCAAGCTCGTCCACCGTCAGATCTCTGACTGAGATCTAATCCCAGACGTCGACGCCAACCGTCATCGGCCGCTCTCGTGCTGCCACGTGGATAAGTGGCCCGCTTCCCGCCGTTGGATCGTCCATCGTCGCCAGCCGTTGGATGCGCGCCACGCGTCACCTCCAGAGCGCCTAAGCGAGGGTATTTTGCAGTCAACCCCCGCTTGTTTTGTAATTTCTATTCAGTCCAAAAACTGTGTTGCGTAGTTTAAATATTTCTGTAATATTTGCACTTAGAACCCCATAGTTTTCTTATTTGCACCGAGGTCCAATCCACGTCACCTCACGTGCCCGTGCGCGTGAGGGGGCTGGGTATTTTGCAGGGACCCCCCTGGGGTTTATTTATTTCGCTTAAGTCCATGAATGTTTGCTTTAAGTTGTAATATTTTGGAGAAACTGCATTGAACCCCTTGGAACTTTGTGATATTGCAAAAATACCCCTTCCAGGCGCGTGCGAGTCACGCACCCTGGTGGGTAAATTGCTCAGATACCCTTGCGGGTTTTGTTATTCATATTTAATCCTTGAAATGCATGTTTCAGTGTAAACTTTTGTGGAAAAATTGCGTGTACGCCCCTGGATGTTTTAAATATTGCGCATATACCCCTGCCAGGACTGTTTAATGTTTGGATGCTTGTTGTATTTATTTGAATGACCATTTTAAGCCCAAAAATTCCACAAAAATAGACTTAAGCATCTGGACATGTGTACTTTAACGCCACATATTTAGTTTTTGATTTTATTTTATTCGCACATTTATTAAAAATCAAAAACTTGCTTTTTGTGCACTGTTTAGCTTAGAAAATACCAAAAAAATATTAAAACACCTCCAAAAATTTCAAAAAAAAATCACCTATTGTCTATTTTAACCTATTTTAGTGTCGGTCCAAAAATCACTAAAAATCTCAAAAGAAAAACCTTAAAAATTTAAAAACACTCAAAAACTTCAAAAAAATATATAAAATAGTAGAAAACTCCAAAAATCAAAAACTTAGTTTCTGTGTGTTCCTTATTTTGTCCTTCTTATTTGAAAAATAGTGTGAAAATTTTGAGCTACTGGTTGCTATTTTTAAATCTCATTTTATTCACAGCCAGCCTTATTTGCACTGTTTTGCTTTATTTCAGTATTTAAAAATACCAAAAACACCTTGAAAATTTTCCAAAAATCACAAAAACAGTAAAAAACCCTAAAAAGACTAAAAAACAATTTGTTTCTGAATTTTTGGTAATTTTTACTTAGTTCTATAAATATTCTATCTTGTCTTTTATTCCATTGTCTTTAAATTCCAATATTGAAAAAGAAAAAGAAAAATATAAAATATAAAATTATAAAAATCAGAAAATTAAAAATCAAAATACAAAACAAAAAAAAAAATAAAATTAAAAATTTTTTTTTAAAAACCCACAAAAAATTGTAGTTGCTTGCTTGCTTAGTGTAGACACTTTACACACACACTTGTGCTTACATTTGCTCGAATTACCCTGCTTGCTCCCTGTGTTCGAACTCTCTGCATACTTGTCACTATACACCATTTGTGCAGAGTTAAAAATAAATTTTAACTCCACATTAGTTCTAATTTGTTGATCTTTATTGTGGGTTAATTGTTGACTTTAGTCCAGATTTCATTGTGAGTCGTCACAGCGACGGTTGTCTCCGCCTTGTGTGAGACACCATTTTAGACTCCGTGAATTTTGGCTAAATCACTAGGCAGGAGGACCCTTGGTTTTAGTTTTTCGAGCTCGTTAGCCCGAACCGGTCGGGCCGGTTTTTCTTTTAGAGCGACTTTTCTAGAGAGTCTCTCTCACCCGTCTCAGTGGCGTAGTTTTGGAGTAGACCTATCCCTCTATTGGACCGCCTTTCAATTAGAGGGCGAGACGGAAGAGCCTTTTGTAGGCTTCCTCACCGCTTGAGTTTTGTTTACTTTTGCCAGCAGACTTGGCGATGCTACATCCGAATCATCCATGTATACATCTGAATCTTCTATGGCTACATCTGAATCAATTACAATTGAATTTGGAAAAGTTACATTTGAGATTGGATTGAGTCACAATTGAGTTTGGCTAAAGTTGAATTACAGTTAAATTGGTTACATGAAAGCTTGGTTACAATTGAGTTGGTTTCCGTTGAACTAGTTACTCTTCTGCCAATAATTCCTGACAAAGAGAAAAGACCATATCATGAAAGTCATCCTTATCAGACTACAAGCTACTATCACAGTTGGTTGAAATAGCTAGTGGACGTGTTGGGAACTTAGTTAGGATGCATTTTACTCCACCGCATGCCTACGGAGGCACCCCAACCCTAAGGCTTCCTTACTACCTTAGAGTCATAGTGTGAGGTCTTACCTAGACCAAGACCACAAACTATCCACTAAGCTTGAGAAAAACAACATGAAAAGCATCAAAACCCCGGATCCATCATATACCCTTACTATGATCAATCCACAAGATTATTAATCATCCTTATAAGCATTTAATAGAGATAATGATCATATCAGAGTCTCATCATTCACATTCTCAAATAGAAAGGCAATGACTTAAATCTGGATCATATGATGTTTGTAATTAGTGTAGGATGAGTAGAAGGGAGTTTTACATACCAAACAACTTGAAAGCCTGTTTCATTGCAAGTAGCTTTAAAATTTTAATTGTCAAGGCCAAATTACTTGCTTTCTTTTGGAACCATTAAATTCCTGTTAAATTTAATAAATTAGATGCACTCAACGTTTGTTGATGTTCTTTTCCCCCTATTCCATGGATTGCAGGCAAAATACCTGCATCGTTGTATTGGGAGAATTGAACATCAGCTTCTACAGTTACAATTATCAGGTACGCATGCTATAGTTTATTCAAAATATTATATGCTTTTTATTTCTCTTCTGCTATAATTGGGATGCGTGTACATAATGCAATTTCTGTTGTTACACTGATATGGAAAATTTTGCAAATAATAGTGACATATTGTAGTCCTGTGGCTTGTTATTAAATTTGCGAATGTCATCTGTATAAAGGAAAAAAAATCCCTTAGTTTGCAGTACTCTAATGTGATCTTGAACGAACATGATACTACGAGTGATATGTAAACGGGTATCCAGATCCGTTAAGGAGCGGGCCTCACAAGGATCCTCTCTAAGAGCGCTTGTGTGGCACCGCCAATATTACCGCGGAGAACGATGTCGTTAGTATTGAATGTGGCGTTGAAGGAAGGCCTCTCTCATGCAGCACCAAATCAATGTTGAGTGTAGGGCATGTGCACTCCTCTAAGAGCTTGTACTCTCTCCCGTGTTGTGGGTTCCCTAAGGCCACCAGCTTGCATATATCTTATTTGAGAGCATCTCTCCCTTGCGATGTACGCCTTACTTCGGTGTGGAACCTAGTATACTGCGTGCTCTCTTCATCTAGTGTCTATGTAACCATCTGTCCACTGTATTATTGTGGCATTATCAAGAGTTGTTCCCTATTGGACATAGTATGTGGAAATCATATTGATCCATCCTAACCTCTTATTCAGCCATATTGTTGTGTAATGACCCCCATTCCCTTCTCATTCTAGCGAGGAGTCTATTGTCGGTAAAAATGCATGGTAGTAGTTGAGAACGCCTTGAGAATAATATCGCCCTTCGTGGTGAATGACTTCTATAATAAGTTCCCAACTTCCCCATATCTGCTCAAATTGAGCATGCTCGTGCAAGGAGAAGGGCAAAGGGGGCCACTTACCAAAGGAAAATGATGGCATGGTCTAACCTAGTAAGGATGGCTATGTAGAAGACTTCACTCATCCCAAAAAAAACTAGTAGAGGCGACGTAATGCATATCATGTATCCATGTTTGGAATGAGTATTCTCTTTCTTAAGACGTTTACATCGACAAGGATTCGCACCAATCCCAAGCAGCTCAATATGCTAGTTGCTAAGGTACCCATGAATCCTCCCATTTGATATATATATATATATATATATATATATATATATATATATATATGATAAGGAAGCCACTAGGTTTCTAAGCCCCTCGTTTGGCTAGAAATCTCTTTGACTTGCTGGATCGATGAGTAGAGTATTTGTGTGTGGGAATGTTAGTGGAAACAAGCAATTCACAGGAAGAGGGATGCAAAAGCTCACACACTTTTATTTGAGCAATCACAACTATATATATATATATACACATTGCGGGGAAAATGAAAAGACACAAAAAACGGACGTAGCCCACTATCTCATGTATGTCCTCTCCATAAGTTGAATCATGAATGAAACAATTATTAGCCACATAATTGTCTCATAAGTTATGCTCCAAAATGCATGTCAATAATGGTGCATGCCCATTATAAACACCATGCATGGCACTAATTTTAGCCCTTAAATGCACGCGCATTGATTTCAATCCATGCAAGGTGTGGAGGAAGGCGAGAGACCACAACAAATTCCCCCCTTCATGAGCCTTCATCCCAGCAATCTTCTTGCATTCTTGGAGCTTCGACTGTGGTAGCACCTTAGTGAACATATCAGCTCCATTGTCAACTGTGTCCACCTTATCCAGCTGCAAATCTTTTCTCTCCAATGCATCCCGTATCCAGTGGTGTCGTAACTCAATGTGCTTTGATCTGGAGTGAAACGTGGGATTCTTGCTACGATAAATAACACTTAAGTTGTCACATAACAATATGTATTTATCCTGTATAAATCCCAAACCATGCAGCAACTTCTTGCACCACAGAAGTTCTTTGCCAGCCTCTGTCACAGCCATGTATTCGGCCTCTGTAGAGGACAATGCCACACTCTTTTGTAGCTTGGATTGCCAAGCCACGGCTCCTCCTGCGAGAGTGGTCAAGTATTCTGATGTTGACCTTCTATCATCAACATCACCTGCCCAATATGAATCTGTGTATGCCTCCATGTAAGCTTTACTTCCTCCGTAACAAAGGCATAGACTGGACGTGCCTTTGAGGTACCTCGGAATCCATTTCAAGGCCTCCCAATGCTTTCTTCCTGGATTCGACATGTACCTACTCACAACTCCCACGGCATGTGCAATATCTGGCCGTGTGCATATCATGGCATACATCAATGACCCTACAGCATAAGCATAAGGTATATGGGCCATACCTTGACGCTCTTCCTCAGTCTTGGGTGCGTGATCCTTTGATAACTTGAAATGGACGGCATGTGGTGTGCTAACTGGTTTGCATCCATTCATATTGTATCTCTCAAGTACCTTCTCTACGTACTTCTGTTGAGAGATCCAAAACTTGTGATTCACCCTATCACGGGTTATCCTCATACCAAGGATTTGTCTCGCTGCGCCTAAGTCCTTCATGGCAAAGGACTTGCTTAGATCTTCTTTCAGTCTGCTGATCTTAGTCTTATCCTTGCCAACTATAAGAATATCATCAACATATAGGAGAAGAATAAGTTTCTCATGGCCATTACCTCGCACATACACGCATGTATCAGCAGTGTTTCTAGTGAAGCCTTGGTTTGACATGAAGCTATCAAACCTCCTGTACCAATTCCTGGGCGCCTGCTTCAATCCGTATAAAGACTTCTTCAATCTGCAAACAAGGTGAGTCTTCTTCCTGGATTGGAATCCCTCTGGATGCTCCATGTATAACTCTTCCTCAACATCACCATGGAGGAAAATGGTCTTCACATCCATCTGCTTTAGTTCTAGATCTAGAGATGCAACTAGAGCTAGAACCATCCTGACAGACGTCATTTTTACCACAGGAGAAAAAAATCTCATCAAAATCGATACCTTGCCTTTGTTCAAAGCCTTTGACCACAAGACGTACTTTGAACCTTTTTGAGCCATCAGCTTCGCATTTGAGCCTAAAGATCCATCTGTTCTTCAAGGCTCTGGCTCCTTCGGGCAGGGGCACAAGGTCGAACACCTTATTACTTTTAAGAGCTTCCTTCTCCTCCTGCATAGCCTTCAGCCAATGTTCTCTGTCGCTATGTCCTTTTGCCTCATCAAAGGACTCGGGCTCACCATCATCTGTGAGCAGGAGATACTGGTCGGGTGAGTATCTCATAGACGGTCTACTGACCCTGGTTGAACTTCTCAATTGAGGTTGTTGTACTGCTTCTTCAACAGGCTCTACCACTGGTTCTTCAAGGGGTGGAATCCCCCTTCAACGCAGTCTTCTATGGCCTTGGATTCCTCCCTTGCGCCATCATGGAGGGATTTTTCAAATAGGGAGGGCTCATCATCATAAGTGACAGGAGGTTGCGATTATGGCTTGAGGATATCCTGGATTGTTTGGTCCTCAACAAACTTGACATCTCGACTTCTCACAATTTTCCTTTGAGTAGGATCCCACAACCTATACCCAAACTCATCCTGACCATATCCTACGAAGACGCATACCCTCATCTTCGAGTCAAGCTTGGTGCGTTCATCACTGGTATATGAACATATGCAACGCACCCAAAGACTTTGAGATGATCAAATGAGACATGTTTACCTCTCCAAGCATGTTTCGGATAGTCTCCATCCAAGGGGTGAACGGAGAACGGTTGATTACATATACGGCCGTGTATAGTGCTTCTCCCCAGAAGCTCTTCGGAAGATTCGATTGGGAGAGCATGGCTCGTACTCTCTCCAACAAGCTGCGACTCATCCTCTCCGCAACCCCATTCTGCTGTGGGGTCTTTAGCACTGTCTTCTCCATGCGGATGCCATGGCTCCTGCAATAGCCCTCAAACGGCCCTCGATATTCTCCACCGTTATCAAATCGGATGACCTTTAGTCTCCTTCCGATCTCTCTCTCCACAACAAGGTGCCATGTTTTGAAGACGTCTAGTACTTGGTCCTTCGTCTTCAAGGCAAAGGCCCACACCTTCCTCGAGTGGTCGTCAATGAAGGTTACAAAGTACAAGGCACCTCCAAGTGTCTTTACACCCATGGAGCACACGTCTGTGTGCACAAGATCAAGTGGGTATCTTCTCCTTGACGTTCTCATCTGAAATAATGTACGCCTTTGTTTGCCAGTCATACAATGGCTGCAAACCTTCGAGAGAACTCCGATGGATGGAATGACATTTTTCTTGGCAAGAATTTACATACCTTTCTCGCTCATGTATCCCAACCTTTGATGCCAAAGAGTTGTTTCGTCTCCTTTAGCTGCATAGGAGCTCCCACATGATCGACCATGAGTCATATACAACGAGGCTTCCTTCTTTCCTCGGGCAACTATTAGAGAGCCCTTGGAGAGTCTCCATTCGCCTCCGCTAAATTTGCTGGTATACCCTTCATCATCAAGTGCGCCAGTGGATAACAAGTTCATGCGCACTCCAGGGGCGTGCCTTACATCGTTCAGGCTGATTTTGGTGTTGTTTGGTATCTCCATAACCACTGTTCCACGACCAACAATAGGGCAACTTTGATCATTGCCCATTCTCACCACGCCAAAGTCACCAGGCGTGTACGAAGTGAAGAGCTCCTTCCTAGGTGTGTTGTGAAAGGAAGCACCAGAATCCACCACCCAAGTGGACTCTTGAAGTGAGATATTGGCTGATCCAACGTCCCACATGATAACAACTTCTTCTTGACTAGCCATGGCTGAAGAGCTAGACTCACCGATCTCTCGTGCATCTTCTCTTCTAGGTTATTTGCAGAACCTCTTGATGTGCCCTCTCTTCCCGTAGTTGAAGCATGTGATGTCTTTGCGGGGCCTCGACATCGAGCGTCCTTGAGACCTAGTTCTCCCTTGAGAACCATCACCACGGCTCTTATTGTGCCTTTCCTTTCATTCACCAAGGCTTGTGAATGATCCTCGTCGTGCTCCTTCCTCCTCAGCTCCTCGTTCATCATACTGTCGTTCACGGTGTTGAGGGAGAGCATTCCACTCGATGTGGAATTGCATAGGGAAACCACCAACGTTTCCCATGAATCAGATAGTGAGCTCAAGAGGAGAAGCGCCTACATCTCATCATCGATGTCCATCTTCAGGCTGGAAAGTCGGTTTAGACAATCTTGGAACCGACTAAGATGCTCGCTGACGGAGGAGCCCTGTTGATACTTCAGATTCACCAATTTTCAGATGAGGAATGCGTTGTTTTGAGCCATCCTTGGCTCGTACAAAGCTGTAAGCTTCGTTCACAGGTTGCTTGCATTTGTCTCTATCGAGACATGGTGGAAGACAGAGTCCTCCACCCATTGGCGAATGAACGCCACGGCCTTGCGATTAAGCTTGGCCCATTCTTCATCCGATTTGCCATCTGACCTCTTCTCATCTCCTTCGATGGGGTCGTACAAATCTCTTACAAATAAGAGATCCTTCATCCGTGGCTTCCAGATGAAGTAGTTGGTGGAATTCAGCTTCACCATGGCCGTCGACATCAATTGGTTGCTCGTGCTTGAATCCAACTCCTCCTTCTATCAACACCACGACGTAGTGATCCCGACTCTGATACCAGTTGATAAGGAAGCCACTAGGTTTCTAAGCCCCTCGTTTGGCTAGAAACCTCTTTGACTTGCTGAATCGATGAGTAGAGTATTTGTGTGTGGGAATGTTAGTGGAAACAAGCAATTCACAGGAAGAGGGATGCAAAAGCTCACACACTTTTATTTGAGCAATCACAACTATATACATACATTGCAAGGAAAATGAAAAGACACAAAAAACGGACGTAGCCCGCTATCTCATGTACGTCCTCTCCATAAGTTGAATCGTGAATGAAACAATTATTAGCCACATAATTGTCTCATAAGTTATGCTCCAAAATGCATGTCAATAATGGTGCATGCCCATTATAAACACCATGCATGACACTGATTTTAGCCCTTAAATGCATGTGTATTGATTTCAATCCATGCAAGGTGTGGAGGAAGGCGACAGATCACAACAATATATATATATATATATATATATATATATATATATATATATATGGTAAAATGGGGTTGTCCCATGGGGGGGAGCTAACTTGGATCCCCCGTGCCATTTCGTCCACTTTTTTTTTTAATTTTTTGAAAATTTCTTCCGTGGATTTTAACCAATATATCCCTATATCATGTCATTAAAATTTCGTATGAAATAGAGACTCATGCGGCCTCCATCCAGAAGGGTCGTTTTTAGCAATTCTGTTACCGTTAAAAAATGATTGTCTGGATGGAGGTCGTAGGAGTCTCTGTTTCGCACGAAATTTGAATAACATAATATAGTGATATAGTGATGAATATTTACAGGAGAAATTTTCAAAAAACTAAAAAAACAGGTGAAACGGCGCGGGGGGAGGGGCAAGTTAGCTCCCCCCAAGGGGCAGCCCCATTTAACCCTATATATATATATGATTATTATCCAATGCGCACAGAGCTCATTAGCATTTCGGTGAGCACCATTTGTAAGCCACACACGTGTATTACCAATTGAGTGGTTACCTATTTCAAAGGATGTTTTTGGAAGGAGATTAATATGCAAAGCGATTTAACAATAAGTGGTATTCCAATTATATCGTGTCCTGAAAAATAGGAAGATTGTTTTGGAAAGAAAGAAAACATTCGAATCGATGGTTTCTTGTAGAAAATCGAGATCCAAATGCTCAGGTCAGTAATATATATATATATAATAGTCAAGTAAATGGTTGTTGTGGGATCAGTAATATCCAAAACAACGGTCAGCAATTTACATTCATTTTATTACATGGTGTAGATTTCAGTAATATATACACAATGGACAAGTAAGTGCTTGTTGTGAAGTCAGTAAAACCATAACAAATGGCCAGTAATTTCCATATGTTTTATTACTTTGAACAGAATTCAGTAATTTAGAGATGATACTCAACTAATATATATATATATACAGTTATCAAGTAAATTATTGTTTGTGTTCAATAATGTATGTATCTATGTCTTATATCACATGTTCAGTAATATGTGTACGATTCTCAAGTAATAACTACTATGAGATCAGTAATAACAAAGTAATGGTTAGTAAGCAATGTGCATTGCTCAAGTAAGAAAGTAACTATTCGTTAATGCAATGCACATTACATCGACAATGGTATTACTAACCATTTGTTATGTTTTTAGTGATCTCACAACACACATTTGCTTGACCATTTTATACATATCACTAAATTCTGTACAATGTAACTATTTGGATGTAAATTACTGATCATTGTGTTGATACTACTGATCTCACAATAAGCATTTACTTGACCTAATTATATTTATTACTATCGTAGCGTTTGTATCCTTAATCATCCGCGTGGAATCATTTATTTGAATCGTTTCTTTCCAAAACCGTCTTCCAATTTTTAAGGATGTTGTATAATAGGAAATATAGGATTTTTTTAAATACGTGGTAGCCTATAATTAGAAATATAATTATTGCTAATACACATGTATGGCCCAGAATGGGTGCTCATTGAAAGGTTAATGGGGAGGGCTCATTGGATAAGCCCTATATATATGTGTGTTTGTGTGTGTGTGTGTGTGTGAGTGTGTGTGTGTGAGTGTGTGTGTGTAGGGTTAAATGGGGCTGCCCCTTGGGAGTAGCCAACGTGGCTACTCCCACCCCTATTTTTCCCTTATTTTTTTATTTCTTTGGAAAATAAAAATCTGTAAATTCATCATTATATCCCTCTAACATTCTATTAAAATTTCGTCAGAAACAGAGACTCCTACGCCCTCCATCCAGACGTCATTTTTTGAACGGTCGCAGGATTTTTTAAATCGATGGGTAAAATGGGGCTGCCCCCTTGGAGTAGCCAACTTGGCTACTCCCACCCCTATTTTCTCCTCATTTTTTTATTTCTTTGGAAAATAAAAATTGTATATTCATCACTATATTCCTCTAACATTCTATTAAAATTTTGTCAGAAACAGAGACTCCTACACCCTCCATCCAGACGTCATTTTTTTAACGGTCGTAGGATTTTTTAAATCGACCATGTTTGGATGGAGGCCGTAGGAGTCTCTGTTTCTGACGAAATTTTAATAAAATGTTAGAGGGATTTAATGATGAATATACAAATTTTTATTTTCCAAAAAAATGAAAAAAATTTGGGTGGGGGGGGGGTGGGGGGAATTGGGGTGGGAGCAACCCGTTGGCTTCTCCGAGGGAGCAACCCCATTTCTCTCTCTCTATATATATATATGTATATATAGGGGATGATGGGGCTGCTCCGTCCCATTTTTGCGTAAAATTTTTTATTTTTTTTGAAAAATATCGTCATGTATATTCATCCCTATATCCCTCTATATGCCATTCGAATTTCATCAGAAACAAAGACTCCTACGGCCTCCATCCAGACATGGTTGATTTAAAAAATCCTGGGACCGTTAAAAAAATGATGTCTGGATGAAGGTCGTATGAGTCTCTGTTTCTGACGAAATTCGAATGACATATAGGAGGCATATAGGGATTAATACATATGGTGATATTTTTCCAAAAAAAATAAAAATTTTTTTGCGAAAAATAGGGTAGGGGAAGCCATATTGGCTACCCCTAGGGGGCAGCTCCATTTTTCCCATATATATATATATATATATATATATATATATATATATGGGAAAAGGGAGTATGCTCCCTGGTTGTAGCCAATTTACATGTTCCCACCCCTCTTCCCCTATATTTTTTTTATTTTTCTGAAATGAAACTTTTATCCCCTCTATCAAGACTGTCAAATTTTAACGGTCTCAGAATTGCTGAAATTGACCCCCTTCAGATGGAGGGCGTACGAGTCTCTGTTTCTGACGAAATTGGAATGACATGTTTGGAGGATATAGTTACGAATTTACATATTTTTATTTTCCAAAAAAAATCGGAAAAAATAGAGGTGGGAGTAGCCAATTGGCTACACCCAGGGAGTAGCATCATTTAACCATATGTGTGTGTGTGTGTGTATGTGTGTGTATGTATGGCTTCTCAGCAATAGCTTTATCTAATAACAATAGCTAACATTCAGAAACACGTTGCAATAGAAAATGTCGTAAGCAAAGCATCCAACACTTCTCTACTCACAGAGTAAAATGTACATAACACATTGTTCCAATATATCCGTTTACATGTGCATTATGTTAAAGAGAAAAGACACAAAAGAAATGCTAACTACATCAGACTGGAGGGAAACTACTGATGGTTGGTTGGGTGGCTATTATCCTTGTGATGCCTCACGGTGCATGTTGGGTTTTCAAAAAACAGAAGGTACATATAAGCGAGCACCCAGCAACTAAGAAACGAAAAGTAAACAAGTAGGGTAATTTATAAAGCTCGTCATACTAGTAATTTTCATTTCTATTCCTTCATGTTTCCATCAATATATATTCATTTAATTCCACATCAGAGATTAGTCCATGGTATGCCACCTCACCTATCACGAACTCCGAAATTGTGGATACTCCATGATCGAAGGCTATGTTGAATTGACGAGCTTATGCCACTGTACACACCTTAACCAATCCTCCAATATAGTTAAGTTTTGAATTTATTTTCCTTTTTTTGTCATGTTACCCGTAAGAGTGGGATGCTTAACATTTGTGTGTGTATTTTTAGAGTGTTTTACGAGGGTTTTGGGTAAGTTAATTGTACAGGTATTATCACGCAATATTTTAACAAAAGTACAAGAAATGTCAAAAGCTAATTTATTATTTTCTTCATCCAAAGTAATTGAGAACATGATAAGTCACAAGCTAACATTAATGCACTTGCCATAGGATGAACATATAAGCTCTAAAACACATAATGATATAAGTCCCAAGATAATCTGTGTGTCCTTCTCAGTGTATTCCATACTCTTCTGTAACTAACTGGATACCTATGTTTGTCAAACTTTCACCATTGGAGAAATATTATCGTGATGAGAAGACTACGAGCCAGTAAATTACAATAAAACCATTGATGTGTAGGAACACGTAGTAGTGTTGAACATGTATTTTGATAAACGAGAACTGACACTTGTTGCAGATACAGAGATTATTTTGTAGAGCTCATCTCAAATCATCTCAAAACGCACAGTAAGGATTATATGATAATCAGAGTTGCTTAGCACAAGACAAATCAAAGAAGCTGCCAAAGGAGTTATCTTTTAATTTTTCTATCAAGTCAATTTGTAATAGAGGAAAGGATCCTACTTCATGGAGTATGCAACTTACCTACTCTATTTTCATTTTTCCCATCTTTTTATTTTTTTTAAAAAATACATCTATTGCTTTTCATAACCATATCTCGCTAATATGTAATTCAAAATTCGTCAGAAACAGAGACTCATATGCCTTCCATCTATAACATGTAATTTTAACAGTCTTAGATTTGATGTAATTTACCTTTTCTGGATGGAGGGTGTGAGAACCTCTATTTCTGACAAAATTTGAATGACTATTAGAGGGATATAGTTATGAAAATTCATGGAAGTATTTTTCAAAAAATAAAAAAAATGAAAATGAACTAGGTAAGTTACCTATTTCGTGGAGTAGTTCCTCTTTGTAATAACTAAGTACAAAGTTATAATATGTACCTGGCCCTTCAAGCATATGCATTGGTAAACAACCCCTTGCACCAATACACTTTTAAGCAGCTCGTCGTCCTTTTAGAACATAGAACATGTTGCATTAGTACCACATCCACCTCGTCAGACTCTGAAAAGGAAAAAGAGCGAACCTCAGGTGTCACCAAGTCAATAAAAAATATGCCCTAACTGTTGTTGTTGTACCTCAAGTGATGGGTTGGGAAGGTCAAAGAAGAAGGAGGTGGAATACTCGGGTTCTGAGAGCAAGTCTGAGCTCTCAAGAACCTCCCTAGATGAATGGACAGGTGTTCGGTTAAGCAGTGCCATCAAAGGTAGCCTAAGAGATCACCTGCCCATCATCGTGACGTGGAGAGTAGTAAAGAGTAGATATGGAATGAAAACCTATGACGAGAAAACAAGCCCCCAATTCACCAACTCAACGTAATGATGATTGTGAAAGCTCGATCGTTAATCTTTTCCCTTTTAGAGTTTAGTGAGAATATAGGTACTTAATTATACTCACAGGTAGAGATGAGCATTGGTCTAGGCCGGCCGGGTCCAGCCCGAAGCCCAGCCTGGCCCAAGCCTAAACAAACATTGGGCCGGGCTTGGGCCCAATATTTAGGCCCAATTTTTTTGAGATGGGCTCGGGCTTGGCTCGGCCTGACCCAACCCATGGGCCCGGCCCGAAGAGGGTCCGAACCCTTCCCGTATACTACATGCCTGGAAACTCTCACATGTTGCATGAACACTCTGTTCATGTATCATGTCTTCCTACAATGTTTATAAATCAAAAAATCAGGTGTGTGACATATGAGTTGATGATCATTGTATTTCAATTCGGAATTAAGTTTCCATAATTAGTCTATGGTTTAGATTCTGCTAGTTATTCTTGAATTTCTTAGTATTTATTTTTTTCCATCAGAGTATTTTCTATTGTCGAACCTTTACCCAATATGGGCATTATGCCATTTTTTAAACATGCAGTTCCCGAAGCACCTATTTTTGCTAACTGTGTAAGTTTGGTTCGCTCTTTCAATTTCTATAATGAGAGACATTTATGATATCTAACATTGAGTGTACTTGTATAAAATGAGAAATCATCTCCGATAGAGTCGAGTTTTAGATGTTTCATAAGTATTACAACATAGATTTTAAACAATTTTATCTCATCTCACTTGAATTGAGATTGACTTTAAACTAAACTCAAAGTTAATAACCTATAATGTGTAGAGAGGGGCGGGCCTGGGCTTGGGTCGAACCAAAAAAATTGTGGGCCTAGCCCCGGACCAAAGCCTGAAGTTTTTAAACGGGCTTGGACCCTTCAGTGCCCAGTCCAACCTGGCCCATGCTCATCCCTACTCATAGGTGAGGTCACCTAGGGTAGAACCTGACCAAGCCGGTGGTGCACACCCAACTTGGAAAAGACTACTTCTGTTAAGGGTCGAAGGTAAGTGCTTGCATCTCAACCATACATCATTGAGTAATGTACATCAACATAGGGCAGAAGTCTCGAGATTTGGGCTCTAATCCTTAGCGGCTACATCCTCACCCACTCTGTCTGGAGGTAAGTACCTAGAAACATGGAGGGGTTACTCTCTCCAAAACAAGGATCGTGATCTTTAAGTTTATTTTAGGCTTGAGTTTGTTTAGCATTCCCAATTTTATAGGATTATCACTTTTTTTGGGCATTTCTGATAAGACAATCGTTTAACGAATTTTTCGATTTCCTTTTATTTCTAAGTCCAATAAAATATTGGGAAGAAGACGGGAAAGCCGATACGCAACGAAATCAATGATGCATGCAAGAGATAGAAGGTATACCTTGCTCCAGTTGTCTCCATGCAAATATGCAATATGATCCATACATAAATGTAAAGACAAGAAAATAAACTACCTATATGTTAGAAGAAGAAACTGCCCTAAACAATAACTTATATCATAGGAAGAACAAGGTGCTAACTATCTAGAAACAAGACCAAGGTCCGGTCTTGGAGCCTCCTCGGTGCCCACCACAGTGGGTCCTACCAACGTTGTATGGAGGACTCTCTCGACACGCAGTCTCAAATCCAATAAGTTAACAATTTATTTAACCAAGTTCAATCGATTCTATAGAAATATATAATCTATTAGGTGTTTGGACCAAATATCTTCCCGGCTCAGCCAAATAATACTAAGTCTAGGGCTCACACATAGAAAATAAAATAAAGGCAGATAACTCAAATCCATGAGAAATATATAAAATAAAGATGGTGAAAACGACGACAAAAACCTGATGAGGTCCCCCGAGTGCACCATCACTCAGCGAAACATACCCCGAATAAAAGTGTCCACAATCTCTGAAAGTTATTACAAGTTTATACAAATATGAAATAAAATGTCTACAAATAAAGTCTAAACACTTCCTTATGTTCCTCCTAGTTTTCTCTCTCCTGTCGTCCAGTGTAAAACGCCTGGCCTCCGCATCGCTCGGGTGCACCGGCTCTCCGAAGATAGCACCCTTGCTCCGCAGGACCTCGCAACAAAGGTGAAACAAGAAGAGTGTTAGAAACAATTACGAAAAATATAAGCAAATAAAATGAAATAAAATAAAGAGAAAATATATACAAAAAGAATAAACAAGAAAATACAATCCTAACTACATAGTCATGCTCCCCGGCAACGACACCATTTTGAATTTGATTGAGTAGCGCTACTAACTCTGGTTAAGTTGACTTCTTAAAATATCATTGTCACCCAGGATAATCGAGTCGAAATCAAGAAAATTATTCAACCACAAATAAATCAAGCAGGTAAAGCGGTGGTCTAAGCTACTTTTATTAACCTAGTATAGCGACCAAGATCGAACACAAGGAGCACAATGATAAACTGTAGAGATAAATCAAGAGATTTAAAGGAATTTTATTTTCATTTTAGTGGTTTTTAATTTTGTGAATTTTTACTTTTTGAAAAAAGGAAAATTAAGATAAAGAATAAAAGACAAATACTCCTTGTTTTGTATTTTTCAAATAGGGTTAAAAAAACTAGAGAAATCAAGTAAAAATATTTTTGTATTTTTAAAATTTCTTAATATTTTTTTATTTTGGATAATTTATATATATATTTTAATTTTATAAAAAAAACTAAGAAAATAACCAATCAGTGCACAATTAGGAGTGTTTTGCATATTAAAAATATTAAATGCGTTCAAAACCCTGTGATTCAATTATATTTAAAATCTCTACAAAGAGATCAAGAACACATTTTTTGGATTTTTCTATGATTTTATATAGTTTTTATGGTATTTTTAAGATTTTATAAAATTTTAGAGCTTTATGAAAGCACGTGAGGTAAAAAAATGGATAGAAAATGAAATAAATCAAAACAAGGTTACTCAAATTTTTAAAATTTTTAAGGAATTTTCGTATTTTTATTATTTTTATAAGGCAAATAGGGACTTTTGTATTATTTTAAAATTTTTAAGAATATTAAATGAAATAAAAAAGACAAACAGAAAATTACCATAAATAAAACACACTAGCATGAGCTAAACCTATTTTTTTTGTAATTTTTGGAGTTATTTTGGTATTAATTACAATTTATAAAAGAGAGAAAAAAACAAATAGTGCACAAAGGACCTATATGCAAATAGTCATGTTCTAGGGGCCTAATAATAATACGCAAGGAAATACAGGGCCCAAGATGCAAAAAAGTCCAAACAAAACATATGCTACATGTGATTCAAAATCACAGGGGCATAGTTTCACATACTTAAAACTTATTCGATTTCATTAACCAACTAAAATCTCAGGGTCAAGTTTACAAAATACCTACAACAACAAGTGTATATGTACGTAACTTCAATTCAACTGGACTAAAATGCAAATAATAAAAATACGAGATCCTGCCAGCAAATGTTTAAAGCTATATTACATTTATTGAAGTAACATGAAATGACAAAAATAAAAGGGCGAAGTGGAATATACCTTGCGGACACGTGGTGTGTGCTCATGGACCCTTTAATCTTTGACCCTGATGGATCGTTGCTCAGCAGATCTGATGGCTCAGGGAATGTGGCAGACATGCGATCAGATGTAGGTGGTGGCGCAGATCAGACAAGTAGAGCAAAATGGTGTGACGTACTGTCAGATCTGACCTTGACCCGATCTGAGCTATGGTATTTGGGCATGCTCGTATGGCTCATATCAAATATGGGAGCATACGCTCCTCATACGACGATGAAGAAAGGTGTTGGAAGAACTCGAAGAAGGTGGAGTTGGGTGAGCATCGATCAAGAGTATCTAGCGATCCAAGGCGTTGATCGGCTCGCTGAGAGGTGCAACACCATGCTGGGAAGTGCCCGTGTCGACTGGGATGCTCAAATGGTCGATCGGAGTGCTCGATGGAGACATGGGAGATTGATTAACGAGAGCAGCTTCGTTACCTCTACTGCTTGATGATTTGGTCCTCTCACATACACTAACACCTGCAAGGGTATTCTATCTTGGGGAGAAGCCTCGGCAAGGGTATTTTTGAGATAAAAGCCAAAGAAGCAGAGTGGGATGATGATCGACTTCCGATGAGGATGAAGGAGGGAAGTCTGATCCTAATCTCCCTCTGATGAGCGAGATTTAGGGTGATAGGTATGCTGGAAGATGGACAATGAAGTCGAGTGTGAACCGATGCAGGTGGATGATCGTATGAACCTCTGATACGGTGATCGGAGATAAGAAAGAGAATGACGACGGAGATGAAATAATCAGACTAAGCGAAGAAATGGAAGATGAAGGAAGGTAACTGAGTGTGCTGAAATGGAAGGTGAATGTAGGAAGAGCGATCAACGGGGTTGTGGCCTTGATCAGGATGCAGAAGACCTAGAAGGCTAGTTCTGGCGACGCACTCTGGCTACAAGATGAGATACGCTCTATCTGCCACCAAATCGAGCTCCCAAATAGTCATTCGAGATCATGTCACGATCCTAATGCTTCTAGTAGAGACAGGGAGGTGCACAGAGCGGGCTAGGGAGTTGTGGATATATGATTTACATGGTTCCCCAGGTATCTAGAAGGATCGAGAGGTTTCATGCGAACTGAGGTGGATCCGACAAAACCTAAGAATTCACAAGGATCACGGATCTTGAGGGAACATTCGGGCACATGATTTGAGGGATAAGGTGGTCGGACCCATGCTAGGGTATAGGAAGAAAATGGGTTTGGCGAAGGAATGTTCGGGTAGGACCTAAGAGGGAAGTTGACCCAGGTCAACGGACCGTGGTTGGCCAATCAGAAAAAGGGATTTACAAAATCAAAGAAATATTTATAAAAAATAGTAAGTAATTTTAAAATAAAAAATTATAAAATAAAGAATATTAATTATTTTATGAGTTATCTTTCTATGATTTTCTATATTTTTTCATAATAAGTATATTATGGTATATACAATTTATATTGTTATGTGCAAGTATAATATATCAATATATTATATACATATATTTTTATTTATTTTTTAAAAAAACATTATTTTATATTTTATTTATTTACAAAAATAATTTAAGAGTAAAAAATAAATTTATTGGATTTTTAAGTTAATTACAAGTATTAGTAAATTAGGTTTATGTACAATATATACATCATTGGTCTTTCTGTACAACAAAGAATTTTATTTTATTTTATTTTATATTTTAACAATTTTATTTTAATTTTATATAATTATTAGAAATATATAAAAGTGTTTAAAAATACAATATATAACAATTATTTACAAAATAAATAAATACATACGTATATACAAGTATAGGTATTGTACAATTGCACACAATCTAATTTTTGTAATTATTTTTATTATTTTTATTGTTATTTACAAGTTTTATTAAGGAAATAAATTATTTTTAGATTTTTTTATAAATAAATAAACACGCACACACACACACACAATCTGCATAATGATGAAATTGCACATGATGAGCAATATATACAAGATATTTTGGGTTTTTTTAATACTTATACATTAAGGACCCTACCTCTCTCCACTTTATTCATTGTCGATCAGGCCAATATTTGACCTTCTCTCGGGGTTTGGGTAAGTCTGTACTTATTGCATAATTACATCCTTCTTTTATTTCTTCCCTTTTTCTTTTCTTCTTTATTCTTTTATTTTGAATAAATAAATGTTAATTACACAATAGTAACAAATGCATGCACAATGCTTATTTTATTGTAATTGATATACATCTACATGTATTTTGCATATATTTGTCTAAAATAAAAGAATAAAGGATGTGAATCATGCATTCATCAGTTTCCTTTTCTTTTATTATCCAGGGCTTCGAACCCTCAGCATGATAAACAATGAAGCATACCGTCCTCGAGGACTCGGTAGCTTAAAAACATAGGATAACATTTAAGTAGTTTTAGATACACGTTATCGTGACCAAGCTTGGGTTGCTAATCGAAACGAACTGCAACGAACATATCTAACTTCGAGTTCGATTTGTTAGGGAAGTCTGAGAGTTCAAGTTTGAGTTCGGTTCGGTAAAGGTTTCGTAGCTTATGTTTGATTTCGAGTTCATTTGCATAACGAGTATTCGAGTTCGATTCGTTAATAGTTCGTTACCACTATTTTAGAGTAAAACATCCTAAAATAAACAAGTTCCACATTCAAGTTCAATAGTTCGATGGTCTTAAATTTGATGTGTTATGATTTTTACATTGGTTGGAATTTTCAGTTGTATTCAATATTATAATATTTCACAATATATATTGTTGAATTAAAACTATCTTAAGTACAAGTCCTACTTTTACTTATATTTCTAAATGATTCTTGTTGAGAGATTGGAGAATGGTCCTCTATCAAAATAGCTACAACATGTTAAGAGAATGGCCTATAGCTCAATGGATTTCTATAAGGTAACGTTCATCCTGGCAATATTACCCGTCGTATTTGGCTTCTAATATCTGATAACTTCTTATACATTAGGAATTTTGTATAATTTCTATTGATACATGTATGCCATTTTTTGTGAACTGTTAGATTTTTAAATCTCGATTTACTCACTTGACAATTTTTAAGTTAGAAATATATGTTAAATGATGCATCTCTAAAAATATAAGTACTTGGAACTTCCTTTTATGAGATTTCCCCTGTGAGAACAATAGGGAAGGGAATACCACGGATGAGAATTTAAGAGTTGATCGCTTAGTTGATGGAATCAAATTCATTGAACATGATTGTATCATATTAAATTCAATTTACATGTCATGATTCTGGAATAAAAGAAACCAGAGAGATGGAGCCAAAATTTTACATTATTAGATTAATGTTCAACCTATTGAAACCAAGATTTCCAGCAGATGTTATCCACAATCTTGGTTGGGGTCGTGTGGGGACATGATTACAACAGTAGCAGGAAGGGGTCCGATGGCAGAACGCTTGGTGGTGGTGTAGTTGCAGCGGAGTTGGCGCGAAGCAGAAGTGGCGATGGTGCATGTAAAAAGGTGGGCGGTGCGAGGGGAAGAGAGGAAGGCCGACGACACGAGGGGTATCATGTGGGAGCCAGGGTACGACGAGGGGGATTCGCGTACGCCCAAAGGGAGATGCGGTGGTGGTGGAACGCAAGGTGGCGGCGACATTGTAGTAGAGATGAGGCGAAACAGGAGTGGCAGCAGTGCGAGGGGAAGATAGGAAGGTGGATGACGTAGGGTTGTGTTGTGTGGGAGCCAGGACGCGGTATGGGGATTCGCGTACGCCTAGATTGGGATTGAGTGGTGGCAGATGGAAGGGAAGAAGTTGGGCAACATCGACAAGGGAGTTGTGGAGATTAGAGATGAGAGGAAAATGTTAGGTTTGGCTTGGCTTTAGGGTTTCATTGAGAAATTAGGGAACGAGAGGGAACACTTTCATTTTTTTAGCTCTACAGCATACGAGCTAAATTACCTAATATTAGTTATAATGTCATTTGTAATTATTTTTTGTAATCCACATAGTACATACATGAACTTAACCTTTTTTTTCGTATGTGCTGAAATACATACATATATACATCCAAAATAGGGTTGCAGTGGTGCGTGCGTGCACACACACACGTGCTCATATATTATGACATATAATCCTGAATGGATATCCATACATTGTAACCATTCGGTCGTAGATTTAAGTGCATGGCATCCAATATATCTCCCTTATATAATTAATTAGAATAATATTTTTTACATAAGGACGTTGGGTTTTTATTTGCATATGATATAAAAGTGTGTTATTGATGATGGATGAAGAAGAAGAATCATCTTGATTTTGCAGTACGACTTTACTTTGTACAACATATGTATATTAACAAACCCTATAATTGTTAATGTGACTTGAATCCTAACTACTTGTTGGGTTGCTGATGTTGCTGATCCTTGACTTCTGATTGACTGGGAGCTGTTGGGATGGATTACTAAATACAATGGTATTCTTCTATTGCAGTATAAAAGGGACCCCAGGGCCACCAGATACTGTGCCCTCATTTCTGATCATGTTTCTCATCCCATATCTGTACCTTCACAATACCCTCTGTATTACATCTTTCTCCATATAGTGAAACTGATCGCCGCCGCCCAAGAACATAGCCCATTTACGGGTGAACCTTGTAAATCCTTGTGTTCGCGTCTTGCTTGTTTGATCGTGTTTGTGCGTGTTTGCTTCCGCAATTTGCAACAAACTGGTATCAGAGCTTCAGGTTCCGTCAGGATCATCCAGCAAGATGACATCACACAATCTGAAGATCAAGAAGTTCACGGGGAAGAATGGATTCAGTCTATGGCAGATTAATATGTGCGCCCTTCTAAAGCAGCAGGGCATCTGGGCACCATTGGATCAAGAGCGGGTGAAGGTACTCGAGCCATCCGAGTTGATGGTACAGGAAGAGAAGACGCACTCGACGATCATACTATGTTTGGCGGACGAGATTATCGCGGAGGTTGCTGATGAGGATTCCGCGGCCGGTCTGTGATTGAGACTGGAAAGTCTATATATGACAAAGTCTCTGACCAATAAGTTGCTCTTGAAGCAACGCATGTTTACTCTCCGCATGCATGAAGGTACATCTCTTAAAGAACATCTAGATCGCTTAAATACACTATTGATGGATTTAAGAAACATAGATGTTAAAATTGAAGATGAGGATGCTACCTTGATTTTATCGGTTTCTCTTCCATTATCGTTTGAAAATTTTGTTTAATCGTTCATTGTGGGAAGAGAGTCAATAACTCTAGAGGAAGTTCGCGCGAGTCTGCATACGCATGAACTTCGGCATATGGCTACCGGGAAGCAGGAATCTAACGCTGCAGGTTTGGTTATGACTCATGAGAAGAGTCATGCCAATTCTAACTTCACAAAGAAGGGAAAGCATAAGTCCAAGTTGAAGAATCACAATGCTAGGGACATCTGCAATTACTGCAAGGAACATGGACATTGGAAGAAGGACTGCCTGAAAAAGAAAGGGAAAGCTACGGTTGCTGCCGTAGCTCATGGAGGCGCATATTCTGAAGATGATCTGGTTCTCACTGTCACGGATCAGAAGATGATGGATAATACCTGGATTCTTGATTCGGGTTGTTGCTACCACATGACTCCCAATGAAGATTGGTTCTGCACCTATGAGAAGATAGATGGCGGAAACGTCATCATGGGGAATCATGCAGCATGCAAGATTGTAGGGATTGGCTCTGTGAAGATCAAGATGCATGATGGAGTCGTGAGGACGGTGACAAATGTACGCCATGTTCCTGATCTGAAGAAGAACCTGATATCCCTTGGAGTCTTGGACTCCAAAGGATACAGGTACAACACTGAAGGTGGAGTTATGCAGGTTGTCAAATGTGGGATTGTTGTCATCGAGGGCAACAAGCAAAAGACACTCTACGTCATGCAGGGGTCTACAGTTACCGCTTCTGTTGCAGTGGTGTCCCAAGTCGAAAGATCAGAGTCAAAATTGTGGCATATGCGGCTGGGACACATGAGTCAGATAGGGATGAATATCCTCATTCAGAAAGGCCTCATCGAGGATCTCAAGGGATCCAAACTGGAGTTCTGTGAGCATTGCGTGATGGGAAAACAACACAAGAAGCAATTCAGTAAAGCTATCCACAGGACGAAGGAGACGCTTGACTACATCCATGCCGATTGTTGAGGTCCTTCACGGGTCCCATCTTTGGGAGGTGCCAGGTTTTTTCTATCTATTATTGATGATTACTCCAGGATGGTGTGGGTGTACATAATGAAGCACAGGAGCGAGACATTTGAGACCTTCAGGCAGTGGAAGATCTTGGTGGAGAACCAGACTTCTAAGAAGGTAAAGCGTCTTCGTACAGATAATGGATTGGAGTCCGTTCGTCAGAGTTCAATGAGTTCTGTAAAGAGGAGGGTGTTGCGAGACATCTCACCGTCAGAGATACGCCATAACAGAACGGAGTTGTTGAATGAATGAACAGGACGCTTCTGGAGAGAGCAAGGTGCATGCTCTCTAATGCTGGACTTGGTAGAGCATTATGGGCTGAAGCTGCGAATACAGTTTGTTACTTGGTGAATCGGAGTCCCGCATCTGCCATTGGTTGCAAAACACCCATGGATGTATGGTCTGGTAGTCATGCTAATTATTCTATTTTACGAGTCTTTGGTTGTGCTTCCTATTATCATGTTAATGAAGGAAAATTAGAACCAAGGGCAAAGAAAGGGGTGTTTACAGGCTATGGTGTAGGAGTAAAGGGGTACAAAATCTGGTCCCCTTCTGAGCATAGAATTATTGTTAGCAGGAATGTTACTTTTGATTAGAATTCCATGCTTCACTCGAGTAGTAAGTCTATTGATGCAGGGACAAGTGATGATGTGCCCGAACAGGTGGAGTTCGAACTGACACCAAGTAGTGACCACGCTACTTCTGATCAGGCTGTTGCTGAACGGCTTGAAGCTGAGCAACCAGACGAGAGGCAAGTGTTGCTATTGATCGGCCTCGTAGGGAGATACATCCACCTCAGAGATACGGATTTAAAGACATGGTTGCATTTGCACTATATGTTGCGGAGGAGACTGAGTCTCCAGAGCCCTCCACTTACAGAGAGGTAATATCTGGTGCAGAATCCGGGCAGTGGATTGATGCTATGGGTGAGGAGATGGAGTCTCTTCACAAGAATCAAACATGGGAGCTTGTCAAATTGCCAAAGGGGAGAAAAATCGTTGGATGCAAATGGGTCTTCAAGAAAAAGTCAGGAATATTAGGCAATGAAGGCATCAGATACAAGGCACGTCTAGTTGCGAAGGGTTACAGTCAGAAGGAAGGTGTGGATTACAACGAGATATTCTCTCCCGTTGTAAGACATACATCCATCAGGATGTTACTAGCTCTTGTAGCACATCAAGACTTGGAGCTGGAGCAGTTAGATGTGACGACAACTTTCTTGCATGGTGAACTCGAAGAAGACATTCTTATGAGCCAGCCGGAGGGATTCATATCTCAGGGTAAGGAATATCATGTGTGCAGATTGAAGAAGTCCTTGTATGGGCTTAAGCAATCTCCTAGGCAGTGGTACAAAAGGTTTGACAGCTTCATGATTGATCATGGGTTCAACAAGAGCCCATATGATTGTTGTGTTTACCACAAGAAGGTGGAGGATGGCTCGTTCATTTTTTTTGTTACTGTACGTCGACGACATGTTGATTGCTGCCAAGCAGAAGAGTACCATAAATGATCTGAAGAAGCTCCTTAATTCAGAGTTTGACATGAAGGACCTTGGTACAGCAAAGAAGATTCTAGAAATGGAGATAATTAGAGATCGTGCAGAAAAGAAACTTTTCTTATCTCAGAAGAACTACATTGAGAAAGTTCTAATGAGATTTGAGATGTCTACAACAAAGCCTTTAGATACTCCATCCGCTTCGAACATTCATCTTTCATTTTCTTTCGCACCACAGTCGGACACGGAGAAGGAACACATGTCACGTGTTCCCTTTGCTAACGCAGTTGGGAGTCTTATGTATGCCATGATATGCACAAGACCTGATATTGCTCACGCTGTGAGCGTTGTTAGCAGATTCATGGGCAACCCAGGGAAGGAGCATTGGCAGACAGTCAAGCGAATTTTCCGCTATCTGAGAGGAACATCAGACATTGGCCTTATCTATATAAGTGATTCAGAATGTACAGTTGCTGGATATTCAGACTCAGACTATGCTGCAGATGTCAGTGAAAGGAGATCAATGACCGGCTATGTTTTCACTTTGGGGACTTCGGTCATCAGTTGGAAGGCTACCTTATAACCATCAATTACTTTGTCTACTACAGAGGCAGAGTACATGGCTTTGACAGAGGCTGCAAAGGAAGGCATCTGGCTAAAGGACTTAGTTGGAGTTCTCAGTCTTCAACAAGACCAGGCTATAGTATATTGTAACAACCTTAGTGCGATATACTTAGCCAAGGATCATGTGCATCATGAAAGGACCAAGCACGTCGATGTCAGATATCACTTCATTCGTTCTGAGAAGAGGATCAAGGTAAAGAAGTTCGGCACAACAGATAATCCAGGCGATATGTTCACAAAGGCGGTTCCTGGGAGTAAGTTCAAACATTGTTTGGACTTGCTCAATGTCGATAGTTGGAAGTAGCCCCAAAAGGGGCTGGCGGCGGCATGGCGAAGCTTGACAAAGCTTCTCAGAGGATTCAATTCAAGGTGGAGATTGTTAATGTGACTTGAATCCTAACTACTTGTTGGGTTGCCGATGTGGTTGATCCATGTCCTAGCTTTTGATTGGCTGGGAGCTGTTGGGATGGATTGCTGAATACAAATGATATTCTTCTGTTGCAGTATAAAAGAGCCCCCAGGGCCACTAGTTACTGCATCCTCATTTCTGATCCTGTTTCTCATCCCATATCTGTACCTTCACAGTACCCTCTATATTACATCTTTCTCCATATAGTGAAACTGATCGCCACCGCCCAAGGACGTAGTCCATTTACGGGTGAACCTTGTAAATCCTTGTGTTTGTGTCTTGCTTGTTAGATCGTGTTTGTGCATGTTTGCTTACACACATAAGATATATATATATATAGATAGAGAGAGAGAGAGAGAGAGAGGAGTGATCCAATGAGAGCAAAAAATTGTGAGAGCATGAGAGGAATGATTCTGGACCACATGATTCTGTTTTCTCTCTCCTGTTCTTCTCTCTCATGGGTGAATCATGTGGTCTAGAATCATCCCTCTCATGCTCTCACAATTTTTTGCTCTCATAGGATCACTCCTCTTTTTTTCTCTCTCTCTCTATATATGTATGTTATCAAACTCGAACATTTATCGAATGGACTTATACTATGTTCATTTTAGGTTCATAAAAGCTATCAACAAAATATTAAAGTTCATTAAGTAGCGAACAAACAATTTTTGAACTATTATCAAAAGGACTATAATTGAACGTGAACATGTTCTGTTCGATTAGCAACCCTAGACCTAGCCTCTATCCAATCACCCGTGCCTCCACATGACACGACCTTATCTTCAGGTTGTCAACCCGCCTAATGGCAGTCGAGTATCAATTATTGGAAATCATTCATTTATTTTGTGCACATTTATCATAATAGGGCAACTGTGTACTACCTATGTATGGCCTACCAATACAGATGTTCTTTTGACAAACCTATAGGTTGCATGTCCGACCTGTAGTACCTACTCCAAGTCATCTTTATCGTAAAAGATAGAACACACTTGGAAATTGGATCCCATTTATGCCATGTCCATTTTCATCTAATATCAGTGTCACACTGCACATAAATCATAGCAACTTCAAGGATGATTCCTTACACCAATTCTATTTTAGAAATTATTTTAAAGTAAATCATGAAACAAACATATGTGTATTCTTCAAAGTACAGAGCACAATAAACATAAAATTTTATCCAGTTTAACGTGAAAACCCAACAACAAGAGGAATGCTTTTGTTACCTAATCGAGCTCTCTTTCACATATGTAGTACTTTATCGTGATTCGTTTTCAGAAATGGTGATTTAGGGTTCCTGAAACAATCTGATTTCACTTTCGTATCAATAAAACTAAGAACGTGTCAAGACACGAAGAGCGATTGAAGAACATATTTTCTAGCGTATTTTTTGTATAGGTTCCCTTTATATTATGGCATATTTCGATGAAAATTTCGGTAAAGTTTCCCCTTATATCGTGACATATTCTATGAAACTTCGGCATACTTTCCCCTTCGAGACATATCTCAAATGAAAAATGGAAAGTGTTTCCTATATAAACCATCGAGAGGAGAACAAACTGTGAAACAGAAAGAATATAATAGATCTGCAAGTGATGAAGAATCAGTAGCTACCACTCATCTTAAGTGAGTGAAGCATGTGACGAATCACAGGGTTCACTGATAGCCTAATCTCCCATACCTAAGTAGGGTGTTAAATATATTCCTCCATCAAACAACCATAAAATCGATAATAACTGCAAAATCAACAAGTCTCTTATTAATGGTGAGTGAGTCACACGAAAAACTCGTATGCTCACTGACGGCCGAGCCGCCCGCACCCGAGTAGGGTTACATGCTCAAATTCAACCTTGAACCAAACTAATCGAAAAAGCGAATCGAAAATCTATCTCAAGGTAGAGCTACTTACCTCCTACACGAAGCCAACTATAAGAGGATCACACAGTCCTCCTCCTCATTCTCCCAGTAGCGCTCCGGTACCGCTCTTTTCCCGCTTCCCTTTCCTCCTCCTCCCGACCTCTCGACCCTAGCCCTCGGGTAGTGGTAGTAGTGGAACTGGCTGTCATTAAGTGTTAATGACATCTTAAACATTCTAACTTCTCTTTCTTTCGAAAATCATAACAATTCAAAACAAAGTCTGATTCACACGAAACTGATTCTTTTGATTTTCTTTTGACGAGTTGGATCTTATGATATAGGATCAGAGAAAGGTCAACTTCAAGGCTTTACATTGATAAATCACATGGCTCTAGCATCCAAGTTGTCCTATGATAAACATGTCAACATGTCCATGAAATTATCTTTGAATATGGATCGATGTTTTTTTAAGAATTTAGGGATATAGCTGTATATACCATGGGCTTTTATGGACTTTAGTTGTTTGACCACCATAGATACTATAATTCAATAAAAGGGATAATTATGTCTTCTGGACAATCGAGTTTTCCATCAAGCAGAGGGCATAAGGGGTGGAGATGTTTTTATTTTGATCTAGGTATGGGTGTTCGTAGTCCACCGCAATGAATGAGACGTTGGGATGGTCAATACGTACATTGCTCCAAGCTTCTTTGGATGCATGGATAAAAGTTTTGCTTATGCGAATAGAGGCATTAATTTCGAGGAATTTATTATTCTGGTCTCCCTCCTTAATCCAACGAACCGTAGCATGTTGGAATTTATCTTTCAAGATCGTTTCCACGAGTTTATGGAGGTTAGGAACTTTATTTGAACTGGATAATTTCAGCAGGCAGCGATGCATTTGCTCTTTCGAATCCACGGATCTCCATTGAATGAAGTTTATCTCACGGATAGAGTGGGACAGGTTGGCTTTTTTCCATGCAGTAACTACCAGTCTCACATCTTGGTTTTTAAATGTCATAGGTGAAAAGGGTTGTGGGCTTGGATAGATGAAGTCCAGGAAGAGGAGATTGTTTCGTTGAAAATAGGCCTGCTCAACCAGGAATCCTTCACAACGAAGGAGGTAGAACATCTAGTGAGGTCAGAGAGGGGGATTATGGGTGGGCTATAGCCTGAGTGCACTTTAGGGGTTGAATAATTTTCAGATCATGCAAGAGATCTGGATAAGAATACACTATTTTTTAAATACCTTGTACTTCGATAAAGAACATGGATCGATAAAACAATTTTATACTCCATTTATATTCACGTGCACCTTGGATATTCATATCATACTTAAGAGGTATTTGGATAGAGGTTTATCTTGGAGAAGATAACTCTCCCCCCAAATTAGTTATTTGGCGGATAACTTTTTTTTTTGCATTTTGGTGTTTGGGTGGATGGTTCGTTGTAAAGAGGATTTGTTGTGATGTGATTTTATCGATGTTTTGAAAAATGATTAGATGTTAAGTATTTTATAATTTTTAGATGGCACAATGTCATATTATAATATTTTTTATTTAAACAGAGGTAAGAGAAATGGATGATTGAATGCATTAAATGAGAGAGAGAGGAGTTATCGAGTGGATCCCACAAAAGAGAGAGATTGACGGGTTGTGGACTCCGTGAGGCATAGAAAAGAACTTTTAAGAGGAAAACCCTGGGTTTTCCAAAGATAACCTGAACTAGGAATCAAATCCTTCCTAATGTTTGAGAAATATTACACCTTTGGATCTTGCAGAATTGATGAAACACTTCTACTTCCACAACTTCATATGGATCAAATCGATATAACTTCATTTTTTCTGTCAAATCCTCAAATCTTTTTTTATATGGATCAATTTCATATGCCATCATCATAACTAGCTTCATTTTTATCATTTATAATTTGTTCCCATGCTTGACAAAATACAATATATAAATACCAATTTTGAGATACCAAATTATTGCAAACAACCATTATATTCTAAGACATGTCTACAACATATAACAAAACATGATGAAAATGCCAAGATCCATCTTCTGTATATCCCAATAAAAGAAAAAGAACATTCATATTATTAAAGAATACAAGAAAAAAAATCAAACCTAAAGGGTTTCTTATAAATGGACAATGCAGATAAGCGAATGATTACCAACAACAAGTGACGGAAAAAAAGAAAAAGGAATCATCAAAGCAACTAGATCGAGGGAATGAAACCTTGAACATGAATGTCGTGTGTGTGTGTCATTCTATGCGCTCAAAATAGAACTATTTTTTTGCTAGAAGAGGAGGCTTAGGTTGATTGGGTTGTTTTAAGGCCGTGCTTGGATGCATGGGTAAAACGACAGAAAAGTAAGCCTTGGGGGGAGGGGATATGGTAGGTAGGGTGTTTGTTATTTGGTTAAAAGAGGTGGCTATGATGTGTTTTTTATTGGAAGGGAGAATGATCGTTTTTTATTTGATAAGATGCAGTAATATACTATTTTTTGTTCAAATAGGAGAGAGAGAGGACCACATTAAATTAAACGAGGGAATAATGACATATTAATGGGGAGTTGATTGGACGGGGGGAGAGAGAGAGGGGATCCCCACACAGGGTAAAGAACCTGAGGGAGGTAACATGGTGGCAACATGATGGGCAAGCCTTTCAAAAGGATTTACCAATCAAGCGGATTTTTAGAATATTAAATAGACTGGGTCACTGCAACATATATAGTTAATTGATTTTCGAAACCCTTATAAATGATAAATTTACTTATGATGGACAGGATTGACTAGAACCGTTGGATGGAAATGGACGGCTGCGTTTCCTGCAGCAGTCATGCTTCCCCTTGCGACAGGTAATCCAAGCACTATGGAAAAAACATGGGTTAGTTTTAGCGAGCGCGATCACATATAGCACTCGACTGGAACGTCTGCCCCTCCTCCGTAGCAGCAAATGGCTCCGATCCTCCTCCCCCTCTGGTCCCTTGTGATCATTCTCGCGTCTTGTCTCCCTCAAGCGGCGCCCCTCCGATTCCGCCTCCCTCGGGGTGCTGGCAATTACCTCACCACCGAGGAGCACTGGATGAATCAGACCCTCGATCACTTCTCCCCCGTGGTAAGCAACAATTACGAGTGCGTTGTTATAGGCGGAAATTGATACTTCACAGCCGGGGCTTAGAAATTTTGGATGATTCTTGAGCTTAAACTCAATTTTTTCAAGACCAAAATTTTTTTCTGGAAAAAGCTACGGCTTTCGAAAGTACGCGGTTCTATTTCTATGCTTTGGTAAATGTTGTTACTTTAGACCATTGGCTCTGGCACATCTGATATCGTGAAGTTTCTTCTTTGGGGTTAGCACCGTTGTTTCTGTGTTTATTTTCTTACTTAATATTGGTGTCAGCAACCTTTGATAAATCATCAGTCATTTAAATTTGTGTAGATTTTGTGCTAAAGATGGAAATACCATCAATTTAAGGTGTTAAAATCTCCGAGTTCTCCTTTTCACTATAAATAAATTATGGTGCTTGAATATCGCCATCATCATTTCATCTACTAGCACTCTCGGATACAACTATGACACATGGATATGGTGTGGTCATCACTATCTGGATCCACATTATCTACATGGAGGCTCAACAATTTCTATATATGTATGCAGATATTCAAGTGCTTCTCAAGGATTTCCAGGCGGGTGATGTTGATGTAAAATAAGAATGGTACCATGTGATAAGGATGAACCTACCTAACAAGACAAACATGTGCTTAATCCTTAAATACTAGGTTTGGATTCTTATCAAGACTTGTGTATGTGAGTCCGAACCCAAAAGAATGCTAATTTTGAGAGCCTTGATACGAGAGGGACCAAATAAGCCATCATAAAGATGTCAAGTCTATGAGATCTGACCATGGTAAGGGTCAAGATCACTCCTAAAGGTGCACAAGATTTTGTTGAGAGTATGCTTGAAAAGATCTAAAACTACAAAAGTATGTGAGTATGGACAATATGAGAGTATGGACATGCGTCATAAAGATGTCCAAATCTATGAGATCTGGCCATGGTAGGGGGCAAGATCACTCCTAAAGGTGCATAAGATTTTGTCGGGAGTGCGCTTGAAAAGATCTAAAACTGCGAAGGTATGAGAGTATGGACATGCATCCAAGAGAGATCGACATGTAAAAGCCGAATGACACTTCATCGGGGTGACATGGTCAGAGGACTTTAATGAGGTCAAAGGACTAGTGCGACATGGGAAGGGCAATGAGTCTATTGGGATGAGGCCCGATGGCTGGCTATAAATAAGGTCGAGGAGCTAGGTCCCCCACCCAAGGCGTTGAGTACATACTCACAAAGGTTTTAGAGCAAAGGAACTAGCTCAAAGGTGAAACTCCGACCCTACCAAGGTCCGAGGACCTCATAAAGGTGAACTACGACACTACCAGATGAGGGTAAAATCAAACCTCACGAGTCACAAGAAAGAAATGTGCTTCAGGAAAGAAAGTGTTAGTTGGACCCTTATTTAAACTTGAATAGGTTAGCATAAGTCCTCGACATGGCCAAGAGAACATCTAGAGGACCCACACACTCTAAGGTACTAACCTTGGGGACAAGGAGCACACCCTGTGGGATAAGGAAGAGGACCAATACTCATACCACCATGATTCCTTGTCCTTTGGGATCATAAACGCATGGGTTGCCTTTTGAACGTCAATAAGGGACACCATTGAGATACATAAGATAAGAGGGTCAAAGATGTCATCCCGACCGCGAACCCATTTGCAGCCTCGCAGTCTCCATCTGCCGCCTATGCTGCGGTCCGTTTATTGTTGATGGATTTGGTTGCATCTTAAGTCTACACATGCAACCAAATCCATGTATATCTGTGTAGACGTACTTTTTTTAGTCTACAAACTTAGTTTTCTTCATCCGGTAATATGTCAGAGAACAAAGTCGATATCCTCGCTACAAAAGCTTTCTGAGGTCCATCACCAATTGTCAAGATGGACGGGATGAATTACGAGTTATGAACCATGCAGCTCATGAGTCTCATGAAGTTTATGGGCAAGAAGTATATTCTTACCGAGGAAGAGCTGATTGAGAAAGCTAGGGTCAACGCCTCGTGGGAGGCAGATGATGCTTATGCACATGTCTGGTTATCTGGTACATTGACGTCATGGATCACCAATGATGTGTTACACCAGCTCGCTACCAAGGCAAGGCGGGATATCCTCACAGCTACCTACTCCCAAGCGAGGAATGAAACAAAGATCCTGCAGCTACAACATGACATATTTACTGTCAAGAAGAACAGACGACCTCTTCATTCCCCATACACGTCCCTGCGCGGAATGTTCGAGAAGTTCCATAGTTTTATTCTGCTTACATCTACTCCTGAGCAACAGAAGACATACATGAATGCCACTATGATTGGTGTATTCCTAACAGTGCTTGATCCAGAGTATAAGGCTACTCGTTTGCAGATACCGACAGATGCTACTATTCCTCCCATGGAGGAAGCTTTCCGCGGACTTAGCATGATCACTATCTCGTTACGTGCTTCTACTCAGACACATTCTGCGATGACAGACTCCCACGGTAGAGGGGGCTCTTCTCGTTTCATGGCCATGGACCTCGTGGTAGAGGAGGTCGTATTCGTTAGCACTGTACTTACTGGCATCGTCCTGGGCATACAGAGGATACATGCTACTCCAAGCATGGTTTTCCGGCACGACTCATGTAGCAGAACGAGTTGACTCTCCTGTAGCTCTTTTTTCGGATCCGAGGTTTGATGACCTAGTAGCCCGATGGAGGGACATTACTGCTATTAGTCCCATTACTTCCTCACCTACTTCAAGAGGCCACTCAGATATTGATGCCTTTGTTGGGGCTAGTACCTCTGCCACTACTAGTACCTCATGTTGCATTTATGCTCTTACAACTTGTCATGGATCTGATATTACAGAATGAATTATTGACTCCGGGGCGACACATCTGTTGTGTGGAGACAGCGATCGGCTTGCAGCTTACAGACAGGTTTCTCTAGAGAGAACTATTGTTATAGTCGATGGGACTCATTTCTCAATTACAAGACACGGGGATCTGTTTGACGCCATCGATGCGTATGGAGAATGCGTTGCATGCACTTGACTTTTTCTATTAATTTATGATTTATTAGTTATATTATGAAGGATTTGCATTATCGGGCTATTTTTGACCCATCGTTTTTTTTTGATTAAAGATCGGGTGGACTCCCATCGTGGGGGTCCCCACCATGATTATATTATATTAGAACGTTAAAATAATATTTACAGAAAAAATGTGGCCTCCCTGTTCTATCAACGAGGCAACCACGATCTACACAACACGCGGCAACCATGATCTACACAACGAGGTACAATGTGCCACAACATTTTCCATATAGAATCTCTGGTTGCTGAGTATTTTGTCATTGCGGCCTAACCATATGTCCCATAAAGCTGCGAACGACCTCCGGATATCATCCGAGCTGTCGCTACCTACCTGCCTAATCGAGCTCCAGAATTCAGAAAGGTTCTCCGTGCTTAGACAGGGAATGGCGATTTGTGTCCATACCTGAGTTGAGCCCTGGCACCTCAGAAATAAATGGTCAGAGTCTTCCTCCATGTCCCCACATCTATCGCAAATGGAGTCAGCAAGCCCCAGCAAACGGCCTCCGCGCACCTTGTCCAATATGTGGCCCCTTCTCAGACACCACAGGAAAATCTTAATTCTGCTAGGGATCTTTGCCGCCCAAATAAATTTGACGTCCTCCTTCAGATCTTGCTCCTGATCAACTTCTCGTCTGTTGAATTCTTCATACGCCTTCTTCACAGTAAATTTATCTCCCCGCCACTCGAAATGGTCTCTGCCTGCCGATGCAGATTCAGTTGTGGTAGTGTTGCCTGCAAGGACAAGAATTCCTCCAACCGCTGTTCTGAAAGCTGCATCACAAATGTTGGGGTCCAACTACCATCCTGTGGCGTCTGCACAATAGTCGCCTCTTTTGAGCCCGCCAAAGCAAATAGTCACCAAAATTTATCCTCCAGCTTGCCCTCCCCAGACCAATCATCCCTTCAGAATCAAAAGAGAGAACCATCGACAACCTTTGGGCGAACCTTAGGGTTCGTTTGGTTGCAGGGTTGGGCAGGGTTGGGTTGGCCCAACCCAGGGTACCCCTCCTTCCAACCCTCCCAATCCTCCTCACAGTTTACTATTCACAGGGGTATCCCAACCCAACCCAACCATGCCCAACCCTGCAACCAAACGAACCCTTAGAGACAAGCTGCGGTAGGACAATGCGGATGGCCGCCCACAGAGATGATTCGAATCGGATCCTGTTCGCTTCAAACCGACACGAAATTTCGTAACTTTTCCTTAATAATCTAACCGCAAGAGACGCAGATGGGCCCCAAACCTTTAAGATCCACTTTGAGATAAGTGCCTTGTTCTTGCTCTCCAGATCTCGAATTCCCAACCCACCATCCTTGCGGTTTTTTGTCATATCCTCCCAGCTAACTAAATGCATTCCATGTTTTTGTTGCCTTCCATCGGACCAAAAAAAACCCCTCATCATAGACTCGATCCTCCTTCTAACCCCCATTGGCATCCATCTATTGGAGAAAAAGAAAATCGGAATCGCCGAAAGTACATGTTTCAGGAGAACGAGCTTACCCCCTTGGAAAGGGTAATTGCCTTCCAACCCGCTAGTTTCCATTCTTACTGCATAATGACGTCATCCCAGTCCGCCCTATTTAATTTCCCAGCTACCAAGGGCAGACCCAGATACTGGATTGGGAGGTTCCCGTAGGGGCACCCTGCAGTCAAAACCACCTCGCTACGCTCGTCGTCTCCCATTCCAAACGGTATCGCCACTGATTCGTTCTTGTTTATTTCCAACCCCACCATGCCACAAAAGATATCAACCAACTGAACTGCAATCGAGATTTGCTCGACACTTCCCCCCATGAAAATAATAGCATCGTCTGCATATTGCAATAGGGGTGTTAGAGTATTTGGTTGTGCGCCCTTTATGTTGTAACAGGGTAAATGGATCCTGGAGAAGATCCATTTACCCCCATCATGTGTTTAGTCCCACATGAACCAACGGTGGGACTTGGAGGCTCTGGGAAGGCTATATAAGGAGCCCCAGACCTCCTGTACTCATTGAGAAATTCTAATAGAATATCCGCCCCGTTGAGGGCTTCTCCTGTGGTTTCATCCCGCTCCTTCTGGAGTAGGGTTCCACATAAAAATCTTTGTGTTCTTCGTGATTATTCTTCTTTATTATGTTATTCCGCTTCCGCTTTCTATTTTATAACATGGTATCAGAGCGGGTTCGATTCTCGAGTTTTTTTTAAGTTCTTTGTTGTTATTCGAGATTCGACTTTGAAAGTTGTTTGTATTCGAGAGTTATGATTCATCAGAAAGGTTCTCCTGTTGATTCTCTAGGGTTTCGTGGGAAACCCTAATCATTCTTGTTCTTGAAAATCATCAAGGAGTTTTGTTGTCTACTTTGTTCGTGAAGGAGCGAGAACTCGCCCAGCACTGTTCTCCCTATAGCGGCTCCAGAACACGAAGCGCCTTTCGGCAACTACAAGGTCTCCACCTCGCACGCATATTCGGCAACAGGCGACGCCCTTGGTTCCAGCAGTCTCCTCTTCGTGCTCGCGACGGCGCGCACATCTCCTGGTGCGCGCGATCCATCAGAGTTGCGCAACCTCATCCGTGCGCAAAGCCCCTTCAGGTCGTGCATCGTCTCCTCCTTTCCAGGTGCAAGGAGCGCCTTCAGCGACCCCCGCGCACGCAGATCCTCTCCATCAACCCCTGGCGGCGCACCCACAACCTCAAGTCGCACAGGCGGCGCGTCCTTCGACTTCAAGCGGCGGCGCCCTTCCCAAATCTCTGGTCGCGCAGCCCCCTCACGGTGCCGTTCTTCTTCCCGCAAGGCCCCTCCAGGCGCGCGGAGCAAAGCCCCAAGCGCCCCCAAGCGCCGCCTCACCCGATCGCGTAGCAACCAAGGCGGTGGCGGCATCTCCTACATGCGCGAGGAGGCCGCACATCTCCCAGTCGCCCGTCCTTCCGAGATCTCCTCGCGCGCAACTCACGCGACACCGTTTCTGCGCAACTCGTCGCCTCTCCGCCGCCATGGCGGCGCATACAATCCTGCGGCAAGGGCATCTCCTCCTCGGGTTCCTCCATCGCGCGATCGAACTCCCTCCAGGCACGGCTCTCCCAGTGGCGGCGCATGAGCAAAACGAATGGGCTGTGTGGAAACCCTAAATAATCTCACAGGTGGGGGGCTGTCATTTAAAAAAAAATCCTATGTTGGGCCGTTCCAAGGTGGTGCCCAACAGGAGGGGCTGATACAGGGTCCAATTGGGCCGATGGTTTAAAAAAAAAGGGAGGAAAGGTCAGTGTGGTAAAAAAGAGAGAGAGAGAGGTACTCCAATTTTTTTTCTCTCTTAAAAAAATGTTCTGAAGAAAAAAAAAGGCGCGTGCAGTAAAAAAAATCGCACGCATTTCAAAAAAAAAGGCGCTACATGGAAAAAGCCGTGCGCATTTTCAAAAAAAATGTGCAAAGCAAAAGTCGAAAAAAAATGAGAACGACTTTAAAAAAAATTGCAAAAAAAGGAGAGACGGCTTAAAAAAAAAAAGAAAAAAGAAAAAAAAAGAAAAGCCGCAAGTGATGTTTGTTTTGCCCATCATGTTGTCTTCTCCCAACTTTGTCCATTTGTCTGTTTTCCGACAAGTATGGGAGAAAGGGGGAGTATATGTAGAGTCATGGGTCTGTTCATGATCCATATTCCAGATGCAGATTCAGATTTCCAGACCGATCATATTCCAGACTCTACGGTTCAGATCCAGGTTCAGACTCGACGATTGTCTTCCGAGTCTCCAGTTTCAGACACGCACAAGTGTGCGGTCATTGTCAGATGAGCATAAGTTGCCATCGTTTGTTTCGAGGTCCCCATCATTCTTCTTGTTGTCAGGCCAGAGTTTTCATGTGAGCCATAGGGACTCCAGAGTAGAGGACCATTCCCTATGCCATATGTTGGCAAGGGTTTTCATGTGGTATCATAGGTACACCAGAGCAGTGCACCATTCTCTGAGCCAGATGGGAGAGACCCAGTTCTCCGACGAGGAGACTCCGGGCGCAAGTTCAGACTCGATGGTCAGGTTCCGAGTCTTCAGTTGACTCACACTCCAGCCCGTTCGTCCTCCTCACCTACACGGCATGAGAAGCAACGTCCTCGACTGCAGCATGTGCGCGTTGGGTTGATATTGTCCGTAGTGTCCTGTAGAGTTGAGTTGAATTTCTTTCTGTTTGTCCAAGCTGAGCATTGCATGCTCCAGCTTGAGGGGGAGTGTTAGAGTATTTGGTTGTGCGCCCTTTATGTTGTAACAGGGTAAATGGATCCTGGAGAAGATCCATTTATCCCCATCATGTGTTTAGTCCCACATGAACCAACGGTGGGACTTGGAGGCTCTGGGAAGGCTATATAAGGAGCCCCAGACCTCCTGTACTCATTGAGAAATTCTAATAGAATATCCGCCCCGTTGAGGGCTTCTCCTGTGGTTTCATCCCGCTCCTTCTGGAGTAGGGTTCCACATAAAAATCTTTGTGTTCTTCGTGATTATTCTTCTTTATTATGTTATTCCGCTTCCGCTTTCTATTTTATAACAAGGGGAATGGATAGCTCTTCCCTACGGTACCCTTCACACCATCCCGCTTCCAACACCTTTATGAAGATTATTGCCAATGCGTCAACAACCAGAACAAATAGCAACGGGGCTAACGGGCAGTCTTGTCGGACACCCCACTAAGGCTGAAAGACCCCCCCCCCCCGCGGTGTGCCATTCACCAAGACCGAGAAAGAGGAAGTAGTGATGCACCTCTTCATTCAATTAATCCACAGCTCCGGGAATCCTCTTCTTCGTAAAGAGATCCAGATGAACTTCCAATTCACCGAGTCGTAGGATTTGGCAAAGTCGATCTTCCAAATTGCTCCCTTCGTTCTAAATCTTTTCCAATCCAGACAAATCTCGGACGCCATAACAAGTCCGTCTGTCATCCGCCTCCCCGGGATGAATGCCGACTGCTCCTCCTTCACCACTGAGCCCAACACGGACTTGAGTCTGCTTCGCTAAGACTTTGGCGACAATTAGGTATATCGCATTCGAGAGCGCTATGCCTATACTCCTTAACACTAACCAATGTGTCCCTCTTCGGTAGCAAGAAAAGCAGAGCGCAGTTAATTTTCTCGAAACCGCTGTTCCCCAAACTGAACTCCTTAACTACCTCCAAAATTTCGACCTTAAGAAAATCCCAGAATTCTTTATAAAAGAGCATTGATGATTGGTTATGGTCGTAAGAGACCTCCAAAATTTTTGACCCACCGTGTCTTGTATTTCAGGACATTCTTACGAGCTTGGTGATTGGTTATGGTCGGAAGCATGGTGGCCTCTATCGACTGTTCCGAACTCCATATGCTTACTTATCCTCTCATTCTATAGGACCAATCTCTCCGTCCATGTGACACCTGTGCTTTGGTCACCTCCCCTTCAGAAGATGCATCAAGTTCGCCCTCAGATCTCACCTCGCTCATCTTTCGAATGCAAGACATGCCAGTTGGGAAAGCACCATTGGTCTGTTTTTCCTAGTCGTCAGAGTAGTAGCTTCCCTTTTGAGGTATTTCATGTTGACATTTGTGGTCCAAATCGTGCTCCTGATTATCAGGGATACATGTTTTACCTAGTTGTTGTTGATGATTTTTCTCGTTTGTCATAGGTCTTTTTATTGTAGAATAAATCTGAGGCTGAAAATTTGATTACAACTTTTATCAATGAAGTACATAATGTTTTGTCTTCTTCTTTAGAATTTGTGAGAACAGATAATGCATTGGAATTCTGTACTCATGTCCTCTCATAATTCTTTTCATCTCATAGTATTGTTCATTAAACATCATGTGTCTACACTTCTCAACAGAATGGTATTGCAGAAAGAAAGCATCACCGTGTAGTTGATGTCACTCGCACCCTTCTTATTCAAAGTCGTGCCCCACATTCATTCTAGGGTGATGCGATTCTTACAACTTGTTATCTTGTGAATCACATGCCCTCATTTATACTGTTCCCTGGCATTTCCAGAGAAGGAGTTATTCTCACCCACTCCTTATGTTTTTGGTTATGTTGCCTTCGTCCATCAGTTGACTCCAAGTCTGGACAAGCTCTATCCAGAGCTGTCAAATGTGTTTTTGTTGGGACTCCAGGATGTAGAAGAGGTATAGATGCTATGATCCGTTGCACAGGAAATATTATGTTAGCCCTGGTGTCGCATTCTTTGAATAAGTGATGTATTTTTCTCCTACATGTGCTAGGTTGGCTTCATCAGATTCATATGCTGAGGTCTATATGCCACCTCCTCTTTTGAACTCATCACCATCTTCACCTACGCATGATGTTCCAACTCCATCATCACCTCCATCTCCTACTCCACCTCCACCACCTCCTCCTGTACTGCCACCTCCCATAATCCCAGCTCCACCATTGCCATGATACCATACTCGTCGGCCTGCTCCTGCTCATGGTCATCACCCGTCATCCTGGATTCCTCAGGTTTGTTTTGAATGCAATGTTTCTAACGATGGGCCTGGAGATGTGTCTGAGCAGGAACCTTTGCAGGAGGTTGCCATACATATTGAAGAGATTCCCAATGACTTGGATGTATCTATTGCACTTCAGAAGTAGAAGCGTACCTGTACCTCATGCCTCTTGCTTCCCAGGTTTCCTTTGATCGCTTGTCAGGGGAATTCAGGAGATTCGTTGTTACTCTATCTGCCGTGGAGATCTCAAGGAATTACCATGAGGCCCTGTGAGACAGTAAGTGCTGTCTGACCATGGAAGAGGCTGTATTACAATCGCGTGATACCTGGAGTTTGGTCCCCGCTCCTAATGGGGCGTCTATTGTTGGTTGCAAATGGGTGTCTACAGTAGAACAACATGCAAATGGGGGTCTTGATCGTTACAAGGTCAGATTGGTTTCACGAATATTTAATCAGACTTATGAGGTAGATTATCTAGACACATTCTCCCCTGTTGCTCGCTACTCCACTCTACAAGTTCTTCTTTCTATTGCAGTGGTACACGATTGTCCTTTATTTCAATTTGATGTTAAAAATGCATTCTTGTATGGTGATCTCCAGAAAGAAGTCTACATGCAGCAACCTCTGGGGTTTGCTGCTGAGGAGTGTCAGCATGTTTGTAGGCTTCACAAGGCAATTTATGGTCTTAAGTAGAGTTCAAAGACACGGTTTCAAAAGCTCTCAAATCTAATTGAGAAGCATGGATTTAAGAGATTAATGTAGATCAATTACTGTTTCTACGGAGAACCACTAGAGGTATAATTGTTATCATGGTCTATGTTGATGATGTACTTGTTATAGGAGATAATGCGCAAGGGATCAAGAGGGCAAAGTAGTTTCTAGACCAACAGTTTGTTACCAAGTATCTTGGCACCCCACGTTATTTCTTGGGGTTAGAATTTGCCAGGAATCAGCATGGTCTTGTGAAAGGAAGTATGTTATAGACATGCTAGTTGAGATATGCATGATTTGTGTCGACTTGCTACTACTCCTATGGATACCAACATGAGGATATACGATGATAATACATATGAGGTAGACATGAGACACTACATAGAATTGGTAGGAAAGCCTCTCCATGTTATTATCACTATGCCAATTCCAAACATCTCCTTTGCTATTAGTCGGGTTAGTCAGTTCATGGAACATCCACGAGAGATACACGTGGATACAATATATATGATCTTGAGTTACCTAAAGTCATCTTTAGATGCATGATTGCTATTCAGAAAAGGAGCAATTCTTACTATCACAACCAATACAGACTATGCAAGATGTCTTAAGGACAAGAGATCTACCTCAGGCTTCACTGTATTTGTTGTCGACTCTCTAGTATCATGAAAGAGTAAGAAGCAAACCGTGATTGCCAAGTCAAGTGCTGAATCGGAATATAGGGTTATTGTTGACGCATATAAGCTATTTGTATCTCTTTGTCATTTTATTTTCTTGTTATTCTCTTTATGTAATTTACCCATAGGCTACTCTCCTATATAAGAGAGCCTAGGGCTATGGAATAGAACTACCTCATTCTCTTTTCACAACATAGTATCAGAGCGACGGTCCTATACCGGAGTTCTCGAAACCCTAACCCTAACCCCACCCGCCGGCCTTCTTCTCTCTCTCTCTCTCTCGATCGGCGTGCCACCAACACCGCCGCCCCTGCAGCCCCTGGCAGCCCCTGCACAGCCCTAGCGTGCCGCACGCGCAGCCCTAGCGTGCCGTACGCACAGCCCTAGCGTGCCGCACGCGCAGCACCTGCGTGCACAGCCCCTTGCGCATCCTTGCGCGCTGTGCACAGTCCCTGCGCGCACCAGCCGTGCGCTGAGCACAGCCCCTGCGCGCCTCAGCCGTGCGTCGACTTTGCCTCCCAGCGCATCTCTTGTGCGGCCTGTGCGCAACTTCTGCGTGCGTGTAGGTCTTAGCACAAACATCTTCATGGGGATAGTTGCTTGAAGTCTACACATGCAACTACCCCCATCTATGGTATTGTAGACAAAACATATCGTTTGTCAGTCGTTCCAAGTCTTCATTTTGCAATATGTCAGAGAGCAAGGCAGATATCCCATCTATTGGCGCATTCCGTGGTCCGGCGCCTATTGTCAAGATGGATGGTACCAACTATGAATTGTAGGCAATGCAGTTCATGAGCATGATGAAGTCTACGGGTAAGAAGCATATTCTTACCGAATCAGAGCCTGCTGAGAAGACTGGAACCTATGCCTCCTGGGAGGCTGACGACGCGTATGCCAAGGTCTGGCTGTCTGGCACATTGGCAATTGAGATTGCCAATGATATCCTCCATCAACCCACAACGAAGGATATGTGGGACATTCTGGCGGCCACATACTCCCAGGCGAAGAACGAGACAAAGATCCTGCAACTCCAGCATGATATCTTCACGATAAAGCAGAACGGCCGTCCTTTGCATTCTCTCTATACATCATTGAGAGGGATGTTCAAGAAGCTCTATAGCTTCATGCCTCTTACCGCCACACCAGAACAGCAGAAGACATACAAGAATGCTACGATGGTGGGTGTATTTCTCGCTGCACTTGATCCAGAGTATGAGGCAGCACGTTCACAGATTTTGGCGGACTCGACTATTCCTCCCATGGAGGAAGCTTTTCACAGATTGAGTAGGATCACAGTACCTTCAGCAGCCGCGAGTCAGAATCCCTTAGCTATGGCGGCCAACAGAGGCCGTGGTCTTCATCACCAGGGCCGTGGACGTACTCCTCGTGGAAGGGGTGGCCGCACTAGGCCAACATGCTCATATTGTCACCGAATAGGACATATCGAAGACACATGCTACTCAAAGCATGGATTTCCTGCATCTGCACGAGCCGCTGAGCAGATAGAGCCCCCGTCTGCAGCTACACTGGATCAACGATTTGATGATCTGGTTGCCCGTCTCAGGGGCATTATCCCACCATCTGGCCCAGCACCGTCGACAGAGAGTCATACTGATGCCGCTGCTTCTGCTTCTGCCTCTACGAGTACTTCAGGTAGTGCACTTGCACTCCACAGTAGTAGATCGGATACATTGCCATGGATCATGGACTCGGGCGCTACACATCATCTATGTGGCGACCAGAGTCTACTTTCAGGATATACTCAGATTCCTCCAGGACGGACAGTAGTGATTGCCAATGGCACACACTCCCCTATCACGGGTCAGGGGGAGATTAGATTGACATCCTCTATGCAGCTCAAGAATATTTTACATGCACCGCACTTTTCTATGAATCTATTGTCAATTAGTCAGATTACGAAGGATCTTCAATGTCGAGTTATTTTTGATCCATCTTCTTTGATTTTTCAGGACATCCGTACGGGCAACGTGATTGGTCATGGCTATGAGCAAGGAGGCCTTTATCGTCTGAACCAGACCCCATTTGCCGGAATCACATCTTCTCCCGCTGGACAAGTATCTCCTCTCCTGTGGCATCTGCGTTTTGGTCATTTACCGCTTCAGAAGTTGCGTCTAGTCCTACCCTATAGTCTCCCTCACACATCTATCCAGTGTGAGGCATGTCAGTTGGGAAAACATCACAGGTCGTCTTTTCCCAGTAGTCAAGGTCGGAGTAGTAACTCCAAGTTTGAGTTGTTTCATGTCGATGTCTGGGGTCCAAGTCGTGTTCCCGATCATCAGGGACACAGGTTTTATATTGTATTTGTGGATGATTTCTCTAGAGCATCATGGGTCTTTCTAATGAAAAATAAATCTGAAGCTGGAAATATCATTATCCATTTTCTAAATGAAATTCAAAACGTTTTTTCTACATCTGTCAAGAATGTGAGAAGTGACAATGCCTTAGAATTGTGTACCAACATTCTAGCCAATTACTACTCCTCAAAAGGGATTATTCACCAAACATCTTGTGCTCATACGTCTCAACAGAATGGGGTTGCTGAAAGAAAACACCGTCACCTACTTGATGTCACAAGGTCACTTCTTATTCAGAGTCATGTTCCGTACTCCTACTGGGGTGATGCAGTCCTTACTGCATGTTACCTTATCAACCGTATGCCTTCGTCTGTCTTGAATGAACAAATTCCTTTTTCACTCATTTACCCTGACAAGGATTTGTTTATTCTTTTTTTTTGAAGTCAAAAAAAAGGAGACACTCGTTGGTGTTCGCCCCAGAATTATATATTACGAAAGGTATAGAAAGAGATACTTACAGGGTTAAGGGGGGATGAAGGAGGGAAGAGGGAAAAACCAAATTAAAAAATACAAACGCGACAACCGGACCCCGTGTCCCAACTACATAGACCAATATGAAATTAGGCTGATAGCCGCATTGTTTATTCTTACTCCTCGTGTGTTTGGGTCAGTCGCATTTGTCCATCAGTTGTCGCCCGGTACTGACAAGCTCTCTCCTAGAGCTGTCAAGTGCGTCTTTGTGGGGTACTCCAGAACTCAAAAGGGGTACAAGTGTTTTGATCCTGTGCGTCGGCGGTATATGATCAGTGCAGATGTTACATTTTTTGAATCTGTGATGTATTTTTCTGACTCCGGAAACATGCAGTCACTACCTACACTTCCTGATGCTGTATTCATGGAACCACCATCAACAGTGCCACAGATAACACCACCGCCACCACCACCACCACCATCATCAATAGTATCCCCGCTACCATTCCATTACACCCGCAGGCTTCCTCCAGCTCATGGTCCTGACCCGTCAACTAGCTCGCCTATGGTATGTAATGAAAATATTAATGTTGATGGATCTGACGACATTTCTCAGTAGGATACATTACAGGAGCATGGTGATAACATAGATGATCTGGATGTTCCAATCGCTCTACGCAAGCCGAAGAGGAGCTGTGCCAAATATTTATTATCAGCAGCTGTGTCTTTTGAGAGGCTATCTGGAGACTTCAGGACGTTTGCATTGGCACTTTCATCTACAGACATTCCACGGAACCATCATGATGCTTTGCAGGATGCTAGATGGCGGCTAGCGATGGAAGAAGAGATGGCAGCACTTCAGTCTAGAGGAACCTGGAGTTTGGTTCCTAAACCTCCAGGTGTTAGCCCGGTGAGTTGCAAGTGGGTGTTTACAGTTAAGCACAATGCAGATGGTTCCATTGACAGGTACAAGGCCCGCCTAGTTGCAAGAGGCTTCACACAGACATATGGGGTTGATTACCTTGACACGTTCTCTCCTGTGGTACGTCATTCCACTCTACGGATCCTGTTATCAGTTGCGGTTGCTAAAGACTGGCCACTCTATCAACTGGACGTGAAGAATGCATTTCTGTATGGAGACTTGCAGGAGGAAGTCTATATGCAACAGCCACCTGGTTTTGCTGTTGAGGGGGAGTGTTCCAAGGTTTGCAGATTACATAAGGCCATCTATGGCCTTAAGCAGAGCCCCAGAGCATGGTTTCAGAAGCTTTCAGACCTCTTTGAGAAACAAGGATATAAACGCTCCAATGCTGATCATTCCTTGTTCGTGCAGAAGACGGCGAGAGGTATCATTGTAATCATGGTTTATGTTGATGATATCTTGATTACAGGTGATGATGACCAAGGCATTAAGCAGGCAAAGGAAAGGCTGGGGACCGAGTTTGTCACCAAGGACTTGGGAGTCCTTAGATATTTTCTGGGGCTGGAATTTGCTAGAAATCCATATGGATTAGTCATGACACAGAGGAAGTATGTCACAGATCTACTGAGTGAGACAGGTATGCTAGGGTGTCGACCTGCTACGACGCCAATGGATCCTAGCATGAAGCTGTATGATGATGACACAGAAGAGGTGGATAAGAGAAGGTACAGAGAACTGGTAGGCAAATTACTGTATGTCACGATCACTAGACCTGATATACAGTTTGCAGTGAGTCGTGTGAGCCAGTTCATGGAGCAACCGCGTCAGGCCCATATGGATGCAATACACATGATTCTGAGATATTTAAAATCATCTCCAGGTGCAGGCTTGCTATTTAAGAAAGGAAAGGAGATTTCTGTTACAGCATGTGCGGATGCAGACTATGCAGGATGCCCTAAGGACAGGAAGTCAACATCAGGGTTTGCAGTCTATGTTGGAGATGCTCTAGTTTCGTGGAAGAGCAAGAAGCAGACAGTAGTAGCTAGATCCAGTGCTGAATCAGAATATAGGGCTATGGCCCAGGCTAGCACAGAAATGATGTGGGTGAAATCCTTACTTGCAGATCTATGTCTTGATATACCTCTTCCTATGATGTTGGAATGTGACAATCAGGCCGCCTTGTTCATTGCAAATAACCCAGCTTTTCATGAGAGGACCAAGCATATTGAGGTCGACTGTCACTACATACGTGACATGATTCAGAAGGGGTTCATTGCTACATCTCACGTCACATCAGAGAATCAGACTGCTGATATTTTCACCAAGGCATTACTTAGAGGCCCATTCCAGAAGTGTGCGTCCAAGCTGAGCATGATTGATATCTATGCTCCATCTTGAGGGGGAGTGTTGACGCATATAAGCTATTTGTATCTCTTTGTCATTTTATTTTCTTGTTATTCTCTTTATGTAATTTACCCATAGGCTACTCTCCTATATAAGAGAGCCTAGGGCTATGGAATAGAACTACCTCATTCTCTTTTCACAACAGTTATGGCGCAATGGAGCACATAGATTGATGTGGGTTTGAGCGGTGCTAGCGGACTTACCTCTTCCTATGCGGTTACAATGTGATAACCATACCATTTTATTTATTGCAAACAATCATGCCTTTCATGAGAGAACTAAACGTAATGGGGTAGATTGCCACTATACACGAGACATGATCTAGGAAGGCTTTATCTCTACTTCCCATGTCAGTTCATGAGATCAAACTGTGGATATTTTCACCAAGTCTTTGCTCAGAGAGCCTTTTCAGAAGTGTTTATCCAAGCTAAGCATGATTGACATCTATGCTCCATCTTGAGGGGAAAAGTAGAGACATATTTATGTTTATGTATTGTTTTCTTAGTTTACTTTATTCTATATATCTTATGTAATTTACCCATAGGTCTCTTCTATATATAAGAGAGCCCTAAGGTTCCATGGAATAAACATCTCTCTTTCTCTTCCCAACATGAGTCATTATCTCTCTTATACAAGAGATAAAATTATCGAATCACGAATATATAGAAGGGACCGAACTGTCAGGAGGCTCTGATTTTTCGTCTACACGAGCAGAAGCGGGATATCCATGCTTCTGATAGCATGCATCTTCTGAATGACCAGGATGATGCCAACAGGTGCATGAACCACGTTGACATCTGCCTCATCTGCAACGGGGACAATTCCATCTGAACTGAGTAATATCTCCTCTACCGTGAGATGCGGCCATCGCTGAGGAGGTCTGTGTCGTTGTCTGGATAATGATCCTGCCGAGTCGCATGTATGGGTCCTCCGTGGGAGATATACCTACACCAGTAAGAAGTTGGGTGTGTGCTGCCTCGTACTCAGGATCAAGAGCAACCGCTAAAACTCCAACCACCGCGATGTTCCTGTACGTCATCTGTTGCTCAGTAGATGTGGTTACAGGCATGAAACTATGAAGCTTCTCGAACATGTCACGAAATGAAGAGTAGATTTGGCCGTGAAGATGTCAAACTGCAACTAAAGAATCTTGGCTTCATTCCTTGCTTGGTCATATGTGACTGTCAATATATCCCACATCACCTTAGCCATGGGCTGGTTTACTATATCATTGGCAATCTCTGCAATGAGAGTCCCAGGGAGTCAAATATGCACATATACCTCATCTTGCTTCTACGAAGCATTGTCCCGGTCTTATCCATCGGCTTCGGCTGTATCAGAATGTGCTCCTTGCTATTGCATTGCATGAGGGTCAACAACCGTGTGGATCACAACTCATAGTTGGTACCATCCATCTTAACGATGGGAGCCGACCCCTTGAATGCATCGGTTGACGACTCGACTGGGGCAGTAGACCGATCTGAACGAGTCTGTACAAGCATATAGAAGATTGGTTGTACGTTCATACTACCGTCCCCTTTAATATGAATCTGCGCTGGGGCTAAAAAAGATGATTTATAAGTATGGAATCACTTTTTCCGATCAAAATCAGACCACATGGCTGATCTAGGTAGTGCCAGAGGAGATTAGATAACCAACGACGGTACTAGGAAGGGGACCTAGCGGTAGCACGTGGCGTTGGCGATAGCGCATCAGCCCTCTGGTGGCATCACGGGGGCCCTAGAAGGCCCAGTGATGGCACAAGGAGGCCCTAGGTGGGCTGGCAACGATACAAGGAGGCCATATGGGGCAATGACGAAAGGAGTCCTTGGAGGGGCCCGATGATGACACAATCAACCCTTTGAGGGGCCTGGCAACGACACTATTGGGGCCCTCAATGATAGCACACATGGAGGCAGGGGCATGTGGCTAGTCTACAACGCGCAAGGAAGAGAGAGAGAGAGGGGTAGGGGGTGGGGTTAGGGTACAGGGTACGAGAATTCTGGTCTAGGACTGTCGCTTTGATATCATGTAGAGAGAAAAGAATGAATTGTTTATTCATGAGACCCTAGGGTTCTTTTATATAGAGGATAAATTTATTTGGGCAAATTACATAATATAGACTGCAAGAAATTAAAATATATGAAACTATGAAAGATAAATAATATCTCAACAAGAAGGGAACAAGATGCTAGCAAAGTTGATTTCTCTTCGAAGAAAAAAGAAGAGGGGGATTGAATGGAAGCAACACTCGATGCAGAGGGACACACGAGCACACGATTTTTCCATGTGATGGCTAATGGGTGTCAAAGGCGCAATTTGATCCATACGATTGAGATGGTTATTGTGATGTGCTGAGGCATTATTTCCTGTAGCTCAGTAGGGCCTGGAAGAGATGTTCCACACATGAGTGATTTGTAATCGGAAGAGTTGTTGCTACATTGCTTGCTCTTGGAGGTTAAGCTTGCCACTTGATTTGGATGCGGACGACTCTCTAGGTCTAGATGGGTTCCTAGCCACCCTTTTCCGAGTGTTTTGGGGTTAGGTGAGTTAGGAGCATGGCCTCAAATTTCAGCGAAATTCGGTCGAATTTCTGTCGAATATCGATATCCAGTTGAAATCGAAATTCGATCGAAATGACCGAAATATGGGGGTCCTAATACAAAAAATGAACGAAATGACCGAAATTCCAGTTGAAATTCCACCAAAATTCCACCGAATTCGGTTTTGGTCGATACCGAAATGGTGACCCAAACTGACATTTAGGGTCTTGGTTAGGAGACATTAGATGTGATGGGGGAGATGTGTCAGAGGAATGGTGATTTCGAGCATTTGAATAAGTTTTTGCTGTTTCTTCTGCCAAAGAAGGATGCGATGCGCTGTATAGAGGACTTGCGGCCTATTCCTCTGTTGAATTCTAATTATTTCATTGTGGCAAATGTGCTAACTAACAGGTTGCGGGAGGTCTTTAGCTCTGTTATTGACGTGGCGCATGCGGTATTCATCCATGACCGTTGCATGATGGATGGGGTTGTTTTGGTGTTGGAGATTGTTGTGGAATATCGAAGGAGGAAAATAAATGTGTTCCTATGGAAAGTGGATATTTTGAAGGCTTATGATTGCATTGATTGGAGGTTCGCTTGTGCGTCTCTACACCATAAGGGATTCCTAAGTGAGTGGATTGATTAGATGAAGCCATGCGTGATGATGTCCTCGTATGCTATGTCAGTGAATGGAAGCAAGAAGGCAGTTTTTTTTCAGCCGATGTGCGGGGTGAGACAGGGATGTCGTTGGCACAATTGTTTTTGTTGTGGTTGCAAATGCTTTGGCTAAAATGTTAGCGTAGTCTAGTGAGGGTGGTTTTCTGGAAGGCTTCAGCCTTCAGTACATGGAAAAACTCAATCCTTATTCAATGGAAAACAGAAAATATGTCAAAAATGATTCATAACCTCATTTTCTAAAATTTCTCCGCCGTTTTCCGATGGACTCACCAACTTTACTTTATACCTTGCTACTTTCAAATCAGGTGTAGCAAAGCCCAAGTACAAGCGAAATCTCTTTCTTGAACACACACAAGAAATGATTTTTCCTCTTGTAGGAAGGAGCTTGCATCTCAGCAATACAGTTTATCAAAAATAATGAAATAGAAGAGCTTGGTTAGATTTCTTAAACTTGCTAATGAAATGAATTGACTTCCCTAAGAAGCATGATGAATCACGCATAGTATCAGAAGCAAATTCAGTCGGGCTTTTTGGGAACTGAAGCGAATCGGAACTCAACACTTTTCTTGATCTTGAAGATAGCATAGACAGAGTATGCGTTTAGTCTGGAGATAAAGGATATAAAGAACGAGTACTTGAGTGCTTAGAGAAAATGTTGGAAGTGTTCTTAATGATGAAGGAATGATCCTTCTTTTACAGGGAGAAAAGGATTGTGGTTGGATGAGTTCGAACCTCACTTTTGACCAAAAGATGCTTCTCAACGCTCATATGCAACGTCTAGTTTTTGATGAAGTCATAAAACACAATATTAGTCGACTAGCTAAAAGATTAGCTGACTGATTTGGAGTAGACGGCTAGGTGTTAGTGAGTAGTCAACTAAAATTTTCAACATTTATTACTGATTTTACTTAGCCATAAAATGAGTCGATTTGATAAACAAGGTTAATCAACTGAAGCACAATTACTTGACTGAAACAAGACTTAATTGACTGAAATGGGATTTAACCTCCAACGTGCTGGTTGGTCAAATTCTTGACTTTGTTGACCTTGGACCAGTCAGCTGGCCTTAGGGCTGAGTTGACTGAAACACAATTTTGTGATTCATAGGGATATTTAATTAAGGCTCTTTTACATGGATCATAATAAAAATAAAATACAGCTGCGGAGCTTCTTCTTTATATTAGGTTCATGTTGTAGAGCTTTATATTCCTTTGGTCTACAATGTCCTTCAGATTGATTCAGAATTTCAGAGTATAGCATTATTGTAATTCATCAATCGGCATTGCATAGACATCTCAATGCATTATTCAACGTTTTATAGTTTGGATTCTATGCCTACATGAAACACATTTTCCCAACATATTTGTATAGCAGATAATACTCAACTTCATTATAAAAAACACAACAGGACTTGGTGAACTAACAACGAGTACTTTGGTAGGCACACTGAAATAGGAAGGATTGCATCTCCTTTTAATTTTGAGGTCATTGTCGCACAATATACTATATACCTAGTGGACCCCGTCAGAAGTAACAATGGTAGCACTGCACTTTTAGTTTTATGGTCATTTTTCTTGTCTACAATTGTTAGCCAGCATGGGCCTGTATTCCTCTTTTTTTAAGGCATGTGTACTTGAAAAATCTAATATTCAATTATTCTTTATATAGTGTCAGATTTTGCTTTTTCTCAATCTCTCCTACAGTATATGATTTACCTCTACGAAGTTTCTATGCTTAAACGAGTGTATAAACACCTTTTGGGCGAGTCTCACTTTGGACGCACACCCTTTTTTCCTTTTAAAAGTTCTATATAATACTGCTCACTATTATGAAGAATACAATCCCACCAACTGCTCTATTACTTTTAGCTTCAATGATCAGATTGAGTTTGCTCCTTGATTTTATGATTAACATTGTCTCTTGAGTCATAAATATGGTGTTGCAGGGGTCCAAACGATTTACATTGTTAGGGTCATCTGTTTATGATTTTTTGGTTTCAAATGCTCCGTGTCATAAGCTTGCTTTCTGATGTGTGTGTATTTGGGGCAGGATCACCGTAAATTTAGTCAGAGATATTATGAGTTTCTTGATAACTTCAGTGCTCCAGAAGGGCCAATTTTTTTGAAAATCTGCGGTGAAGCTTCATGCAATGGGATAGTTAATGACTATATTGCGGTAAATTCCATTTATCTATTTAATTTCCAATCACGCCTTGTATCTGTTCCTGGGAATGGCTGGTGGAATTCAAGTCAAAAACCTCCAAGGCTTCATTGGTCTTTCTAGTTTTATAGCCTGCAGATATTTGAAAGCAAATTTTATTTAGTGAAGCTGGTAGAACTGGCTAATCATTTTAAATATGGTTTTGCTGCTCCAAGGATCCACCACGTCTCTGTTCGTTGGGATGGCTGGTGGAATTCAAGTCAAAGACTTCTACAACTTCAGCGGTCTTTTTAGTTTTATTGCCTGCAGATATGACACAAGCTTTTATTTAGTGAAGCTGGTAGAACTGGCTAATCATTTTAAATATGGTTTTGCCGTTTCAATGATTTTGTGGATATTGTGATAAGAGATTAAAGTAATTCAGGTGCACATCTTAAATATGCTTGCGTAAGCATTTAGCTTGTAGTCTGTAAACAATGCAAGAAAGCAGGATCAGCAAGTCAAAGTGCAGTTAAAACCATTTATACTAAGTATCCATTACACAATTGAAACAAGAATGTAGCTATATCTCTGTGCCAGCATGGAAAATTAACCAGGTATTTGTTCACCAGAACACGATCTGATATTAAACCTAGAAAGAAAAATCAAGACATTCTGAATACCTTTTTATCTAGTTTAACCACTACTGTTTATCAAACAACCATTATAGTAATCACATTGGGAAACCACATCGCGACATCTTGGATTCTGTTTTTTGTTTCTTTTCTTTTGTGGAATTTATTCATGTAAAACACCAAATATATCCCTGTTTTCCCTGGATAATTTATTTGAAGTATTTTTATATCAGGTTTTGGCAAAAAAGTTTGGTGCTGCTGTGGTAACTCTGGAACATCGATATTATGGGAAAAGCTCCCCTTTTAAGATGCTCACTGCAGAAAATTTGCAATACCTCTCCTCGAAGCAGGCTCTCTTTGATTTGGCTGTATTTCGCCAATATTATCAGGTTGTTGTTGACAACTGATAGGTAGACGGATAGGTAGATATGCTTGTTTATTTTAGTAGATATGTTACATGCTATGTGATAAACCTAACTAATACAATTTGTACAGCCTGGGCAAAAATATTCCCTTGGATGAAAGAACGTTGTGACTTCTAAAAAATGCAAATTTGATATCTTAGTAGTCACATTTTTGGAGGGAGATTCCCAGCACGATTTGCTACTTTTGCCGTATGGGTACCTGGTAGGGTTGTTTTGTTAAGTTATTTCCATCTTGAACATTCTTTTTTTTGACGCGCAAGAAAAGGGGGAGACACTCAACGGTGTTCGCCCCAGTATATTAATAAAAAAAAGAGAATAAACAAAAAGACGAGAAAAAGATGAAAAAAAGAGAAAGGCAAAAGCTGTACAAACAAACTCCACAGCCCTCAAAAAACAAAAATCGCACTGGGGCCTAAACCGCAACCCAATCATCCACAAGTCTCGCACAGTGAATAAGCACGTTGTTCTTGTAAAAGCGTTGGCCCGAGAAGAGGGCTTCATTCCCCCCAACCAAATCGACCACAACCTCGCAATTGGAAGCAAGATGTCCCTTCTCTCCATGTTTCTGTTAAGCACCAGCGACTCACAAAAGGCCGTTAAGTCATCCGTTCTCACCCAATCCACATCCACTTCCTCCCAAACCCCTCCGACCGTGGGGCAACCGAAGAATAAACTGCCGAATCGCATAACACACAAGTATTGGAAATATTGCCCATTAGCCTTGCACAACGATCTCTCGTCATCAACCTCTGCCTGCGGAAAAGCTATAAGAAGAAGCCAAGGCGCTCGGGGATCTTAAGGCCCTAGAAAAAACAACAATCGCGCACCAGCATGTCAGACCGCGCCGGCAGGGGCGGAGCCAACGCCCCATTAGATTTCCGCGTCGAAAAGGGACCGCCACTCGAGGCCCAGTGATCCCGACCATCGTTAGGCCTACCTGCATCACCGATGGCGTCCAAAAGGGAGAGAAAATCATCAAGCCTCTGATCCGAGAAATTTGCCAGGAAAGGCGGACACCAACACCCATCCGCCCAACAAGAGGCGATAGAGGCATCTTTGTCAGCCGCCATCGCAAACAAACGGGGGAAACACACATTCAAGGACCCCCTTCCCGTCCAATCGTCTTTCCAAAATTTAAAAGACTCACCATTCCCCAACACCGGCATAAACAACGACAGATTCCTTTCAAACATCTCCAGCACTCCATGCCAAAACGGAGTTTGAGCTCCGACCACACCAACCCTCCCCTCCACCTCCCTGCCATCCCCATGAATCTCCCGCAAGATGCCGGTAAAGAAGTTATCCATCTTGAACATTCTTTGTGTGTGTGTGTGGTGGTGATGGGGGGAGGGGGGGGGTTATAATGGTGAGGGTATTTATTGACATTGGGTGGTAATCCTATTTATTTCGTCTAAAATTTTAGGAAAATCATTGTTTTATTTACAAAAAAATTCTCTTCGCATCATATAGTTGTCTTATTGCATTATTACAACGTTAAGTTTAAATGGAAAAAATGTCACGTAATGCTCTATAATCTAACAAAATTAAACGAGGACAACCTGCACAACAGTTGTGACCACATCACGTATGCGGTTTTCAACACCACATTTTTTATGTAAGTGTTCTATCTAGTGATATTTGATTCTTTAAAGAATATAAATTTCGGAAGCAAAATCAGGATAAAAGAATAAAAACATTGAGAAACACCAGGGTTTGACATGGAACCCTACTTACTAGGTGCAAGATGAAATCACCGTAGAACACCTCAAAGAGCTAGGTTTTCTATATGAATCTCTCAAAGGTCAAGAGGTATGGGGATCTTTATATAAACCCTATCAAGACATCAAAGTTCCACTAGTGGTCCATGTGGGAGTAAATATGAAAGTAGTTTAATTTGACCATGGAGGATCCAATTATCCATCTAATAGATACCCTAACACCCCCTCAAGACAGATCTGAGAAAGTTGTATCTTGTTACAAAAGAAAAGATACACAACTTATCTTCACTCGATATATCTTGAAGGAGATGGGAGGAGACCTGTTCGAAGTAGTCATTGTTGGGAGGAAAATCGCGTGGAGGGAGTCACACTAGGAGGAGACCTGTGCTTGGAGTCAGTTGGTAGGCAGTAGGTGTACTAGATTATTGATCTTCATGCACTATATTTATGGGAAACAGAAGTCTGAGATGATTCCAAGTAGTAGTAGATGTTCATATGAAGTAGTTGATGTTGGACATCAGAAGTAGAATGGTCATCTCTCATAGGCAGATTTTAAGAGTATGACCTCTCCTGTATGTGAATCCTGCGAAGGGCCTCCCCCATATCTATGGGGTCCTCGAGTCAGTTCTCATATATAGGGACTCTAGAGATGAGCTCTCTTTCTAAGGAGCCATGAGTAGAGGAGGATGAACACGATAAAGATTCTGAGATATTGCTGGAAAAATAAGTATGCCTTACTCTCATTCCCCTTTCTCCTATACTTGTCGGGAAAATGTAAGGATAGTTAATCGAGTTGGGATATCAAATAAAGCGGGGGGATGTAAGCAAACAAATTCATCTTCTTTATCTTCCTCTTTTTTTTCGTCGTTCTTTTTTTTCTCACATATATATATATATATATCTCGTATGATAGTCCCCCATTTTTTTCATACGGTTGCCTTTTTCTTTAGGCCTTCATTATTTTTTTTTCGAATTGGGCCCTTTTTGGGCCTTTATAATATTTCCAAGGTAAAAATAAAACATGGCACAATTTCATCTGTGCTAGTTATTTAAGGCCCCTGCCCCTGATCGCCTTGACTCCACTACCATTGGTATTTGTAGAGATATATTTATGATCATGTGTACTATTTCTTATTTGTCTTTTCATATGTCTATCTTATGTGATTTACCCATAGATATCTCTCTATAAGAGAGCCTAGGATTCTCGGGAATGATAACTTTTTATTCTTTTCCAATATGGTATCAGAGCAGTAGTCTTAGGTCGGAGCTCTCATATCCTAACCCTAACTACACATGCTGCCCCCCTCCATTCTAGGCGCCGCCACTGCCCTCCCTCTCCTGGGTAGCCGCTGTCGGCCCCTCATCCAGGCATCGCCATAGCCACCCTCTCTCTCCTGGGAAGCCACCGCCGCCCTCTCATCCGGGCACCACCTCCCCCTCATCAAGGCGCCACCGTCCTGCCGACGGCTTCTCTTCTTAATGGGCACAACCACCGCTGCCGCCAGTCCTTGCCGTCGTCGACAGATCTCTCTACAATCCTCCGTGCTTGTATCGAGGTCCGCTCGTATTAATGGATTTGATTGCACAAGTCTATACATGCAATCAAAACCTCATATGTCTGTGTAGACATTTGTCTATTGGTCTACAAAATCCTAGCTTTCTTCATCCAGCAATATGTTAGAGAGGCAAGGTCGATATCCCTGCCACATGCACTTTCAGAAATCCAACACCGATCGTCAAGATTGACGGGACGAACTACGAGCTCTGGGCCATGCAGTTCATGAGCCTTATGAAGTCTACAATAAGAAACATATTCTTACCGAGGAAGAGCCGGTTGAGAAAACTATGGTCAACGTGAGGCAAATGATGCATATGTCAAGGTTTAGCTTTCTGGTACATTGACACATGTTACTCCAAGCATGGTTTTCCCGCATCAACCTGTATAGCAGAGCAAATAGAACCCCATGTTGCTTCCTCTTCATATCGAAGGTTTGATGAACTCATAGCTCGATTAAGGGATATTATGCCTCCTGCTTCTTCACCTACCACAGGAGGCTACTCAGATATTGCTGCTTCTGCCTTTGCCAGTACCTCTGCCACTGCCAATACATCAGGTAGTATCTATGCTTTTACTTCTTGTCATGGATTTGAGATTATGGAATGGATTATGGACTCCGGGGTGATACATCTCATTCGTGGAGATAGAGACCAGCTTGCAGCGTATAGACATGTTCCTCCAGGGAGAACTTTCGTAATAGCCGATGGGATTCATTCTTCGATCTCAAGACGGGGGATCAGTTTGACGCCATCGATGCGTCTATAGAATGTGTTACACGCACCTGATTTTTCCATGAATTTGTTATCTATTAGTTAGATTACGAAGGATTTGTATTGCCGGGCTATTTTTGACCCATCGTCTCCTGTTTTTCAGGACATTCTTATGGACAGGGTGATTGGCTGTGGCCATGAGCTGGGTGGCTTCTATCACCTGATCTGAACTCCATAAGCCGGCCTATCCTCTCATTCAACGGGACCAACCTCTCCCTTCACTTGGCACATGCATTTTGGTCACCTTCCACTTCGAAAGATGTGTCATGTTCTGCCACAAATCTCACCTCGTTTTTCCGTCCAATGCGAGGCATGTCAGTTGGGAAAGCATCAACATTCTGCTTTTCCTAGTCGTCAGAGTCGAAGCAGTAGCTCCATTTTTGAGTTATTTCATGTTGGTATTTGGGGTCCAACTCGTGGTCTCGATCACCAGGGACACATGTTTTACCTAGCCGCAATTGATGATTTTTCTCATTTGTCATGGGTCTTTCTTTTGAAGAATAAATATAAAGCATGGGATGCTATCAAAACTTTTATCAATGAAGTATATAATAGTTTTTCTTCATTAGTGAAATTTGAAGAATGAATGCAGGCTGGCTAAATAGAGAGGAGCCTCTGTTGTTCTCTGTGATAAGAAAATTCCTTTAAAAATTAAAGGAAAGTTTCATAAAGCAGCTGTGAGACCTGCTATGCTTTATGGATCTGAATGTTGGCCTGTGAACCATAGACATGTGCAGAGAATGGCTGTAGCAAAAATGAAAATACTAAGATGGATGTGTGGGCACACACACACTCATGTAAAGATCGGATTCAGAATGATGCAATTAGAAAGAAAGTTGGTGTAGCTCCGATCGAGGATAAGATGTGAGAAATCAGCTTAAGATGGTTTTTTCATTTGCAAAGAAGATCATCTGATGCACAAGTTAGGAGATGTGAGTGTTGGGATGTTGAGCCGGCTAAGAGAGGGCGAGGACGACCTAAGAAGTGTTGGAAAGAGACTATACAAAGGGATCTTAGTTTTTTGGATATAAGCCTGAGATTGACTCCGACCCTACTTAATTGTGGGAAAAGGCTTTGTTGTTGTTGTAATAAAATTTGTGAGAACTGATAATGCTTTGGAATTTTGTACGCATGCTCTCTTAAATTTATTTTCATCCCTTGCTATTATTCATAAAACATTGTGTGCCTATACTTCTCAACAGAATGGTGTTATGTTAGGGCTGATTTTACATTTTTTAGTCGGTGATGTATTTCTCTCCTACAGATGATGGGTTGACATCATCATATTCAGATGATGAGGTCTACATGCTACCTCCTATGAGCACATCACCATTCCGGTCTGTGCCGGTTGCTCCAGTCCAACCACCACCTTCTCCACCTACATCACCACCTCCTATACCACCTTTCGTACATGTTGTTTCATCATTTCCACGTCACTATGCACTTCGGTCATCTTCTGTTCATGGTCTATGCACGTCATCCAGCATGCCTCAGGTATGTTCTTAATACAAGGTTTCTAACAATGGGTTTAGAGATGTGTTTGAGCATGAACCTTTGCAGGAGGCTAGCACTCAATGAGGAGATTCCCAATGACCTAGATGTTCCTATTGCCATTCGAAAGCAGAAGCTTACTTGTATCACATATCAACTAGCTTCCACGATCTCGTTTGATCGTTTGATAAGGGATTTCAGGAAGTTTCCTGCTGCACTATCTACTGTGGCAATATCATGGGTTTACCAGGAGGCATTGGAAGACATTCAGTGGCGTCTAGCTATGGAGGAGATGGCTATCCTATAGTCACGTGGTACATGGAGTCTGGTTCTTGCTTCAAATGGGGCATCTATTGTCAGTTGCAAATGGGTTCTTATAGTGAAACACAATGCAGATGGAAGCATTGATCGTTACAAGGCCATATTAGTTGCACGAGATTTTACTCAGACGTATGGCGTGGATTATCTGGACACCTTTTCACCTATAGCTCGCCATTATACTCTACGAGTTCTTCTATCAGTTGCATTGGTACATTATTGGCCCTTATTTCAACTTGATGTTAAAAATACATTCTTGTATAGTGATCTCCAGAAGAAGTCTACATGCAACAACCTCCGGGATTTGCTGCTGAGGGGGAGTGTCAACAGGTTTGTAGACTTCACAAGGCAATATATAGCCTGAAGCAGAGTCCACATGCATGGTTTCATAAGCTCTCTGATTTAATTGAAAAGCAGGGATTTAGAAGGTTAATAGAGGACATCCACATGTACCGTCATTATCACGGTCTATGTTGATGGCATACTTGTTACATGATATGATGTGCACGGGATAAAAATGACAAATGAGTTTATGGGACGTCAGTTTGTCACCAAGAATCTTGGTACCCTAAGGTATTTCTTGGGGTTAGAGTTTGCTAGGAATTAACAGGGACTTGTGATGAACCAAAGGAAGTACGCCACATATATGCTTGTTGAGACATGTATGATTGGGTGTATTCCTGCCACTACTCCTATGGATCTCAGTGTGAGACTCTATGATGATGATACATGTGAGGTATACATGAGAAGATATAGAGATATGGTGGGAAAACTTCTCTATGTTACTATCACTAGACCTGATATCTCTTTTGCAGTTAGTAGAGTGAGTCAGTTCATGGAGCAACCCCAATAGGTACACATGGATGTTGTATACATGATATTGAGATACCTGAAGTCATCTTCAGGTGCATGCATGGTATGAAAAAGGCTAGTCTCGGGGTTGTCGAGGCAAAACGAGGCGATGCTTTTTTGCCTCGAGGCGGACACCTCATATGGTATTTATGAGGTGTGCGCCTCAGAAGTTCGAGGCAGTTCGAGGCGGAATGAGGTATTCTGTGAGGCATTTTCTGGAGTTTAAAGCATTTTCTAAATATTTAAATTGTTTTATTAGTAGTTGTAGATGCTTATAAATGTATAGTTGTCTAGGATATATATATATATATATTTACAAGATGAATGCTTGGCATTTTAAGTTCGTTCATATTCATATTGAGCATTAAACTTGTCTAATTTTTTCAAGAAATTCTTAATATTGCACTTTTTAATACACAATCCATAAAGCTTAAAGAAAAGCTAGTGTTAAGAGAAGTGACATAATGAGCGATGTAATATACTAACTAGAAAAAATAAGATTAGATTTAAGTCATGTTAATGTTCTCATATTTTATATATTAGTCATATAAAAAGTACATCTAATCATAGTTTTATGCATCGTAATATTTTTAGCAAAAATATGTTATCTTTGATACTTTAATGACAATTATAGCCAATCAAGGTTCAGGAAAGCGGCATGAGTATACGTTCGGATATGTCACTGAATAGCGATTAAGCGGTATGCAGGGTATATGCGGTTCTACGCGGTTTTCTATTTTTTATTTAAAATAAATAAATATTTACGAAAGTGACTACAACTAAACTGAATTTATAAATAAATGTGATTCAACAGAAGATCTAAGAAAAATAATTTTCAAGTAGAGCTCAAAATAGTACAACTAAATATGAAAATCATCAAAGATAGTATTACATAATCTGATTTAATATATAGAATCAAAATACTACAAGATCCGAATCTTAAAATCTGGATTCGATTACCCAACTAGACCTTAAGTAGGTGCACGGAGCGCATATGTGCCCGCACAACCTGCATATGCGGGCCATATATGCGCAAATGTCACATAAAGCGGGGCTTCAGATAATCGGTGCTGTGAGGAGGCTGCTTAGGCATATGCGGCCGCACAGACCGCTTTCATGAACAGAGTAGCCAATAATTCTATTTTTTATCTGGTAGAAATTTAGTAGATAGATTTATGAAAATTTGTACCCACTTAATGGTCTAGTGGTAGTATAGTGTGTCGACAACACAAAAGACCAGGGTTTAAATCCCACTCTTGCAAGGGTTGCGTTAGGTAGCTGACGACCAGCGTAAAAAATAGTCGAATCTTTCTACATGGATTTGACCAAGAATCCATGTATCCGACCCTACTTAAAGTGGGAGAGGGCTTATTTTTTAGGTTTATGAAATTTACATATCCTTTCTTTCACGTTCTTATCTTTATAACTTCATTATATATTACAATGTTATATATTATATTATATGCATGCCAATTTAGATAATTTCGTCAGTAAATATATTTATTATAGTTTTTAAAGTATTTTTCTATATAAATCGAGGCTTACACCTCGACCGCCTCGAGGCTATGCCTCGCCTCGCCTTCAGGGAAAATGCCTTGTTTTGCCTTTCGTTTTTTCAAATCTTGGGTGCAGGATTGTTATTCAGGAAATGAACAAATCTTAATATTACATCATGTGCAGATGCAAACTATGCATGATGGCCAAAGGACAAAAACTCCACTTTAGGTTTTGCGGTATTTGTTGGCGGTTCTCTAGTCTCTAAGAAAAGTAAGAAGCAAACTGTGGTTTCTAGGTCAAGTGCTGAATCTAAATATAGGGCTATGGCACTAGCAAGCACAAAGATGATGTGCGTTCGAGCACTGATAGCAGATTTACATATAGATGTTCCTCTCATTTATTACAAACAACCCCGCATTTAATGAGAGAACTAAACATATTGAGGTGGACTGCCACTATACACGGGACACGATTTAGAAAGGTTTTATCTCTACTATTCATGTCAGTTCATGAGATCAAACAACATATATCTTTACCAAGACTTTGCTTTGAGGATCGTTTTAGAAATGTTCATCCAAGCTGAGCATGATTGACATCTATGCTCCATCTTGAGGGGGAGTATAGAGATATATTATGATTATGTGTATTGTTTCTCTATTTATCTTTTCTCATATCTATCTTATGTAATTTACTCATAGGCCTCTCTATATAAGAGAGCCTAGGATTCTCAGGAATAATAGCTTTTCATTCTTTTCCAACAGTATCTATCTTGGTGAAAACAAGGAAGACACATCGGCTGCACGTCATCACCGTCGATGTGATGGAGAAGGGTCTGTGCCGCCGGCATGAAGGAATGAGCACGAGGGGTGCGTATTTACTGGTAGCAGGAGGTTCCATCGCCGCCACCTAGAGTGGAGGTGGCTTGAAGGGAAGGAAACTCCACCTTGGTGGGGGGTCTGGAGTAGGGATGAAAGTGGATTGGATATGGATCATATATGACTATTTTAATATCCGTATCCGCTTCATCTATATTGAATGTAAGTACGAATATAGATATGAGTCGGATATGAATTTAGAGAACCATTTCCTAACATAATCAGATACACATTTCAGATTGAATAGTCATCAAATACGAATGGGAATCATATAAAGAGCGAATGTGAATGCCAATCGACTTGTAATAGAATACAAATACAATCAAATACAGAAAATTATGAATTTAAATCTTGTGAATGGCAGTAGACTTAAAATAGGATACAAATGCAATTGAATAAAGACAATTCGAATTTGAAGATAGTAAGTACCAAGTATGAAGCAAAGGATATGGAAATAACAACATAAATATGATACAAATGCAATCGAATAAAGACAAATTCGAATTTGAAGATAGTAAGTACCAAGTATGAAGCGAAGGATATGGAAATAATAACATCCAATTATATCCTATCCTTTTTCATCCCTACCCATGCTAAAAAAATCAACAATTTAATTTGCAAATAAAGATACATGTAATTCTTCTTGTAAAGAAGTCAATATTGAATGCAAATACAGAGACAGATATGAATTTAGGGAACCATATTCTAACATAATCAGATAAGATCGAATATATATCGAACATGAATTCGGATCAAATAAAGAGCTAATATAAATGCTGATTAACTTAAGATACTATACAATGCAATCAAATAAAGATAAATTACGAATTTGAATTGAATAAGTGTCAAGTATGAAGTGATTTAAAAAAGACACCATTACCACACACACACACACACGTTTGCGCGCGCGCGCATACACGCACACACACCATAATAAAGATATTTAGCAATCAATAAAGTTATAATTGTAGAAGGGATGCTCTACCATTATAATTGTCAAGGGGTTGAAGCCTACTTGAGGCTTCTCCTATTATGATTCCTGTGAAGTTGTTGACACAAATAGACAGTGGTTCTCGGAGATCGAGGGGTGCATGGACTTGGGTTTAGCCTAGTTGTTTATGAAACACAATATTATTTATATGTATGCATGCATGCACTATTCTGTATTTTGGTATTCGGATATGAATCTGGATTTTTTGGTGTTACCATATCTATATCCATCAACAACAAAGCCTTTTCTCACATTAAGTAGGGTCGGTTACATGGATTCTTTGCCTCTATTCAGATCTATCTTGGGCCATTCTCAGGCTTAGATCCAAAAAACTAATATCCCTTCGTATAGTCTCATTCTAACACCTCTTGGACCTTCCTTACCCTCTCTTAGCCGACTCAACATCCCAAAATTCACATCTCCTTACGGGTGCATCAACTGATCTCCTTTGCAAATGGCGAAACCATCTTAAGAGGTTTTCTCGCATCTTATCCTCATTCGGAGCTACACCAACTTTCCTTCTGATTGCATCATTCTGAATCTGATCTTTACGTATGTATCCACACATCCACCTTAGCATTTTGGTTTCTGCTACTGCCATTCTTTGCACATTTCTATGGTTTACCGGCAAACATTCAGATCCATAGAGCACAACAGGTTTCATGACCGCTTTGTAAAACTTTCCTTTTATTTTTAAAGGAATTTTCTTGCCAGAACGAACTGTAGAGGTTTCTCTTCACTTTAACCAACCTGCATTTATTATATGAGTAATATCTCCATCAATTCCCCCATCATGTTGCAAAATAGATCCCAAGTATCTAAAGAATCTTTCTTCTGAATGTTATCTTCGTCAATCTTCACTTCGATTCCTTCACCATTGCTTTCATCAAAAGTGCACTCAATATAGCTATACTTATACGAAATCCTTTAATCTCCAAAGCATGTCTCCGGATCTCAAGCTTCTCATTTACTCCATTTCATCAATCAACACAATATCATCAGAGAATAACATACACCAAGGTATCTCATCGTGGATGTTACTTGTCAACTTGTTCATAATCAAATTAAAAAGGAATGGACTCAAAGCTGAACCTTGATGCAGACCAATGTTGATGTCAAACTGGTCACTCTTCCCAAGTTGGACCTTACAGAAGATGAAGGCCTATCATACATATCCTTTATGAGGTAAATGTATAGGACACGTACTTGTCTCTTCTAAAAAGCTCCCTACATTATCTGTCGTGGGACAGAATCATAAGTCTTTTTCGAATTAATAAAAATCATATGGAGATTCTTCTTTTTAGCTCTATAAATCTCCATTGTTCTCTTTAGCAAGTGGATGACTTCAATAGTTGAGCGACCTAACATGAGTCTGAATTGATTTTCTTCTACTTTGGAAGCTTTTCTCAACCTTCTTTCTATCACAGGTTCCCAAAATTTCATAGTAAGACTAATCAGCTTGATACGTCTGTTATTTTAACAATTTGGAATGTCTTCTTTGTTCCTATAAAGAAGCACCATGATGCTTCTCCTCCAATCTTTAGCCATTTTCTTGCTTTACCAAATAACATTGAATAAATTTGTAAGCCAAGTCCAACCACACTCACCTAAAACTCTTTATACTTTTATAGGAATGTCATCGTATCCTACGCCTTTCCCATGTCTCATAACCTTTAAATACCCCTCTACTTCCTTCCTCTGTATTCGTTTATAGCTTGCACGATTCAATTAACTTTTACTACTAGCTAGATCTCTCAAAAGTGATCTCTCTATTTCCTTCCTTAATGAAAAGCTTATGGAAATACTGCTTCCATCTAGTAACAAACACGCAGGGCTGGCTATTGAGTCACGGCTCGACGAGCTAGGCTCAGGCTCGGCTCGATAAGGGCTCGTGAGCCCGGCTCGTTAGGCTATTGAGCCGAACTCGAGCCAGAATTTTGGGTTCGATAGCTTAACGGGCCGAGCTCGAACCAAGTCTCGCTCGGCTCGATAACTCAATAAGGGGCTCGATAAGGAATATATATACATATATTTTCTATATATTTTTATATAATACAAACAAAATAAAATTAGCCCTTTGCAATTTTTCCTCCACTAACTTTGTCCCTCTCATGAGTCATGAGTCACGACTCAATTATCAAAATCCCATTTACGCTCACACATTTGCCCTATGCCCACACGTTAGAAATTAGTAATTTTTTTATAAGCAAATATAATGGTACAATATATATTATAATTAAGATTTTATACATAACTTGGATAGTGGCCTACTGGTAAGGAGCACAGTCTTTAATAGAGCAGGTCTCGAGTTCGAAGCTGCACAAACACTTTTCCACCAAAAAGTACCCATTTTCCTTAACGAGCTCGATTTGGGCTCGAGCCCAGATCGAACCAGCTTGGTTGGGCTCGAACGAGCCCGAGCTCGAGCCTGAGCCCAGCTGGGCTTATCGAGCCCGAGCCAAGAGCGGGCTCGGCTCGTTGGGCTCGATAGCCAACCCTACAAACACGTGACCAAACACATGGCCTTCTTCATCCTTAATGTATCTCACTTGAGAATGGTCTCTGGTCTTTCTTTCTCTTGCATTGGCCAACCTAAATACATATCCTTCTGGCCCTCCTTAGAGTCAAGATTTTTGTACAAAACTTATAAACTTTTTACTTAGCTTCGCTTACAGCCTTCTTTGCTTCCTTCTTCACTATTTTGTAGTATGTGATATTTTTCTCCGTTCAAATCTTGGACATAGATTTAAAGCACGCTCTTTTAAGTTTGAGCTTCTCGTGTACCCCTCCACTCCACCACCAATCCTCCTTTTGGCATTGAGCTCCTCCCTTTGACTCGTCTAGCATCTCTTTGGCTACCCCTCGGATATGAGATGCTACTGCCTCCCACATCTCGCTTGTACTTCCGTTACAATCACAAGATAAGTCTTCAAAAACATTCTCCCCGAAGCTTGATTGCTTCAATTGAAGATTACGCCATCTAGTTCCAGTGATCTTGGAAACCCTCATTTTCTTTACCAGCGCTTTTATTTGTACATCCATGACTAGCAAACGATGTTGGGTTGTCAAACTCTCTCCTGAGATTACTTTGCACTATTTGCAACACAACTGATTTCTTCACCTCAACGTAAAGTAATCTATCTGTGTTCTAGTCGAACCACTCTTATATGTAGTTAATTTTCATCCCTCTTCTTGAAGAAAGTGTTTGCTATGAAAAGATCATAATACATTACAAAATACAGAATGACTTTTCCCTCTTTATTTTTATCCTCGAAGCCATAGCCTCCATGAACACTAATATATCCCGATGCATCTTTTCCCACATTTCCATTAAGATTTCCACCTAGGAAAATAATCTCTTTGTGGGATTCTTTGCATATTCTTATCCAAATCCTCCCAAAAATCTTGTTTAATCCTTCATCTAAACCAATTTGTCGAGCTTAAACTGAGATGATATTCAGAATTTCTTCTTTGAGCACCAATTTTAGCGAAATAATCCGATTATCAAATATTTGCATTTCAATCATATCCTTCAAATCCTTATGAACAACCACTCCAACACCATTTCTGCCCTTATCTTTACATAATACTAAAGTTTAAAGATTGTCTTCTCGATCTCCCTTGCTTTATCTCTAACCTATTCTGTCTCTTAGAGACATAGTATATGAATCTTCCTTCTTTCCATCGTATCTACTATCTCCTTCGATTTATCAGTCAAAGTGCCAATGCTCCAACTACCTATCTGCCACTTCCTTTGCAACCTCTTTTGTACTGACTTCTTTACTCTCATGCATCCATCATGCGAGATCCCTTGCAAATTTTGGACTGCATCCGGGCTGCGATCGAATGGAACTTACTTATTTACTTGCACACATTCCTCATGCAAGAACCCTTGAAAATTTTGAACTATATGATCTCTCTTGCTTTATCTCCAACCCATTTTCTCTTTGGGACATATTATATGGATCTCCCTTCTTTCCATTGTATCTACATCTCCATCGATTTGCCAGATAAAGTGCCAATTTTCCAACTGCCTATTTGCAACTTCCTTTGCAACTTCTTTTGTATCAACTATCTCCATCGGGCCGGGTGCTCAGATTGACTCTCCGACTCCTTTCTGGAGGGGGGGTCGTGGAGGTTTTTTCCAAAAACTTATCTTTGTTCAGACCGATCCTTGGTGGGGGTGAATCTTTCGCTTTTTGGTCGGACGATTGGACGGTAGGGGGGGGGGGGGCTCTGCTCGCGTTTCTCACGGTTATTTGCTCTCGCCGATGACAAAATGATGACGGTTGCAGCTTGTTGGTCGGATGGTAATTGGTGCCCGACTTTCTCCTCTAATTTCTCCGACCAAAGATTGGAGGATTTCTTGGATCTGCTGGATGCTATCAAGGAGGTGGGGTGCCCTTCGGAGGGGAGAGACCACTGGGGTTGGCGTGCGGGTCAGTTTTCGGTTAAAAAGGCCTTTGGGGCTATTTGCAGGCCTCCGCCTTCCCGTTCGGAAATTTTGATCCGCGATTGTGCGTTCCTCTGGGCACTCAAGCTTCCTGAGCGAATTGGTTTCTTCTTATGGCTGCTTCAGAGACAAAGGCTGATGACGAGGGACCGGTGTGCTAGGCTTCTTGGATTCACCTCTAACAGGTGCCTACTCTGCGAGGAGGTGGTTGAGTCCGCCGATCATCTGATCTTCAAGTGCCCCAAGGTGCTTCAGATTTGGCATGGGGCGGGCTTGGCCTGGTGTTGCCTGGAGAGTATCGAGACATTTTGCGGCTCGCTGGTGGTGAATAAGACTAGATCTAGGAAGGAGGTGATCTATCCTCTGGCCATCCTATGGGCTACTTGGCTGGGGAGGAATGCCTTGGTGTTCTCGGGGCAGCGCTTTTATAAGGAAAATGTGGAGGTACATGCCAAGTGTTTGGTGGAGGAGTGGATGTTGTAATTGGCCGCTCCGTCGGCCGTACTTTCTATATTTTTTCGTCATTCTGATCTCGATTTTTGAATAAAAGATGGGGCAAACAACAACGAGTGTCTCCCCCTATTTCAAGACTTCAAAAAAACCTCTTTTGGATTAACTTCTTTACTCGCATGCATCCATCATGCGTGAACACTTGCAAATTTTGGACTGCATCCGGGCGGCGATGGAACATAACTTGCTTATTTACTCGCTTGCGTTCCTCATGCGAGAACCCTTTAAAATTTTGAACTACATCCGGGCAGTGATGCAGCGACACTTGCCAACTTCTCATTGCATTCGGGCGATGCAATACGTCGCTAGTAGGGAACGCCTCTACGAAATAGAAATGTTTGCTTAAATCCATGTTGAAAAGATCCTAATTGTTTTGAGACAAATTCCTAAACAGTATTATTAAAAAGGACGCTATTTGGGAATTCGTTTCTTGTGCTGGCTGTCTGCTACCTAATGTTCAACCCTCCTCAATTAACTGGGCTTGGAACCGGTCATAACTGAGTTGACATATTCATATCCATATTTGGAATTTTTTTACAACTGATATCCATATTCGATCCATATTTGATTAATATTCAAATACGGATATTTATATTCGGTATTTTTTGATTATGATAAACGGATATTCGAATATATCCATATCAATTTTCATCCCTAAGCAATGGGTACTTTCATGTGTCTCAACTTCATAATTTAATCCAACACCTCAAACTTTTTTGTGTCATTCATTGTAGTACTGCGTGATTAATTCACTCCCTGCTTGTCTTTCCTCATTCTGTCTTGGCTTTAATATTGTTATTTTGTGCTGTCTTACTTTTTATCTGGCAGACGTTTGCAATGTTTTGTCCTTTGGGTTTTAAAATAAAAACTATCAAGTATCATGCTTCAAGTTCCTTCTTGAATTTTAGGAATCTGTACCTTGTTCCGAAGTTGCTGTGTTGAACATTTGTTATTTTAAAAAGTCAGTTTCTTGTGCCCCATGGAACTAATATGGTCTTTTATCCTGAAGGAAATCTTGAACAAAAGGTTCAACCATTCAGACAAGGAAAACCCATGGTTTGTCTTTGGAATTTCGTATGCCGGAGCTTTAAGTGCCTGGTTCCGGTTGAAGTTCCCTCACTTAACCTGTGGCAGTCTTGCAAGTTCAGCCGTTGTTCTTGCTGTCTACAATTTCACTGATTTTGACAAGCAGGTAGGCATCGGTACTTGCACAATCTTTTTGGAAATAATAATGCATTTACAATTTTGGATGTACATCAGTACACGCTTCAATTGCAATAATTTTATCAGGTTGGAGAATCCGCAGGTGTTGAATGCAAAGGCATCCTTCAGGAGACGACTAAACTCGTTGAAAAACAGCTTCTGAATGATGGAGCTGCAATCAAAAACTTGTTTGGTGCAGAGAATGTAACTAACCTTTTTCTATCACGGCCTTTTTTTTTATTTTTTATGTTTTGTTATATGAAACCCATGCTTTTTGAATCTGCATCCACACCATTTTATCTCTATGGCTCTTTGGATATTGAAGAGAGACTATAGTTCCTTGTTGAAATCAGTTCACATACCTATGCTTGTCAGCATGACAATCTCGTCTATACCAAGTTTACATACCTATATCTGGGGTTGGAGAGGGAGGGGAGTCGAGATTTGGAGAGGGAGGGGAGTCAAGGAGATTTCACCATATGATGCAGATTCTCTCATCACCCCTTTCCTTGAGGATGAAGTGAAAAAGGTGGTTTGGCAATTTTTTTTCTACAAGGAATTTTGGGATGTTGTGAAAGAGGATGTCATGACGGTAGGATGGGAGTTCTTGGAAGGGAACTCGAGTTTTGAGCGACTGAATAAAGCTCTCCTCTTTTTGCTGCCTAAAACGGAGGTATCTACCAATGTGGATGATTTCAGACCCATTGCTTTGTCCAATGCTATATGTTGGAGTATGTTAGTATATGCGTCACTTATATGGTATATGGGTAAATGGATCCTTGCAGGATCCATTTACTACATCCAGTTGTTTAGTCCCACATCGCTCTCTGTGGGATGTGGAGACTCATTGAGGGTTGTATAACAGTGAGAAAGTCAATATATACATCAGCCATTTGAGGCGTTCTCCCATGTTTTCATCCTGCTCCTTAGGGAGAGGATTCCACGTAAAATCCCAGCATTCCATATTATTTATCCTTTTCTCTGATATTAGCTTCCGCATTCATATTTCTAACATGGTATCAGAGCAGGTCGTTATGGGTTGATTTTGAAGATTTACTCTTGAAGATTTTTTATCGTTCATGATCGATCGAGTTCATGTTTTAGTTCTAGGGTTTCTTGAAACCCTAAGTTTCTGCCATCATAGATTTCTGTTCAATTATTATTATGCATTGTTCAAGAGTTCCTGATTTGCTCGTCACAATTCTACTCTAGAGGTTCTGGTGTGAAACCCTAATTTCTCAAATTCCAGAGTCGCTGGCCTCGCGCGTGGTGGCACACCTCCCATCAGTAGGTTGCGAGCAGCTCCATCCATGCAACACCACCTCCTCTTGATGAAGCTCCAGGAAACACGTGATCCAACCAGCAAGAGCAGGTTCTTATCCAAAAAAATGGCATGGCGGGGCAGCATCCTCATCAGAGAAACCTCCCCAGGCAGTGCCGCAACGCATCTTCGATGATCTTAGAAGTCCAGCAGCGGTGGCGGCGACAGTCCTCAGTGCTGCCCTCTCCATCGCTTCGACAACAACATGACATAGCTCCATGGCAGAGCCACCCTCCTCTAGGAGGAGCACTCCTGTAGGCAACCTTCTGGTGGCGGTACTATATCCTGGTGGCATCATCGTAAGAAATCCAACAAGCAATGCTGCCGCCCTCCACGACCCTCTTCTCCCATTTGGGGGCTCCATCGTGTGCATCTCCAGGCGACATATCTTCAAGCGGAGCTTCCTTTGCGGCAACGATATCTTTCTCAGGTGGCATCGTCGCTCCAAATCCCAATGGCGACAAGCATCCAGGCAATTAGTGGCGGCCAACATCTCAAGCTTAGGCGACAACGTTTGTACCCTTGAAGAAAAGCCGCATCAGGGTCAATTGAAATTGGGTTCCCACGAGGAGAACCCTAAAATAGCAGCAACTCCCTAGTTTTTATTTATTGAAAATTCTGTAAAGACTCTTTTTATTTAAAGGGGGAGGGTTGCTTCTTTCGGGTCCAATTGTATATATATAAAATGGAAAGAAAGAAAGAGGAGGGAGACAGAGCAAGCCCAGTGGGCTGCTGCTTTTAAAAAAGGATGAAAAAATGGGTGCGTGCAGAAAAACCGTATGCGAGAAAAAATTAATGAGTCGGCTAGAAAAAAGAGAGAGGCCATCCATATAACAAAATAAAAAGTGGTATGTTTTGAAAAAACATAAAAGAAAGAAAACCTGTAAAAAAATGGAACGGTTCATTAAAAAAGGGGGAGGGATCGGAAAAAAATTGAATGGTGTTAGAGTATTTGGAGCTTGTGTCACTTATGTAATAGATGGGTAAATGGATCCCTCCAGAATCCATTTACCCCATCACTGAGTTTAATCCCACATCTACCAGTGGTGGGACTTGGAGGCTCTTTGGAGGCTATATAAGGAGCACTATACCTCATGTATCCATTGAGAAAAGTGCAACGAACACATAAGCCCTCTGAGGCATTCTCCCGTGGTTTCATCCCGCTCCTTAAGGAGTAGGGTTCCATATAAATCCCATCTTGTTTATATTTCTTTATCGTTATTTCTGATACGCTTCCGCATTCTCTATTTTCTAACATGGTATCAAAGCGGGTTCGATTCTCGAGGATTTCGTGTTTTTTATTGAGATAATTACACCCATAACCCTGAGTAATTCCTCAATCTCAATCATAACCCTGCATAATCGCGAATTACATTCAGGACCCTGAATAATTGTACCGTCTTACACCTATAACCTTCCGTTACTTTACTATGTTAACTCAATCAGATGATTGAGTTAATCTAACCAACAATCGATCTAACGGTTGAAATTTAATCTAAAAAAATTAAGTATCTGGAGGCAGTGGATGTGAGGTTGACCGCCCCACTGCTTGGTTTACACAGCTGCTTGACGAGAGTGCCATTACCGTAAATGGCAAGGCCTCCAGTGGATGTGAGGTTGAGCGAGCAGATGGAGTCGGTGATGGGGTTCTGCCTGTTGGCGATCCACACCATTTCGGGGGCGGTGTTCTTGTACTTGAGCGCCAAGTAGCGATGTGGCGAACTCGACAAGTTAAGAAGCCAACTTCGAATTTGCCATTATTGGAGACGAGCGTGCCGTCCATGGCGAGGGATTGATCCTGGGCGAGGCTGTCGCCGCCATAGTTAGGGTCGAGGAAGGAGAGGATGAGGAGCAAGAAAAGGATCACGGGAGGAGCAGCTGACATCACCATATCTGGAGTTTTGGTATCCGAGGAAGAAGATGGTGTGTGCTCCTTCCAAGGTACGAAGAGGAGAGATAACTAGAGAACAGGAATTTGGATATTTATAACTAGAGAACAGGAAGGGGCAGCACGGGAGGGAGGGGGTGCGGTTCGCCGAGAAGAGGGAGGAGGTCGTCGGCACGGGAGGGAGGGGGTGCGGACCAGCAGGCCGCGAAGACGGAGGAGGCTTCTCGTCGTCGCGAAGAGGAAGGGGGCTTCCATCGAGCGGATTGCGGACCTGTACAGGGGGCTTCGAATTCGAGCAGGGGAGGGGCCAGCGGGGGGTGGTTGAAGAGGTGCTCGGCAGGGGAAGGATCGTTGGAGGGGAAGGATCGGAAGAGGGAGGGGGCTTCGACCGGCGGCATGCTCGGGACAGCGGGGGGGGGGGGGTGGCGGTCGACAGGGAAGGGGGCGCCGACGCCGATGCATGGCCTGTGGTGCGCAGTGGGGAAGAGGGGGATGGTATGTTTTGCAAATATGTATAAACATCAGGGGTATTTTCGTCTTTTCAAATGGAAACCGTCAACTTTAACGGGGATCCCAAACGGAATATAACCCAGGGTCATGTCATGTAAGAGTTAAGCATTACTCAAGGTTTCTCATGTAATTCGCGATTATGCAGGGTTATGATTGAGATTGAGGAATTACTCAGGGTTATGGGTGTAATTATCCCTTTTTTATTTGTTCGAGATTTGATTCATTTTTTGTTCACAAGGATTTTTCTTTGGAGATCATGTTCATGTTCAAAGATTTATGAAAACACGAAAACCCTAGAAATTTGCCGAGGGCACACAGTTTCCGTCGGTTTTATCCAAATACGAAGGCGCATAGTTTTTGACAAATCCAACATGCACATCGAGCATCATCTCTCCAGACGCGCAAATGAGGTCTTCCTTCAACATCTAATCTCGCACGGAGAGAGGGCTTCAATGAATATCTTCCTCTCACGCGCGAGACCTTCTAGACCAAGTAATCTCGCCCATAACCTTTACGCAACAGGGCATGATTTTTTGCTCATGTTATATAAAAATGAGGGGAGGAGTCTCCCAGAGGAGGCGTGGGTTCCTGCCTGAACCCCAATATCATACAAGTCCCACTACTCTAGATAAAGGATTCCCGATGGGGAACCCTAGGCAGCGCCTCATCATCCCCGAGTACCCTTCTGCGATGCAACATTCAGCACCTCGCTCCTCGCCAGCACATCATTCTCCGGCACACTCATCGCCACTAGGCGACGGCTTCCTCTCATCGCACAACACAAGGTAATACCGCCGCTTGCTCTCTAGGCGGAGCTCCAGTGCTACAGGAAGAGTTCTTGCAGATCCACAAAACAACGACGTAGGTCTCCTAGCGCCTCTCACCTCTAGCATGCCCTAAACTCCAGATGATCGCACGCTCGAGCGCGCAGGCAGAGGCAACACACACGTACATCACCGTGGTCTTGAACCATGAGAGAAAGGTGCGAGTGTGCCGCCATCCTCCTCTCGAAGTCGCCAGCAGCCCCGACGGTGATCCCCCTGCCTCTCAAACTTGGGTGGCGACGGCAGCAAGACACCCCCCATCATGGGGCAGTGCCTTTCGTACGAAGGGTTCACACGTAACCCTAAATAAGGGGGAGGGAGGGCCACCCCCTTCTATTTTTTAAAATGTGTACTTTCTATTGTAAGGGTCCAGGTCGAAAAAAATTGTTTATGTTGGGCCGAGATAGCATGTTAAAAACAAGAGAGAGGTCAAAAAAGGGAGGAGGTTTGTTTAAAAAGGACATGCACAAAAGAGAGAGAGAAAAACCGTACGCATATCATAAAAAGAAAATATGGGAAGGAATTGATATAGCCCGAAAAAAAGAAAATATTTTTTGAGAAAAGCCATAAAATTTCACGGCTTATGTTTCTCCCATTTATCTTGTCTTCTCCCAACATAGTCGATGTCATGTATTTCGATTAGTATGGGAGAAAGGGGAAGTATTGTGTAGAGTCACAGGTCTGTTGCAGATTCAGATGTGATATTCCAGACTAGTTAGTTGCTCGGACACTACAGTTTTGCCGATGAAGATTCTCCATGTGCTGTTTCAAACTCAACGTTCAGATTCCAAGTCCACAATTTGATACGCAGTTTCAGACTCGACGATTGGTTCCGAGTCTCCAATTTCAGACATGCACATGTATACGGTCTTTTCAGATGTGCACATGTTTGTCATCTTTTGTCGTGGTCCCCATCATTTTTCTTGTTTTGCCGTCCAGAGTTTTCATGTGAGTCATATGGACTCCAGAGTAGAGGACAATTCCCTATGCCATGTGGGTAAGGGTTTTCATGTGGTTTCTTAGGGACTTTAGAGTATAGTACCATTGTCTGAGCCTGATGGGAGAGATCCAGTTTCACACTCCAACCCATTCGTCCTCCTCACATGCACGCCATGAGAAGCAACGTCCTCGACAACAACCGACAGTTGTGCACGTTGAGTTGATATTGTCTGTAGTGTCTTGTATTGTGAGTTGAGTTTCTTTCTGTTTGTCCAAGCTGAGCATTGCATGCTCCAGCTAGAGGGGGAGTATTAGAGTATTTGGAGCATGCGTCACTTATGTAATAGGTAGGTAAAGTATCCATTTACCCCACCACTGAGTTTAGTCCCACAACTAACCGTGGTGGGACTTAGAGGCTCTATGGAGGCTATATAAGAAGCTCCAGACCTCCTGTATCCATTGGGAAAAGTGCAATGAACACATAAGTCCTTTGAAGCATTCTCCTGCGGTTTCATCCGGCTCCTTAGGGAGTAGGGTTCCACGTAAATCCCGTCTTGTTTATATTTCTTTATCATTATTTTTGATATGCTTCCGCATTCTCTATTTTCTAACAAACGGCTTATTGAAAAAATGATTTAAAAAAGTAATTGAGGAAAGTCGAGAAATTGTTACTTATGTGATGTCCCCCCCCATTTTTTGTCTTCTCCCAACTTGGTTGACGTCACTGTTTTCCGACCAGTCTGGAAGAAAGAGGGAGTATTATGTAGAGTTCTACGGCTTTAATGATTCAGATTCCAGTTCAGATTTAGATTCTCCAGATTCTAGGCCAACCAGATTTCAGACTCTACAACTTTTCAGTTTTAGACTTTACGGATTATTTCAGAGTAAAAGTTCGAGGTACTCCATATTTGAGTGACCCAATTTCTTCGAGTTCGCTGGAGAGAGACTCCTTTTCTGACGCACATGTGTGCAATCTTTTTTTGTGTGGTCCTCATCTTTTGTTTTTGGTCTCAGAATTTTCATGTATTCCATAGGGAGTCCAGAGTAGATATCCCATTCCCTATGCCATGTGGGGGTAGGGTTTTCATGTGGTTTCATAGGGGACTTAAGATTTGAGATCCCATTCTCTGAGCCAGTGTGAGAGAGACCCAGTTCTCCGACGAGGAGATTTTTTAAACTCCATTCTCCAGCGATAATGGACTCTGACAAGGATGTCCACATGACTTTTTTGATTCGACCCTTTCAAAGATGGTGCAGTTGTCTACATGAAGTGGCGGGACAGAGTTCTCTGACAAGGAGACTCATTTCCAGTTGCAGTGATTCTGATATGCACTGTATTCAGTTTGACTAAAACTCCAGCCTGTTTGTTCCTCCGTACATACACGACATGAGAACGAACTTCCTTGACAGAAGCCAACAATTGTATTTTCGTTGAGTTGATATTGTCTGTAGTATCATGCAACGTGAGTTTGAGATTTCTTTCTATTTGTCCAAGATGAAGATTGCATGCTCCAACTTGAGGAGGAGTGTTGGAGTATGTTAGTATATGCGTTACTTATGTGGTAGTTGGGTAAATGGATCCAAATCCAGTTGTTTACTCCCTCGTCGACCGTCTGTGGGATGTAGAGACTCACTGAGGGCTATATAAGGAGCCCATCATACTCTTGTAATAGTGAGAAGTTAATAGGCACATCATCTCTTTGAGGCATTGATTAACGGGTTTCTTAGCGGTTTTAAAGGGTGTAATTAAGTGATTTTAGTGTTGTTGTAACCGCAATTCAACCAATTAAAACATTAATTAAGTTCAAAGTTTTACTTGTATAATGATGAGTACAAGGTCGATTCTCAGGGACACGGAGAATAGTCAAAGTTCAATCCCAACGATGCGATGCACAATTTCAAATATCTCATTTTCCATTTTTTTTAAAAGGAAACCACAAAAATATTTCTTATTTTCAACTTTTCACTATTTTTTTTAACACTGTAAACATGATACTCATTTCATTGCCATATAGGAGAAGATGAGAAATTGAAATTAAAGAAACACCATCAACTTAACTTCAAATCACTCGTATATGCATAAAGTTCAAAAGAATACGTCCCACAACTTCAAACAATTGATGATCTGGACATTCATTCTCAAGCATCTAGAATATGCAATCAAATAAAGCATGAAATGATTAACGGGATGCTTTTTTTAATTTCAGCAAAGTTGAAAGAACCCATGAACAAGAAAAACAACATCAGTGACCACATGACTTCTCGGATCAAAAGAAGAGTTCTCACAACACAATCAAACAGTTCACTATGAAATGTAAACAACACACAAAACTTAAGAAAAGATAAGATGTCGTCACCACATAGAAGCTTCCTGGATGTAGATGGCTGTCACCCGAACACGAGCGCAACGAGAATAGCAGGGTGTAGTGACGACGGTGGTTGGGACAAAACGGACATATCGATATCCGTTAACATCCAGAATGATGTTGCTTCGGGCACTGTCACTGCCCACACGCACAGCCGATGGCGAATGGAATGCAGAGGTGAGGATGTCGCAACTCCAGAAGAAGAACTCGTCGGTTCTCGACTCCTTCGCGCGCAAGAGCCCGCTCACAGCTCGGTCCACGTTCAGCCTATCTCCTCCTCTTCTTCGTTGCCCTATGCGCGGCTCAAACCGTCGGCGCTCCTGCGAAGGTGGAAGAATAGGGAGTTAGGGATCGGACCCCGCAAATGAAGAACAAGCAATAACATTTATAGAATGGCAGGCAAGTGCGGATGTAGAATAAAAACTAATGCAGTAACCACTGCGTATGTGCGAGAGGGAAGGCAGTTAATCAGGAACTGGGAGCGAGGCTTGCGTCAAACTGCAATGTTGATCGCGGTTGCCATGCAACCGCTGATGGAGAAAGAACCGGCACGATATGGAGATGAGTCGGTTGCGGGTACTTGTGCGCAAGAAAAAGAAATGTGGGGCACAATATGGAGATGAAATGAAATTCGAGAATGGGGGAGGGGTCCACTTGATTTAAAATGCACGTGAGTGTATGCATGGGCTATTTTTATATGAGTGGAAGAAATGCATGGCAATTCCATGGACGTAATTTCATGCATGGGATTTTTTTATTACTAGAATTACATAAAAGAAACTCTCATTTTAAAAAGGAGTTAAATAAATTTAAAACAAAATCTATTAAAATATGTACATCCAAAACACATCTCAACTAGGAATTTAGCACAATTTTTCAAGGCAAATTGATGTAATTTTAGCACTAATAGGAGTCCATCTGGCTTATAATAATATGATGAGATTTGGTCTCATCATACCCCCATGCTTAAACTTTGCTAGTCCCTAGCAAGACCATCAAAGAAGAATCCTATGTGGGAGCTGGGACCAAGTTTTGTACAAAGAATAAGAGATAAGCTTGATTTGACCTTTGGATTCATAATGTGTTCGAGACTCGCATGGGCTCAAAATTTCAGATGCAACAGTCTCCAAGTTCCACGAACCTTTAAGCGGGTTTGACTCCTTAGTCAATTCAGCTCATTCGATCATAATCACATCCTCTTATGACATATGAGTCGGACTTGAACTTGTGAGTGTGAATAGGTAGCTCTTCCCACTTAAAAAGATAAAAACTTATGCAACCATGCCGAGCACCCTTGGATTCCCTTTCTAGCTACTCTTTCCTCGCGGAGCGGGGTATTTCCTTCTAAGTTCGGGTATGTTGGCCAAAGAAGTAGATATGAAGAAGTAGCTATTTGGAGTATGACCAGTGTATCCATATCTCTCAATTTGAGCTTGGCCAGTGTAGCCAAGTCTCACAGAAAAGAAATGCCGGCTTCTGCTTTTTTTTTTCTCTTTTTTTTGCACGGCTTCATTCGGGTATAAAATCTTTTTCCCGCTCCTTCTGAATTTTCTTTTTTATATGTGGACAAGATATGAGCATTGTGCTCTATTTGGTGGAAGAGAAGAAGATTTTTGCCAACTGACCGTTCCTCATCCGAAGCTTTATTTCAACCCACACTCTCCGGTCCTCGGACGTCCATGCCGCCAGAAAGGGATCCATATAGATACCATTCATAATCACAATCGTTTTCACACATCCTATTTGAGTCGAGCTACGTGCATGTGAATTAAGTTCAAGTAGATTAATCATCAAAGAGTATATGATTCTTCTAAAAAATGAGCAACTTAGACACGGGGAGTCAAAATCTGCGTAAAGATTACGGACTTGGAAAATTAAGTCAAGAAGACCTGAAGGATCTGAATTCTCAAACCTATTGAGTCTCTATGGATATTAGGTAGATTAAAGTCAAGATCAAACTCAATCTCCTTAAGCTTTGCCTCAAATCTTGGTCCAAACTCTCACAAGGAAGAGATATGTACACAGTTTTTTTTAAAATTTGGGTCTATCCATCTGTTTTTGGATTTTTTTTCTATTTTTTTAAACTTTTTGTATATATTTTCTTTTTTAGTGATTTTTTATGCATCTTTTTATATATACATATTTTTTATTTTGAGGTTTTTTTTAAATTTATTTTGAAGAATTTTTCAATTTTTTAGGATTTTTTTAATGTAAATATAGTGATACATACATATATAAACACACACAAGAAAGGGGTTATAAAAGGCTTAGGAAATATATATACATAGATAGAAGACTCCCCCCATGCTTAAATGAAACCATGTCCTCATGGTAGAAAACCTGACCTCCTCAGAGAGATTTTTTTGTTTTTTTTGGTATGATTTAAGGAGAAGTGGAAAGAGGAATACCCCCATGCTTTTTTTTTTGAAAGCTCAAAAAGGGGGAGACACGCGATGGTGTTCACCCCAAAAATATTATAAATAAAGAATAGTGCGAGATACTTACAAACGGAGGAGGGGAAGAAAGAAGGAAGAGAGAGAGGTCAGAATAAAAAACGGCAACCGGCCCCAAGGCCCAACTACGTAGACCAGTCAGCGATTAATATGGAAGCCGCGGTATTGACGTTTTCCACGTAGAAGCGCGCACCCGAGAAGATAGTGTCATTGCGGGCCCTCCAGATCGACCAAAGGCGCGCCAGAGGGCCAAGCAGATGCGAGCGGGGTCTTCTTCTGTTGGCCCAGAGGATGTCGCAGAAGTCCACCGTATTGGCAGAACGAGCCCAAGCGACCTCATCCCAGATCCGGGAGACCGAAGTGCAAAGGAAGAAAAGGTGGTCCGCCGATTCATCAGACAGCCCACAGAGCTGACAAAGAGTGTTGGAGGAGTGGAGAAGGGAGGCGCATCGATCGCGGGTCATCAGTCTTTGATGTCGAAAAACCCAGAGGAAGAAGGTGATCCTAGCAGGTAAGCGGAGCCCCCAGAGGAAAGCGCAGTCACGGGCCAGTGCGGCATCCAGAGATGGAGGAGGAGGGAGCATGGCGAGAAAGGCCATGCGGGAGGAGAACGGACCATTCCTCCAAGCCCAGTGGTCCCGCCCGCCAGCAGGGGAGGAGGAAGATGAGAGAGCCTCCAACAGAGAGGCCAAGTCGTTGACGCGCTGGTCAGAAAGGCTCCCCGAGAAGGCGGGGCACCAGCCGCCGTGAGTCCAGTAGTCAGCAACGGTGGCGCAGCGGTTAGACGCCAAGGAGAAGAGTCGCGGGAAGCGAGACCGGAGAGCGCCACTCCCCGTCCAGTCGTCGATCCAGAACTTGAAGATAGCACCCGATCCCAACACCGAGGAAAATAGAGAGCGGTTCTTTTGATAAATTTCAAAAATGTAACGCCAAAAGGGGGAAGAGTGAGCCGGGCATCTCCCACGGATGAAGGAAATCCAATCCACGCCCAAAATTGCACGCAGGACGCTGCCAAAAAATGATTCATCCTTGCCCCAAACCTTGTGCACCCATTTTAAAAGCAAGGCGTCATTGACCCGATCCAAGGGCCGAACGCCAAGGCCCCCCTCTCTCTTGGGCCGAGTAACCACATCCCAAGCAATCAAGTGCATCCCGCGGCCGCTGCCAACCGCCCGCCCCCATAGAAATCTTCGCATGCATTTTTCCAGCCGTAGGCGAACGCCCACAGGTAACTTGCGAACCGAAAGAAAGTAGATGGGAATCGCGGAGAGAACCGACTTCAGAAGAACGAGGCGACCACCACGGGAAAGTAAGGAAGCCTTCCAGCCAGCCAAACGCGAGTCCACCCTGTCCAGGATCATCCTCCAGTCATTCAAGCGGTTATGACCCGACGAAATAGGGACACCGAGGTAGGTGAGAGGGAGCGCCCCAATCCGCGAACCGAGGATGCGGCTGCACTCGGCCACCTCAGGCGCAGACAAGCCAAAGGGCACGAGGCAGCATTTGTCGAAGTTAATCGTCAACCCCGATAGTTCGCCGAATAGGGAGATCACATGTGCCATCCCGGCCACCGCGTCGGAGGACCCCTCAATGAAGCACATGGTGTCGTCCGCGAACTGAATAATAGGCACACATAGGCCCTCTTTCTGAAATCCCGCAGTGAGGCCAGCGTCAATGACGCCTTGCATCATCCTGGGCAAGACATCCGAGGCGAGAACAAAGAGCATAGGGGCTAAAGGGCAGCCCTGCCGAACCCCCCTACGAGGCTGGAAGAGACCGCCAGCCGGACGTCCGTTAACAAGCACGGAAAGGGAGGCCGTGGAGATACATCTGCGCATCCAAGATATCCAAGCGCTTGGGAAGCCCCGCCGATGAAGAACAGCCCATAGGAATTTCCAGTCAAGCGAATCATAAGCTTTAGAAAAGTCGATCTTCCAAAGGATACCTTTCGTTTTCTCACGTTTCCAATCAGCCACAATTTCAGAAGCGACAAGGATGCAATCCGTGATATGGCGGCCTTTGATAAACGCACCTTGGACCGGCGAGATGAGACCGTGGAGAACCGTCGAAAGACGGTTGGCCAAGGTTTTAGCGATAATAAGGTAGATGGCGTTGGAGACGGCAATAGGGCGGAAGTCGTCGAGGCAGAGGGCGGGAGATTTCTTTGGGATAAGGACGATGTGCGCCCGGTTGATACGATCAAAGCCAAGGTTGCCCGAGTAGAAGTCAGAAGCCACCGCAAGGACGTCGCCCGAAACCACCTCCCAAAAATCCTTGTAGAAGGAGACCGGAAAGCCATCCGGCCCCGGGGAAGAGTCACCATTCAAGCTCCACACAGCGGATTTAAGCTCGGACAAAGCAAAAGGGCGAGTGAGGAGAGAGGAGTCCGCATCCGAGATCCGGGAGGCCCCCTCCCCAAGCCAACGCCAACGCCGCGGGGGTAGGGCAGAAGAAGAATGCCGGAACTGCTCCGAGATGGCAACGCCCAACGCACGATCATCCGAGAAGACATGGTCGTTGATGGAGATAGACCTGATAAAGTTAAAACGTCGCCGGTTGCTAGCCGCCCGATGAAAAAAAGAAGTGTTGGCGTCACCCTCCTTAAGCCATTTAATCTTGGATCTTTGGCGCCACTCGATACATCTCTTCTTATCCTCAGCCTGAACCTGGGCACTAGCATTTGAGCGGAGAGAAAGCTCATCCAAAGTAAGATCTCGATCGCTCTCCAAGGAGTCCATGCGCAATATAATATTCTCGGCCTCGGAGCGAATAGCCTTGCGCGAATGCCTAATGGAGGCCTTGAAGTCGACAAGAACCCTGCGAAGAGAAGAGAGCTTCTGAGATAAGATTGCCGCCGCCGATCCCGAGGCCGGGAAGTGGGTCCAATGATTAGTAACGATGTCCTTGAAAGAAGGTTCGAGGAGCCAGCTTTTTTCATATCGGAAGAGGCCACGAGGGGAGAGGCCAGATCCGTCGTCCCAGATGATAGGGGAGTGGTCCGAGAAGGCACGCGGGCGGGAGGCAACAGAGCAAAGGGGGAATGAATCCAAAGCTGCGCCATTGCCGAGAAAACGGTCGATCCTGGATCGAGAGGAGTTATTCCGCCACGTGTAAGAGATATCATTGGGGACCAAGTTAGTAAGCGCCAATTCATGAATTAAGTCCCGAAATTCTTGGGAGTCCGGGTCACGACCTCCCCGACCACGAGGTCGATCAGAAGAGTCAATTGTAACATTGAAATCCCCGCCTATGATCCAAGGGATTCCGTTGAAAGAGTCATCCGCGGAGCGAAGGTCCTCCCAAACTTCCCGACGCAAAGAGGGGCAGGAGGGAGCGTAGACGCAGGAGATAGCGAGAGGGGAGCCCGAGCGGACGTTATCCAGCACGACCGAGAGAACATGGCGTCCCGTAAGCATTGAGCGGAAAGAGAACAACCGGGAATGCCACGTAATTAGCAGCCCGCCCGCAGCACCAACCGCATCGATCGAACGGAATTCAGAGAAAGATCCAGCACCAAAGGAACGCCATGAGAAATCGTCAAGAGTTGCGAGCTTAGTTTCTTGGATACATGCAACATCACACTCCCATTCCGAGAGCCGGGAGGCCAGAGTTCGACGCTTAACCACATCACCCAAACCACGTACATTCCAGGAGAGGAGCTTCATTAAGAAAACAATAAGGAAGGCCCGAGAGGAGACACCATGGAGAAACCAGCAGCATCAAACGGAGCCAGCCGAGCCCGGAGGGACCGCCTCCTGCACCTGTTCGTCCACGGAGACCGAGTCCGCCGAGATTGCGCGCACACCCGCAGCGACAGCCACAGCCTGACGGAGGGTCGCGCAAGAGGAAATCAACGCAGGCGAGAGGGAGGACGAGCATCGCCTGGAGTACGAGGCCCCGAAACGTCGGAAGGCGGAGTCCGTCCCTGCACCAGAGAGAGAGGCTCCCAAAGCCATGGGAGAAGGGGCCAGGGCGGAGAGAGAGGGGGGGCGAGCTGGGGACGAGTTCAACACCGAGGGGCTGACCTGCAGACGAAGAGGCTCCACCTGAAATACCAAGGGGGGTTGATGGGGCAAGCGAGGCCCCGAACCCGATGACCGCGGCCACGATCCGCCAAAGGACGCGATGTCGCTCCGAATAAGAGAGAGATCCACAAGTGGGTCCGAGCGGCCGACCCGAAGCACAGGCGACGAACCGAATCTAATGAGAAAAGAAGGCGAATCGTTATCGAAGCCCTCCCTTCCTGCAGAAACAGAAGATTCGCGTGCCAGGCGAGAGAAACGAAGGGGCGTCTCGGAATGGGCGCCGACATCATTCGAGAGCGTCGTCACTTTGGAGAAGAGCGGCTTCGAATCCACGTGGCCCCTAGGAGATGAAGCGCCACGCGCCACGTGGCCACCCGAAGACGAAGCGCCACCAGAAGAGGAAGCGCCACATGCCACGTGGCTCGGCGAAGACGAGACGACAGCAAGCTCCGGCAAGACGTCGTCAGCCGCGGGGGGCGGAGAGGGGACATCAGGCGGCGATTGAGCATCGGAGTCCGACGAAGGGGGCGGTAGAACAGTGAGGATCGGGCGAAAGCTCCAGGAGCCAACCTTGAGAGAGCCGAAGATGGAGCGGTCGCCGGACTCACGGAGGAGGACCGGGGAGCATTCGAACAGCACCTTGACGGAATGCGCTTCGGCGCCGGGGGAGAGACCATCGTCGAAGATTGAGAGAATCGATCCCCACCGGCGGAAGACCCTGTTGAGCACCGGAATGGTTCTTGAGAGAAAAGGGACCCCCGAGATGGAAGCAACACAGACCTCGGTAGAGAGCGATGCGCCGTCAGCAACCCGCGGCGGACGCCAAAGGACCGCACCGGAGGAGCCGTGCGATAGCATGAAATCCCGCTGCTGCGGCGATAGGCCACGGAGGCAGCAGTGGGAGGCATCCAGAAGGCAGAAGTCCCCCATGAACGAAGAGCCGAGCGCGCCCAAGACCATGTCCTTCACCGCTTCCCAACCAACGACCGGGTGGCGAGCGACCCCAATAAGAACAGAAGAGGGGCCACCGACCGAGACACCGCCAGCGATAGAAGGATCAACCAGCAGGTGTGGAGGCTCCGACGACACCCCGAGAGGAAGGTGAGGCGGAGGAGGAGCCACCACCTGGGCAAAAGAGCGCCCCCGAATGGAGGGGCGGGGAGGAGGATCCGCCACCGCCCGCACCGAGAAGGAAGATCTCTCAGGCCTGAGAGCACCGCGCCGACGAAGCCAATCGCAAGAAGCTCGGCGGTGTCCAACATCCCCGCATGCAAAGCAGCGGGGAGGCTGAGGGCAGACAGGAGCAATATGGCCCCGCTCCCCGCACCTGAAGCATCGCCTCCCAGCCTTCCGACGAGAAACCGTAATCCAGCCCGCCTCCGAAGCCGAATGGGAAGAAGCAGCGTCCATCCCACCCGTCGAAGGCTTGTCCGCACCCACTGAACAGCTAGACGCCACCCTCGCGCCGTTGACGTGAACCTCCGAGGCGATAAGCACCGCCCTCGAACCAGTCGAAGGCGCCTTGGAGAGGTTCGCACTACCGAAGCCCGCCACGAAGTGCCGGCTTCGCACACCCCCTTGTAGAGACCCGCGGCCACTCGCTCCACTCGTTCCACTCGCTCCACGCGCTCCCTCCATCCTTGTATCCTCCCACATACTAATTCACAAGAGAATGTAGTTAGCATGGAAGTAAAGAAAAATAGAAAAGAGAATATGCAAAATATACAAGAAAGATAGGGTGCCTCCCATAAGCGCTTGTTTACGCCTTAGCTTGGCGTTCAGGTTCAGAGATCCTGAAGAACTAAGGATTCGGCAACCGAAAGGGGGCCGTCGGGTTCAATGACAGGCTTGAGTCTCTGCCCATTGACCCGAAAAGAAGATGAAGTGGAGGGGTCAAAGATATCAATAGATCCATTATCATAGATATTCAAGATGGTGTAAGGACCTTTCCACTTGGAACGGAGTTTTCCAGGGAAGAGTTTGAGCTTGGAATCAAATAACCAAACCTTTTGATGGACACTAAAAGATTTGTGTGAGATATGAGTGTCGTGCCATTGTTTGATTTTGGCTTTATAAATCAAATCATTAGAATATGCCTTTGCTCTCAACTCTTCGAGCTCATTCAAATCCAAAAGCCTTTTCTTGCCAGCTTCATCATGATCCAAGTTACATTTTCGAATCGCCCATTCAGACTTGTGGTGAATCTCTACTGGGAGATGGCATGGTTTCCCATATACTATACGAAATGGGCTCATACCAAGAGGTGTACGAAAAGCTGTACGATATGCCCATAGTGCGGTAGGAAGATGTTGAGACCAATCTTTCTGATTAGACCGGACTATCTTCATCAAAATGGTCTTTATTTCTCTATTGGAAAGCTCAGCCATGCCATTCGATTGGGGATGGTATGGTGTAGCGACTCTATGTTCAACTCCATTATTATACAGAAGCCGTCGCACCGAGGCATTCAGAAAGTGGCTACCACCGTCACTAATGACTACTTTGGGTAAACCAAAGCGTGAGAATATGTCATTGAGGAACTTAGTGACAACTACGCTGTCAGCAACGCGGGTGGGAGTTGCCTCTACCCAGCGGGAGACGTAGTCTACTGCCAATAAGATGTACTGAAATCCCTGAGAAACCGTGAAAGGGCCCATAAAATCTATTCCCCAAGCATCAAAAACCTCGACCACATGCACAGGAGTGAGGGGCATCATATCTCGTCTAAACATTCCTCCAGTGGTCTGACAAACAGGGCATGCCTTAACAAAATTGTGGGCATCACGAAATAGGGTTGGCCAAAAGAAACCAGACTGTAAGATTTTGGCTGCAGTTCGCTTTCCAGAGTGATGTCCTCCACACCCAAAGGTGTGGCAGTGGGTAAGGACACTCGGTATCTCAGACTCTGGAATACAACGTCTCCAAATACAATCAGCCCCTTCCTTAAAAAGGATGGGGTCCTCCCAGTGGTACCAACGGGAATCAGATCGAAATTTTTCTTTCTTAGTCTTGGGCCAATGATCGGGAAGTCGAGAAGTGACAAGGAAATTCGCCATATCAGCATACCAAGGTAACTGACTGATGGTGAGAATGGACTCATCGGGAAATTGGGCAATGATAGGAGTGGGGGTGGCATCAATGGAAGACTCATATGATGGGAGAGAAGGAAGCCGAGAGAGATGATCCGCCACCACATTTTTTACTCCTGGCTTATCTTTTATTTCAATATCAAATTCTTGCAGGAGCAAGATCCATCTCAGAAGTCTCGGCTTAGAGTCTTTCTTTGTTAACAAGTACTTGAGGGCTGAATGATCAGAGAAAATGATAACATGAGCTCCTAACAAGTACGATCGAAACTTCTCCAAAGAGAAGACTACAGCCAGCAGTTCCTTCTCAGTAACAGTATAATTACGTTGGGCCTCATCCAACGTCTTGCTGGCGTAGTGAATGGCAAATGGCTTGCCATCCTTCCTTTGTCCAAGAACCGCCCCGACTGCAAATTCAGATGCATCACACATGATCTCAAAATCTAAAGTCCAGTCGGGGGTTGTAAAATTGGGGCCTCAGTGATGGCCTGCTTCAAAATCTCAAAGGACCGAAGTGCTTCTTTAGACATCTCAAAATCACGGTCCTTTTCCAACAACTGAGTCAAGGGACGGGCAATTTTTGCAAAATCTAATATAAATCGTCGATAAAAGCCAACGTGCCCTAAGAAGGATCTGATTCCCTTGACGTTCGTAGGCGGAGGTAAGTGTGTAATGGTATCTACCTTGGATGGGTCAACCTCCATGCCTCTTTCTGACACAATGTGTCCCAGCACTATCCCTTGCTTAACCATAAAATGTGATTTCTCCCAAGACAACACCAGATTAACATCAATGCATTTCTTTAAAACCCTTTCCAAAAACTCGAGGGTCTCATCAAATGAGTTGCCGAAGACGGAAAAATCATCCATAAAAATTTCCATAAAATCCCCTACCATATCCGAAAAAATAGCCAGCATACATCTCTGGAATGTAGCTGGTGCATTGCATAAGCCAAAAGGCATTCGCCGGAAGGCAAATGTCCCGAATGGACAGGTGAAGGTCGTCTTCTCTTGGTCGTCAGGAGCGACCGCGACCTGATTATAACCCGAATATCCATCAAGAAAACAAAAGTATTTCTTTCATGCCAATCTCTCGACAATCTGGTCGATGAAAGGAAGAGGAAAGTGATCTTTTCAGGTTGCTTTATTCAACTTCCTGTAATCTACGCATACCCGCCAAGATGTGGCAACACGGGTTGAAATATCCTCCCCTCGGTCATTCTGGACCACAGTGAGGCCAGCCTTCTTAGGAACCACATGAAGGGGGCTAACCCACTTACTATCTGAGATGGGGAAAATGATCCCTGCGCTCATCCATTTGCAGATTTCTGCCTTAACAACTTCTCGCAAATTTGGATTCAATCGTCTCTGAGGCTCTCGAGAAGTTTTGGCATCATCTTCCAGGAAGATCTGGTGTGTACAGTAAGAAGGGCTAATTCCTCTTAGATCAGAGATAGTCCATCCAATAGCCCTTGAATTTCTCTTAAGAACCTCAACGAGTCTAGATTCCTGTGTATCGTCTAAATGGGCATTGATTATCACAGGAAGTGTCTGATCTGAGCCAAGAAAGACATACTTTAGGTCCTTTGGGAGAGGTTTCAGTTCCACTTGGGGAATAGTGCTGGGCTTATCAAACAGATCCGAGAAATCCAATTTTTCAGAAATGGGGTGATTAGAATATACATCCTCTATGAGAGAGATGGGGGAAACAAGGGAAGAGGCATTAGGGATCAGGCACTGCAGTTCTCGAATCTCATCGGCCATGATCTCTATGCAACGCTTCACTAGGTCCATATCAAGTTTCTGATTAATCAATAGTGAGGCTAGTGAAGGGTCAACCTGGACTGACGAAGCCAATGGTGAAGGCTCATGGTGACCAGAGTGTGAAGATAACTGATTCTGTCTGTAATACTCCATCAAAATAAACATATCAGCTACCTTCTTTGTAATGTCAGGAAGGTCACTATCAGAATGGAACTGAGATAATGAATACCCCCCAGAAGGGCTTGTTATCTCGAAGGGTGGACTCATCATGGGATGACCATAGACGAAAGAGCACACAACTCTGCAACTAAATCATTCCAAGCCATATCTAATTTGCAGAAAATCTCATCGTGAGAGATGGGAGTTGAGTCCAAACACTCAGACCAGTACTGTATGTTTTCTGCATGTCCAATTGCGTCAGCCAGAGAAATGGTGGCATCGAGTGGGTCAGATGCCACATGAGCAAGAATAATCTCAGTGTCCAAATAGGAACACTCTATCCATCCACATTCATCATCTTCAGTCTCATGACCAGTGGGGACAACAAGATCGACATGAACGATCTCACCATTGACCTTGAATTCAACTTTTCCCAACTCAAAGTCGAAGTGGGCTTTAGCTGTAGATAGAAAGGGTCGACCCAAAATTATGGGTGTCTGGGCCAAGGTCTTAGTGGGGTCCATCTCCATAACTATGAAATCAACAGGGAACTGCTTCCCTTGGACCGTCACTATAACATCCTCCAAAAGTCCTTGTGGTCTCCTAACAGATCGATCTGCCATCTGTAAAATCATTGAGACCGGCTTGAGCTTTCCAAAATCAAACTGCCGCAAAATGGCAGCAGGGAGGAGGTTGATTGAGGCACCATTATCCAGGAGAGTGCGCTCGAAGGTCATATTACCAATGGTACATCGTACCAAAGGTACCCCAGGGTCCTTCATCTTATGGGGGAGGAGTGAGGAGATGGCATTGGATGTAGCTCTGGGAAGCACATGCCGTTCCTCTTCTTGCTCATTATTTTTCTTCTTCTTAGATCGCCTCCGTCGCGTGCATTTTTCTTTCAAAAATTTTGAGTAGGCGGGAACCTGCTCAAGCGCCTTCAGAAGAGGGATCTCAATCACAATATTGGAGAATAGTTTCTCCAATTCTGGGTCAGTGGTGGATGATTTGGGAGCTTTCCGTAAGCGAAGGGCCTCCGGAAAGGGGACGAAGATGACAGTGGGTGAAGGGGATTGTGGAGAAGTTGAGACCACTTGAGGGTTGGTGGAAGTGGTCGTGCCAGATAAGGGTTGCAAGTTATTCTCTTCATCAAATTTCTCTTCATCACTTGTCTCAAAATTACAAGGTTGAGTTGTGGGTGTAGACATGTACGGAGATGAGTCAACCACTTTTTTCCCTCGCCTGGTCAAGACTGCATGGGCAGACTCATTACTGAAATGACCAGGGGTCTTGAATGTCACAGGACCTTTTTGTGGATGATTTAAGGTCCCTTGGGAAGTGCCCGCTACAGAATTGGGATTCTGAAGGGCTTGTGGTGATAGCGTAGGCAAATAAGATCGGATATCTGCAAATTGCCTAGCATTCTCTTGATTATTCTTCTCCATATTATTCTTCAACTCTTGCATCATTTTCATGAGAGCACCAATGCCATTCGAAAGTGGTTGGCTGCTCATAGGAGAAGTTGGTTGTGTGCTAGGTGAAGCTGGAGCCTGTGGCAAGTACAAGGGTTGTGGTGGTGCGGTGATGTACCGACCTTGTTGATTGACCTGGATAGGTTGTTGCGGGTTTGAAGTTCGCCATGCAAAATTTGGATGATTACGCCATCCAGGATTGTAAGTAGGGGGCATTGTGTTTCCTGAAGTCCCCGATCCCATGGCAACCACATTGACATCAGGAGTAGGTTCTGTGACCCAAAATACTTGCTCTGGTTCCTGAACTTGCTCCAAATGTGTAGGAATGGCAAACATCCTACTGACATTCTGTGTCACTTCTTTGGTCATATTCCTACTCATGTCATCAACCTTCTTGTTAAGAATTTCTAAATTATCCAACTTTTGAGCAATGAGTTGGAGGTCAATCGTTGTACTTTCCGATCGGATTTGCTTTTTTTCGATTTGCTCAACATGTGTCTTATGGCGGCTATATTGATTAAGGAATGCCTTATTCAATGAAGTCTCTGCCATCTCCTCGTACAGTTTCCAAACAAATGATTCTGATTTGAGGAGGAAACCACCTCCGCAAGTGCTATCCACAGCCACCTTAAAATTCTCATGCATGCCCTCATAAAAAATCTGGACCAATTTCCATCTATCCATGTCATTATTTGGGCATTTACGCAATAACTCCTGAAACCTATCCCAAGCCTCATGAAAAGACTCATTTGGCCGCATTGAAAAGGAGGAGATTGCGTAGCGGAGTGCATTTGCTTTTCCAATCGGGAAGTACTTCTTAAGGAAGGCTGAATTCAATGCAGCCCATGTGGTGATTGGTTTCCCATTGCTCCGGAGCCAATTTCTCGCCTTGTCCTTCAAGGAGAATGGGAATGCCTTAAGATACACAAGGTCCGGATTATTATTTTCAATATGCATGGTGTCACACACCGCAAGAAAATCATGAATGTGTTGGTAAGGGTCCTCGGCACTCTCCCCATGAAACTTGGGAAGCAGAGAAACTATAGACGACTTTATATTGATCTGGCGTGCCGCAGCAGGCAACTGAATCCATGGAACTAAGATTTGTTGGGCAGGATTGTGTCTTTCCCCCATAGGTTGAGGGTTTTCCTCTTCATCCTCAACAATGCCCATTTGAGCTTCAATTCGAATTTGGCGATCATTTATTCTTTCAAGTTGGGCCATGATGATCGCCAAAGGGTCTGGATTTTCACCTTGTTCAGCCATGATGGAAGATGAAGGAGATAAGGGAATAGAAGAGAATGATCTGAGTGATGTCGGAGAAGAGGGTGGTGAAGAAGGTAGTGATGTGGCAAGTGGAGGAATGTCAAGAGAAGAAAGGGAATGAGAAGAGTTGGGTCTTCTTCTCGAGAAGAAAGGATTTGAATTTAAAGGAACAACAAGAGAAGGATTGAGAGATCGTCTCCCTTGCATGCACCTCCTATTCTATGCAATCAAAACACAAAGCAAGGTCACTTTGATACGCACACTGGTGAAGCCCTTTTTGGCTTTATCTTTTCAATTTTAGTCTTATAAACACGAAGTTGAACATCCAACGTTTACACTCGTCCTTCCCTCAGGTCATCCGATGTACCTTGAGAGAGTCACAAGGCACACCGATGGGGATTTTGGCTCTAGTGACCTTAAGGTGCGTCGTGCAACAAACAACCAAGTGTGCAATCCCACTAGTGCAAATACAAGTAATTAATTCAGACAATGGTGAGATTAATGAATTTTAACCTTATGTGACCACTTGATTAAAAAAAATTGATTTTAATATCTACGTCCAATTGCTTTGAGTGATATTCAATTAAATCGAGTGAGGTGAATTTCCTTTTTTCGAAAAAAAAATGTTCTCAAGGGGGAGAATACCACGGAGAATGATGCATGCAAGAAGGTTAGAATCGCGTACCTTTCGCCAGCAATCTACGTGCAAGAATGCAACGCGAAAATATAGACCTATTCTAAATGCTCCTAGCAGGCAACTTCTAAAGAACTTTTTTTTGTGATTTTAAATTTTTCAAATTTTTAATTTTTGAAAATCGAGCACAAACAAATTACACTAAGGAAATTAACCTAATGCAATCTAATGCAATGCAGAAACCTAGTAAAATTATTACAATAATAAGAGTCCAGTCTCTAGGCCACAACTCAGCCCGAAATGAATATAAAACAAAAACTGCTAAACTAAAGAGGATGAATCTCTCAGATAGGAATTAAACGAGCTCCTCGTCCACGGGTTTGCCTCCTCCTTCGTCTCACCAGCTCGAGATTTGAGCTGAGAGAAGAATCTCCCGAGCGCCCCGCGTAACAGAATGTGTGCGGTCACCTACGAAAAGAGCAAGCCAATCAACCGGAACAAGATGCTAACATGTGATACAACAAATGTGCATAGATAAGTGAATCAATTAAAAATTCAAGCCGTGTCCCCGGCAACGGCGCCAAATGATTAACGGGTTTCTTAGCGGTTTTAAAGGGTGTAATTAAGTGATTTTAGTGTCGTTGTAACCGCAATTCAACCAATTAAAACATTAATTAAGTTCAAAGTTTTACTTGTATAATGATGAGTACAAGGTCGATCCTCAGGGACACGGAGAATAGTCAAAGTTCAATCCCAACGATGCGATGCACAATTTCAAATATCTCATTTTCCATTTTTTTAAAAAGGAAACCACATAAATATTTCTTATTTTCAACTTTTCACTATTTTTTTTTAACACTATGTAAACATGATACTCATTTCATTGCTGTATAGGAGAAGATGAGAAATTGAAATTAAAGAAACACCATCAACTTAACTTCAAATCACTCGTATATGCATAAAGTTCAAAAGAATACGTCCCACAACTTCAAACAATTGATGATCTGGACATTCATTCTCAAGCATCTAGAATATGCAATCAAATAAAGCATGAAATGATTAACGGGATGGCTTTTTTTAATTTCAGCAAAGTTGAAAGAACCCATGAACAAGAAAAACAACATCAGTGACCACAGGACTTCTCGGATCAAAAGAAGAGTTCTCACAACACAATCAAACAGTTCACTATGAAATGTAAACAACACAAAAAACTTAAGAAAAGATAAGATGTCGTCACCACATAGAAGCTTCTTGGATGTAGATGGCTGTCACCCGAACACGAGCGCAACGAGAATAGCAGGGTGTAGTGACGACGGTGGTTGGGACAAAACGGACATATCGATATCCGTTAACATCCAGAATGATGTTGCTCCGGGCACTGTCACTGCCCACATGCACAGCCGATGGCGAATGGAATGCAGAGGTGAGGATGTCGCAACTCCAGAAGAAGAACTCGCCGGTTCTCGACTCCTTCGCGCGCGAGAGCCCGCTCACGGCTTAGTCCACGTTCAGCCTATCTCCTCGTCTTCTTCGTTGCCCTATGCACGGCTCAAACTGTCGGCGCTCCTGCGAAGGTGGAAGAATAGGGAGTTAGGGATCGGACCCCGCAAATGAAGAACAAGCAATAACATTTATAGAATGGCAGGCGAGTGCAGATGTAGAATAAAAACTAATGCAGTAACCACTGCGTATGTGCGAGAGGGAAGGCAGTTAATCAAGAACTGGGAGCGAGGCTTGCGTCAAACTGCAATGTTGATCGCGGTTGCCATGCAACCGCTGATGGAGAAAGAACAGGCACGATATGGAGATGAGTCGGTTGCGGGTACTTGTGCGCAAGAAAAAGAAACGTGGGGCACAATATGGAGATGAAATGAAATTCGAGAATGGGGGAGGGGTCCACTTGATTTAAAATGCACGTGAGTGTATGCATGGGCTATTTTTATATGAGTGGAAGAAATGCATGGCAATTCCATGGACGTAATTTCATGCATGGGATTTTTTTTATTACTAGAATTACATAAAAGAAACTCTCATTTTAAAAAGGAGTTAAATAAATTTAAAACAAAATCTATTAAAATATGTACACCCAAAACACATCTCAACTAGGAATTTAGCTTAATTTTTCAAGGCAAATTGATGTAATTTTAGCACTAATAGGAGTCCATCTGGCTTATAATAATATGATGAGATTTGGTCTCATCAGGCATTCTCCCGCAATTTCATCCCGCACCTTAGGGAGTAGGGTTCCACGTATAATCTCGGTGTTCTATATTGTTTATTCTTTTTCTAATATTAGCTTCCTTGTTCATACTTCTATTATATATCTGATTTTAGCGAAGGTATTGGCTAATCATCTTAAGAGAGGTTTTAAACAAGATTATCTCTTCTGAGAAAATCATTTTTGTACTAGGAAGACATATAACTGATGGTTGGGTCCTTGCATCTGAGATGGTTTTGGACTAGAAACGTATGCATAAGAAAGTTTTGCTGTGAAGGTTGATTTCTCCAAGGCGTATGACTGCACAGATTGGTGATTTCTTTAGGCGTCTTTACAGTGCCGTGGTTTTCCAGATAGATGGATTGCGTGGATGAAAAGATACATTACCACGACGTCGTTTGCTGTGCTTGTTAATGGACACCCGGAGAGGGGATGTTCAAACTGCATAGGTAGGTTCGCTAGGGCGGACCATTGGCTTCTCTCTTGTTCATGATTGCAGCTGATGCATTAACTGTCTAGATGCGATTGGCATCTAAGGCCGTCTGGTGTTTTGGTTACAACAAGGATGACATCTCTATACCTATCCTTCAATATGCAGATGACACCATGATTTTTCTCAAGGGCGAGGCGACACAACTACGACAGATGGCACACATTGTAGAGATCTTTGGAGACATATCAGGGCTACATCTGAATAGGGAGAAGTCGATTTTTGTGCCTTTTGGGCTCTCAGAGGTAGAAATCGTTGAGGCTGGTTCCATTCTTCGTTGCACTCGAGGTTCACTCCCGATGGTTTATCTTAGGTTATATTTGGTGGCAGGGTGGCTATGAGTCAAGGACTGGAAACCAATATTGTACAGATGATGAATATATGATTCAACATTCTTAAAGTTGAAAATTAAGCTTTGTTCCCGAGTAATTAGTTGTATTTCATCATTTATTCTGCATTTTTATCATTCATGCACTTAGAATTAATATCTGCATTTAGCATGCATAATTGCATGAATAAGAAGCCCAAATACCATTGTAAATAGGGATATTTACACCCAAAACCCTGAGTAATTGTGTAATTACCCCAAGAACCCTCGATAATCACTAAATACACCCAAGATCCTGTATAATCATTCTGTTTTACACCCATAACCCTCCGTTAGTTTAGTTCATTAACTCAACCAGATGGCTGAGTTAATCTAACCCATTCGTGATCTAAGGGCCGAGATTAAAAAAGAGAGGAGGTGGCTTTGGAGCTTACACAAGCGGGTGATGCACGGGGAGCTGGTGCGGGAGGGGAGGAGGGGGGCGGTGCGGGAGGGGAGGAGGCGGGAGGCGGCACGGGAGGGGATGAGGCGGGGGGCGGCACAGGCGGGTGATGCACGGGGAGGTGGCTTTGGAGGAGGGCAGCGCGGGAGGGGAGGTGGCAGGGGCGGCACAGGCGGGGTGATGCACGGGGAGGTGGCTTTGGAGGAGGGTCGCGTGGGAGGGGAGGTGGCTTTGGAGGAGGTGGGCATGGGAGGGGAGGAGGTGGGGGGCGGCACAGGCGGGTGATGCACTGGGAGGTAGCTTTGGAGGAGGGCCGTGCGGGAGGGGAGGTGGCTTTGGAGGAGGTGGGCGCGGGAGGGGAGGAGTCGGGGGGTGGCATAGGCGGGTGATGCGTGGAGGGTTGGCTTTGGAGGAGGGCGACACGGGAGGGGAGGAGGCGGGGGGGGGGGGGAGCAGGTGCTGGAGCTTGTTGGGGGGGGGGGGCGACAGAGGCGGGGTGATGCACGAGGAGGTGGCTTTGGAGGAGGGCGGTGCAGGAGGGGAGGTGGCTTTGGAGGAGGTGGGCACAGGAGGGGGGAGGCAGTTGATGCACGGATGGTTGGCCTTGGAGGAGGGCGACGCGAGAGGGGAGGAGGCGGGAGGGGGGGAGGCGGGTTTTGGCACCTGCGTCAAAGAGAAAAGAAAACCTTTTCTCACCTTCTGAAGGTGCTAGCTATATGCTAAACACATGAAAATCAGAGCAAAAAAGGATCAGACATTGAGTTTGCTTCCGCAGGTTCTGGATCTCTCCAGATCCAGTCCATTACGTCCCCCTCGAATCCAATAAGCGGGAAGAGGAGAGATCAACGAGGCCGCAAGGACAAGACTTATACCAAATACCAAAAGGTCCACCCACCGGAAGAGAGAAAGCTTGGCTCGACCGTAGGGAGAGGGAAGATTTAGAGCTGCAGGGGGGGGCGCAGGAGGGACTCCAGGTGCGCAACACCTGGAGCTTGCCCGGGTGGGTGGGTGACGACTAGGGCATGGGCTTTTTGCTGGAGGTAGGGGGAGCTTGCGAGGTTCCCAGATGGCGCGGGGGGGGGGGGGTGGGCTTAGGGTAGCGACGCCGACCTGGGGGGTTGGGGGAGGGTCTGAAGCTTGCGGTCGAGCGACCAGGTCTCGACCTGGGCGGAGGCGCGGAGGGTGGGAAGGGGTGCTCGAGCTTGCTGGCGACCGGCAGGAGGAGGGGGAACTTGCGGATGGATGACATCATGTTGTATATATGATGGGTTTGGAAGGGTACAATTGAATTTTTCCGTTAGAGTTAAATGAGAAATAAGACGGAAGTTGACACAGGGTTATGCCATGTAAAGGCTAACAATTATTCGGGGTTGTGGGTGTAATTCATGATTATCGAGGGTTCCTGGGGCAATTACACAATTACTCAGGGTTATGGGTGTAAATATCCCTTGTAAATATCACTTGTATATTACCGCATTTTCTCTCATTTTTATTTATTTTTTACTAACGCAAATTTGAATAAAATCAACTCATAGTGTATATATTACTAACACTAATAAATGGAAAATACCAAAAAATATTAACTTGTAAAATTGCCCAATAAAATCCAAACCCTAGTTCGAGACTAAAAACCTTAAAACGTTAATATCTCTCTCGCACAGTCTCGATCCATGCTCATTTTTTTAATTAATGTACATTCGATTATCTACAAAACAAGACCAAATTTAAAAGAATCAGAGTTCATACGTGAAAGTTGGATTTTGGGCCCCTATTGTATATTGTACATATTGACCTATTTTGATTTTATTATATGTATAAAAATAATTCTTTTTGGTTTGTTTCTTTTGCATTTATTTTCTTTGATTGTTGTTTTATTAAAATGTGTAAAAATCCAAATAATTTTGAGGCAAAAATTAAAGAAAATAAATCAACCCGAACATGTATATATAGCCTCTATACAAATCCCTCTTATTTTATTTCATTATTTTCTTATTTATTAAAAATACAAAAAATAGATTAAGGGGTAAGTATTTATTTTATGTTTTATTTGACTTTATTTTGATTTTTGTCTTATTTTAAAATGCCAACAGATTTGTAAAAGACAAAATACGGTATTTTATATCTATAGAGTACTGCCAAAAATACTTTTTGTACCTAAGTAAATTCTTAAATAACGTAATTCAAAAACATTAATCTTCAACTAAACAAACAAATTTTTTTCTGTCAATACTGTAAGCAAATCACATAGAATCTATGCACTAAAGGGTGTCGCATACATTTTATGCGCTTCTCTATAACGCATTGATTTCTTGCGCTTTCTAATCTATAGCGCAGGAAATTCCTGCTATATGCTCCGCACTTCACAAAAAAATAAACTGAACGTGATGATGGGACTAAAAAAGAAACAGAACATGATTGTTGAACATTATCCCATCAGAGAAAAAATATCCATAAATATATCCATAAATAGGATATACAGTATACCGAAGGCATTCATACCATACATAATAGGAAAAGATATCCACAGAAGCCTCTATTAGATTAGACAATAGTTCATCTTAAGATATAATACAAAATATGTAAGATATAGTACATTACCAAAAATTGTCACATGATACATATTGATCTCTTCCTCCTCCTTTAATAGGTTGTTTTTCCATATCTAAGATCAATTCCCTGTAATTGCAAACTTCCTATGCCCTCTTCCTCGTCTAATGTGGGCACGGGTGGCGAGGTCAGTGCAACATACGTATATTGAGCTTCTTCCCCCTTTATGTTCTTTTAGGCGCTTGTGGAGTTGTCGTCTCCTCGTCACGAGGTTCAACAATTGATGTGGCAAATTATGTCTCCAAAACATACTCGGGGACCTCGTATATATCCTGGTTTTCTTCCCCCACTTCGATGCCATGCGTAAAATCTTACTGCCCTCATGTACGACCTTGTCCATGACCCTGTTGTTGTTGGTGTACGCTAGCCCGACCTCTTCCTCTCCCACATCCTCTTCTGTGAACCCCCTCGGATTCGGGTACCCGTTAACAACACTTTCGCGGCATTATATTCGCTAGAGATCGCATAAACTACTGAAAATGGGAAATTTCGCGCGTTTCTGCTGTGACATTCACATTCAATGAATAAACCACATAGACAAGAAGAAGAAGTGTCACCAATATTTATTCATTTCCATATTACATTACATGTAATAAAAGAATGTATTACAATGTGATTTTAGATCCCAAAATATATAACTGAAGTGGAAGGAAGCATATTACATCATAAACTGAACCAAAAACTGAAACAAAAGAAACGTACCGTCTGGTATATACACGATCACCAGAAGTCATCAACAGCTACTGAGCAACATGCTCCTTGCCTGCCAAAACATGTTAGGAAGAAGAGGTATCAACGAGCGCTGGTACACCAATAATTCATATTATAAAAAATTAACAGACATTTTATATGGATACAAAAGAAACAAGTAGAAGGGTATAAACATCTAAAATTTTTTTCTGCTTGCAATATAAAAAGGTTTCCAAGTGGCTTTTATGTACCTCCTCCTGTTTACCTTTTTTTTCCCACATTTCCCATATAAATTATTTTTATATTGTAATTGATTGCTCATAAGTGTGTGTGTGGTATATATATTTTTTCATATTATTTAGATATCATGTTTGTGGATTTTGACGATGGGAAAAGTAAGATTGGAAATGGTTTATTGATTTATTTAATTCTCAAGCCTAGTGGGTAATCTGTGGTCTTGGTCAGTGTGCGACCTCACACTATGACTAAGACGTAGGGTGTGCCTTAGGGTTGGGGTTCCTCCGTAGACATGCGGTGTTGTATAATGCATCCTAACTAAGTTCCCAACACGTCCACTAGTTTATAGGGATTTCAAATCAAATTTTATTATAGTTACTTCCAACCAACTCAACTTTGATTGTAAATTTTCCGAACCTCAACTGCAACTATCACAGGTGTAACCCTAGATGACCTAGATGTAGACATGGTTGATTAGAATGTAGCATCGCCAAGTTTGTTGGCGAAAAGTAAACAAAACTTAAGCGGTGAGGTAGCCTACAAAAGGGCTCTTCCGTCTCGCCCTCTAATTGGAAGTGCGGTCCAATAGAGGGAAATGTCTACTCCGAAACTACGCCTCAGAGGCGGATGAGAGAGACTCTATGGAAAAGTCACTCTAAAAACTGGCCCGACCGATAACAGGAAAACGAGCTCGTACGAAAAACTAAATCCGAGAATCCCCTGCATGGGTATCCTTAAACAGAGGGTCAGCGGAGCTGGTCAGAAGTCGGGATCCTAACGAGGCGTAAAAACACCGCGAGCTCGCGTAAAACCGTATAAAAGACTGGAATCCTATACCCGCACACTTGGCGGCCACTGCCCTAACCGGGCTTCCTATCTCTCGCCTAGTTGAAGGTCACCGCACCCTCGCACAGTCAGGTGTAAAGGTCATCATGATTGGTATAATTAAACGTCATCACTGATTATCGATCATCTTAATTCCTTGATTTTATGTCCGTGCCTCCATATCTTGTGTGATTAGCTTTACAAATTCCATTGATTGGTCCACATCATAAATTTGGTAAGTGATATTCATGTCATAGACTATGCTAACAATTATTGATGATGACTTCTAGGGTTGTAGAATATTTATATATATATTCAAACTTTCATCTTAATATCATAAGATCTGGAACAAGGACTGATCTGAATCTGGCATCTAATTTACCCAAAACCCCCAAATTTTTTTAACTCGGATTTGGATCTTTAGCATAGATTTGACACTAATCCTATGAGGGGCCTCACTTGTATGGATAAAGTGCATCCTATTAATATCTCATATCCACTACAATAATAGTTGGCTTCTACATGTTAAATTACTTCACGAGAGATCATACTGGTTGAAATAACAGAATTCATTCCCTGGCTATATCTTAGATGTAGATAACTTGTAATTAGGATCTTAATTGAAACCTGAACTTAGTAAAGAAATAATTACGATCCACATCAACTCTTATTATAGTCTGGCCAAAGGTAACCTTACACTGAGGCCCAGCTCTAATTCCAGCAACATTTTATTTTTGCAAGCAATTAAAATGCATATGCTGACTGTGATATACATATTGCTTAATGTTCATACAATATAAAACTTGCATTCCATTAGTCTATTGTAGATAGTGCAATCAAGTAATGCACTTAATATATCATAAGATGAAGATGTGATATATTTACAAACCCGGAAAATAAATTGACTAATTTGTTAGTAATATGAATTTCATAAATCTACTAACTAAAAACTATTTGGATGCTAAAAATAAATTTCCAAATAATTTTTTTAAACAAGTTACAGAAAGAAACAGAGACTTAAATTTTGATTAAATTTTTTTAGACAACAGTTGCAGAAAATAAATAACAAAAGTTAAATTTTATTATTATATATATATTTAGACAAGTCTCCAATCGAGACCTCAAATTCTACAATAGGAACCGATTGATAATAAATCAATCACATGTTCTGCAGATTATTCTAAAAAAAAAAATTACCCATCCAATTCAAAGCTCCAGCAATCGGCATTCGATAACGTCACCTCCAGTAACCACATCACATTACAAAAAAAATAAGCATAGCATGGGATTGAAATGGTAAAAGCAACATGCAAGGCAGCAAGTGAGAAGTTAAAGTGAGAAGTTAAGGATTGTACTTTAGATTTTCATGGTTGGAGATGGAAATTGCATGCTACAAGTGGTTGAATCTTGAGATTCCAGCAATTTCTTGGAAGGAAAAGGAGCAGTAGCTCCTTGGAAAAAGGAGCAGCTCTAACCAGGGCTCCCAGGAGGCTGCTGCAGCGGTTTTATTGACTGCTGTACAGTAGCTCCAGCAAGATGTGCATCTACTATTTCTGCAGCTTGATCTGCTGTGAGGAAGAAGGCTGGAGAAGAGAAAGGGGGAAGAAGAACCCTTACGTTGGAATTGGGGGAAAAGTAAAGGCAAAAGGGGAGAGGAGTAGCGGTATTTTTTTTTTGACACTCCAAAAAGGGGGAGACACCCGTAGGTGTTCGCCCCAATTTATTAAGGTTTATGAAAAGAAGATACTTACAGCGGGAAAAGGGAAAGGAAGACAGGGGAGCTGATATCAATAGAGATATCAGACGCCCCAAATTACAAAAAGTTACAAAGAGGACCAGTCCATACAAAAGCGATTTGCGTCGATGTTGATATTTTCGATATAGAATCGCTGTCCCGTGAAGATAGCTTTGTTTCTTCCCACCCAGATACTCCATAAGCGCGCAAGGGGGATTATTTTTTCCGACCTCGGACGAGACGCAGCAGCTGCAAGGCTAACCCAAAATGATTCCATGGACGAGTGATTTACCCAGGCAACGTCATCCCATATGGACCGTACACGTTCGCAGTGAAGAAAGAGATGGTCGGCCGTCTCCATAGCCGAGGCGCACAGCCCACAAAGACCGGAAATGTTTGGGAATAGAGATATCATACGGTCGCGAGTAAGAAGACGACCACGCCTAAGGATCCACAAGAATATACCAATCCTTTCCGGAAGTCTGAGACCCCATATGAGGTTGCAATGATCAATAAGTGAAGCCTCCGATCGTACAACGGTGGGGAGAAGAGCGGAGTATGCCTTCCTCGATGAAAAGGACCCCACGCCCCATAAGAAATGATCAGGACCACCCGATGGAGTTGGGGCATCGACGAGCAAGGTCATCAGAGAGCTGAAGTCCAAAATCCGCTGAGCAGAAAGAGAGTCGACCAATATCGGGCACCACGATCCGTTGATCCAGCATGAATCCACCGAAGCGAATTTGTCCCTTGCCAGCGCAAAAAGTCTCGGAAAAAGGTTCATGAATATTCCCTTACCTGACCAGTCCGAAGTCCAAAAGCGGAATGAAGTCCCATCGCCGAGGCACGGCCGAAATAAGGACCGGTTGCGGTTGAATACCCCAAAGGCCTCGCGCCAAAAGCGCGGAGCATGATCCGGAGGGCGACCGTCAAAGGCGGAAAGAAATGCATTGCCCGCCGCTTTGCGAAAGCATCGCACAAAGAAATCATCATCATTGCTAACAAGCCTCAACGCCCATTTGATAAGAAAAGCTTCACGAATGACCTCCAGCCGCCGAACGCCCAGACCCCCGTCGCATTTCGGACGAGTAATGTCATCCCAAGCGACCAAATGGATCCCTCTACGAGCAGAAGCGTTCTTACCCCAAAGGAATCCCCTCATATATTTGTCCAGGCGAGTCCTAACCCCCTTTGGCAGACCGCGCGTCGATAGATAGAAAATGGGTATAGCCGCAATAACGTACTTGAGCAGCACCAATCGTCCCCCTCGTGAAAGCAATGATGAACGCCAGCCAGCCAGCCGAGACTCAACCTTCACCACCTTTTGGTAATCGCGCAGCCGTGTCCTGCCCACCGAGAGAGGTAGTCCCAGGTACTCCAACGGAAGCGTCCCAGGAGCAGCCCCCAGAATGGAGGAGTAATCCCCGATGTCCGTGGGCGAAAGAGCAAAGGGCACAAATTTGGATTTGTTCTCGTTGATGCGTAGGCCCGACATTTCACAAAATAGTTGGACCGTAGTGGCCATACCCGCATAATGAGGCCTGTCCCCCTCAATAAAACATAATGTGTCGTCCGCATATTGAAGGAGCGGGATATGGAGGTCCCCCATTGAGCATCTGGTAGTAAGACCAGCGTTAGTAACACGTTGTATCATCCGTGGCAATACGTCTGCCGCCAACACAAAAAGGAGAGGGGCAAGGGGGCACCCCTGACGAATCCCCCGTCTAGGCTGGAAAAGTCCCCCAGAAGGCCGGCCATTAATAGATAATGAGAAAGAGACCGTAGTTACGCAGCGGCGGATCCAGGAGATCCATAGCGGTGGGAATCCCCTAGATTTCAAAACTGACCAAAGGAATCGCCAATCCAAGGAGTCGTAAGCCTTTGCAAAATCGATTTTCCATAAAATCCCCTTTGTCCCATTCCTGTGCCAACCGTCGATGATTGCTGAGGCAAGAGCATAACAATCAGAGATTTGCCTCCCTTGAACAAACGCAGCTTGACAAGGGGAGATGAGATAGCCAAGGAAAGGCGCCAGCCGACGAGCCATCGCCTTCGCAATGATCAAGTAAATGCTATTTGAGATTGCAATAGGACGGAAGTCCTCAATACGCCGCGCGCCGTGGGATTTCGGTATGAGAACCATGCAAGCCCTATTAATTCTGTTGAAGCCGTGGTTTCCCTCGCAAAACTCGATTGCCACCTCCAATACGTCGTTGCTGATAACGTCCCAGAAATCCTTATAGAAGGCAATAGGGAACCCATCTGGCCCAGGAGAGGCGTCAGCGTTGAGATCCCATGTCGCGCATTTAAGCTCATCCAGAGATAACGGCCGAGAGAGAGTAGCAGCATCTGATGGTGATAGCGAGGGGACATCGGGAGCCGTCCACTCCCAAGGAGATGAGGGGAGACGATTGAAAAAGTTCTTGAAGTAGTTTACCAAAGCCGAGCTCATGTCGCGATCCGATTGATATACAGCGTCCCCAATTTGAATAGAAGTTATAGAATTGGCGCGTTTACGCGCACTCGCGACCCGGTGGAAATAAGCGGTATTAGCATCCCCGTCCTTGATCCAACGAATGCGCGAACGTTGTCTCCATTCAATGGTTCTTTTCCTGTCCTCCTCCGCGACGATGTGAGCAGCCGAAGCTCGCTCAGATAATTCTTCCGGGGATAGGTCCCTGTCATTCTCCACACGATCCAATCTAATAATAGTTTCCTCCGCCTCGTTGCGAACGGACATCCGAGCCTGACGAGTAGAGAATTTGAAGGATGCAAGAGCTCGTCGCAAGGATGATAGCTTAAGAGCGAAGCGATGAGCCGCGTTGCCCACAAATGACGCCTGAGACCAATGCTGACGCACCATCTCCTTGAAGTTAGGCTCCAGAAGCCAGCTCTTCTCGTATCGGAAAATACCACGTGGCCGAGACGAATCTCCCGAATCCCACAGAATGGGGCTGTGGTCCGAAAAAGATCGAGGACGAGAGGAGACCGAGCATAAGGGGAAAGCCGCCATCCAACGCGAATTAGCCAAAAACCGGTCGAGCCGAGACCTAGATGAATTATTACGCCAAGTGTATTTGATGTCCGCGGGAACCAAATCCTCCAGTGCCAGATGATTTATGAACTCCCAAAAATCTTCAGAACCTGGATCCCTTCCCCCCCTACCACGAGGACGGTCGGATGAGAGTAAGGTAACGTTATAGTCCCCTCCCAAGATCCACGGAATATCCCCGAACGCCGCAGCATCAGCAAGCAAGTCCTCCCATAGATTCCGACGAGCATTGTGGCATAGTGGTGCATAAACACAAGAAAAAGCCATAGGTACGTTAGTGGCCATGTGCATAAGAACTACAGAGATAGAATGACGTCCAATGCGAGAGCTGCGTAAAGAGAAGTTTGAAGATCTCCAAGCGACAATAGCGCCACCAGAAGAACCAATTGCGTCCAAAGAGCAGAAGGCGTCCACCGATCCCGCCCCAAAAGATCTCCAAAGCACGTCATCAAGACCGCCAAGCTTTGTTTCCTGTAGTAGGGCTATATCACAATCCCAATCAAGCAAACGCGATCCCAGGGCCCTGCGACGGCTAGGGTCACCTAGACCACGAATATTCCAGGAGAGTATCTTCATTAAGTATTACAAAAATTGTTCCCAAAAAGTGGCTGATGATACGCTAAGCTTAAACACGACTATGATTCCGGCGGCGAAGACCAGCCGCTTCCGCCACCGCCTCCCGAGATACAAATACCGGCGGAGAAGATGTCCCCTCGATTGCGAGGTCCAGACGCCGCGCATAAACCACTCCATATCTAGTCGGGGAAGCAATCGAGGCGTTCCAAAGGTCCCAGAGGGCTGCATTTCGGTTTGAAGAAGGCGGCGAGGCAGTTGACGAATAATCCCCTTGAGAGGCAGTAGACCTATATATCCCAAAAGCAGAAGGAGGCTGAGTATCATTAATAGGGATAGGTTCATTACCGTGCTCGGAGTTCATCACCGCAGAGCCCTGCTCGATCGCCAACATAGAAGACGGCCATAGAGTGTACGACATGTAGTAGTCATCATCTCCCGGCGATGGATAGAATGGGATCGCTGAGATAGGAGTAGCGGTATTAATAAGGGGAGCACATGGTTTACTGTTTGCCAAATGGAAGAAGTTAGGGGCCAAATCGAAATGAGAGAGAAAAAGGTGATTGCTGCCCCTAATGCCTGTACAATAGTACATGCATCAGAAATTATATATATATATATATATTTCAAACTGGAATGGACTGACTGTCCTGTGAAGAATTAAATTTTGATTTTTATTATTTTATTTTAAACCCATTTCTCTCTTTATTTATCATACTAAAAAAATAATCGTATTCGCGCCTCGAGTTTTCTATTTCAACACGCAATAACTCAATTTGATCGTCTCTGGACGACGTTGATATACTTTTGATTGAGTTTGCATCCCCAGAATTTTCGAGATATGGTTTTTGTTTGGGGTTAAATTTTGCGATTTAAAAATATCAAATGACCTCCATGGAAATGAGCGATGTTTTTATTCCATAGAACCCTAGGGTCTCTTATATAGAGAGGACCCATGGGTAAATTACATAACACGGATACAAAAAAATAAAAATAGAGAAAACAATACTCGGACTACATAATACACTCTACACTCCTCAAGATGGAGCATAGATATCAATCATGCTCAGCTTAGAAGAACATCTCTGGGAGGGTCCTCTGATCAATGGCTTGGTGAAAATGTCAGCAGTCTGATCCACGGAACTAACATGTGAAGTAGAAATCAAACCTTCTGGATCACATCTCTAGTGTAGTGTCAGTCTACTTCAATATGTTTTGTTCCTTCATGAAACACTGGATTATTGACAATAAACAATGCGGCTTGATTATCACACAATAGCTGCATTGGTAGAGGTACATCAATATGCAAGTCTTTTAGTACTGCTCGAACCCACATCATTTCCGTGCTTGCTTGTGCCATGGCCCTATATTCAGACTCGACACTAGATCTTGCCACAACAGTTTATTTCTTACTCTTCCAAGAGACCAGGGAGCTACCGACAAACACTGCAAATCCTGTAGTGGACTTACGATCCTTAGGACATCATGCATAGTCTGCATCCAAGGTTTGAAAAAACGAAAGGCGGAACGAGGCGTTTCCATCGGAATCGAGGCGAGGCGTAGCCTCGAGGCGGTCGAGGCGTAAGCCTCAGTTTATAGAGAAAAATATGCAAAAAATATAATTATATATATGCCAATGTAATTATATGTCATTTGCCCAACATATAATACTTAACACTATAAGATATGATGAAATAATATAGATAAGAACCCTAAAATAGAAGATATAACATCATATCCCTTTCTACACATTTCCATCCAATCAAAAAGGAATTCATTGTATTTGAATGTTGTGAAAGCATTAAACAATGCATATCTATCTTTGAAATATTATTGTAATTAAAAGTACGATTAAATATACGTTGAAGAAATTTATGTTATGTGTCTACCATATAATATATAGCCGCACGAGAAACTGTTAATCGTATCTATATCTAGCAAATATTTGAAATATTGTTCTAATTAAAAGTACAATTAAATATAGTCGAAGAAATTTATGTTATGTGTCTAATGTATAATATATGCCATTATGAGAAATCATGAATCATATCCATTTCGTTTTGCTTGATATATTGCAAAGCTCGTTAATTTTACGAGCATTGTTAGATTTGATATTTATGGATTCATTCATTAAGAGTTAAATAGTAAGAGTTTGCAGAAATAGTTAGACACAACTAATAGTAAATATGAAGTTATGCACACGAAAGAAACATCAGATTTAGGCATTTATCTTGTATAAGCATTATCCTAAACAAATAGATATTTATAAGCTTCTCAAACTAACAATTAAACCATTAAAATCATAAAAAATTGCTTCAAAAAGTCAAAACGCCTCGGCAAACGCCTCGACCGCCTCGGCAACCTGAGGCGCGCGCCTCACTGGGCTGGACCGAGGCGCACGCCTCGAGGCTAAATTGGACCGCCTCGCCTCTAGGCGTACGCCTCGACCGCCTCGAGGCTAGTTTTTTCGAACCATGTCTGCATCTGCACAAGCCGAAATAGACAAATCCGTGTTTTTTCTGAATAACAATCCTGATCCTGGAGAAGACTTTAGATATCTTAGTATCATGTGTATAACATCCATATGTACCTGCCTTGGTTGCTTCATAAATTGGCTCACTCGACTTACTGCAAAAGCAATATCGGGTCGAGTTATAGTGATGTAAAGGAGCTTACCCAACATCTCTCTATATCTTCTCCTGTCCACTTCTTCAGTATCGTTGTTATATAATTTCATGCTTGGATCCATGGGAGTGCTTGATGGTTTACATCCACTCATGCCTGTTTCAACCAGCAAATCTACAATATACTTCCTTTGGGTCATCACCATACCCTGTGCATTCCTGGCAAACTCCAACCCCAGAAAATATCTTAGGGTGCCAAAATCCTTTGTGACAAACTGACGGCCCAAAAAAGCTTTTGCCATGTCAATCCCCTGAGCATCATCTCCTGTAACCAAAATATTATCAACATATACCACGATGATAACCATACCTCTCGAAGTCTTCTGAATGAACAATGAGTGGTCCACATTTGATCTTTCGTAGCCCTGTCGTTCAATCAAGTGAGAAAGCTTATGATACAACACTCCAGGGCTCTGTTTAAGGCCATATATCGTCTTGTGAAGTCTACACACCATATGATTCTCCCCCTCAGCAGCAAACCCCGGTGGCTGCTGCATGTAGACTTTTTCCTGCAAATCTCTATACAAGAAGGCATTCTTGACAGCAAGCTGGAATATAGACCAATCACGTACCACAACAACAGATATAAGGATGCAAAGAGTAGAGTGATGTGCCACTGGAGAGAATGTATCCAAATAGTCCACACCCGTACGTTTGAGTAAAGCTTCGCGCCACCAGCCGTGCCTTGTACCGATCAAGGCTCCAATCGGCGTGATATTTCACTGTCAATACCCATTTGCAGCTGACAATAGATGCTCCTGAAGGAGCAACAATCAAGCTCCATGTTCCACGAGATTGTAAGGCCGCCATTTCTTCTTCCATCGCCAATCTCCAGCATTTAATTTTCATAGCATCCTGATAATTCTGTGGTGTCTTCACGGAAGACAAAGCAGTAGCAAATTTATGAAAATCACCTGTGAGACGGTGACAAGAAACCTGAGAGGCAAGAGGATATGATGCCATGCCCATTTCTATTTCCGAATAGCAATAGGGACATCAAGATCATCATCCCCAGTACTCGCTGGTAAAACTGCCTCCTGTAAAGAAGAATCCTGCACAGGCACACTATCTGACCCATCATTAGTAATAGCATCTGAACATACCTGAGGCGTGATAGATGATTGATGTGCAGCCTGAGCAGGGCCTGACCGACGTGTATAGAATTTAGAGAATGGCATGATAGGTGGTTGTGGTGATGGTGGTGGTGGTGGCGTGACAACCGGAAGAGGGATGGACAAAGATGGATTCATACTAGGAGGAGGAACATAGAATTCATCATTAGATGTGGAAGAGACCAACCGATCACCTGTGGGGAAAAGTACATAACAGTCTCAAAGAATGTAACATCAACACTAACAAAATATTTCCTGTTCACAGGGTTGTAACAACGGTAACCCTTATGAGTCTGAGAGTAACCCACAAAGACACACTTGACAGCTCTAGGAGAGAGTTTGTCAAGTCCAGGAGATAAGTGGTGAACAAAGGCCACAACACCAAAGACACGAGGGGTAAGAGATAATAATTCCTTCTCAGAGAAAATGATAGAAAGAGGAATCTTCTCACCTAGTACAGAGGATGGCATACGATTGACCGGATAGCAGGCCGTAAGAACAACATCCCCCAAAAGGTAATAGGCGCACAACTCTGGATAAGCAGGGTCCGAGTAATGTCAAGAAGATGATGATGTTTTCGCTCTGCCACACCATTCTGTTGAGATGTGTAAGGACAAGTGGTCTGATGAATAATGCCTCTAGACAAAAAGAAATGTGTGAGAGAGCGAGTGCAGAATTCCAACGCATTATCCGTACGAACATATTTGGCAGAAGAGGAAAAACATTCTGCACTTCAATAATAAGGTTTCTAATACCATCCCCTGCTTCAGATTTATTCTTTAGAAGAAACCCACGATACACGAGAGAAGTCATCAACAACTACAAGATAGAATCTGTGCCCCTGATGATCAGGGTCACGACTCGGATCCCAAATATCAACATGAAATAATTCAAAAGGAGAGCTGCTGCTCCGACACTGAAGACTAGGGAAGCTAGCTCGATGATGCTTTCCCAACTGACAGGCTTCACATTGAAACGACGACTTTGGAGAAATCTGAGGCAAGAGATGACGCAACTTTTGAAGCGGGAGGTGACCAAAACGTAGATGCCAGGTGTACGGAGAGACTGATCCTGCGGAATAGGAAGAAAGACCAGCATATGAATTCTGGGCCAGACAATAGAGACCATTTTGCTCAAAGCCATAGCCAATCTCCCTGCCCGTTAGTATATTTTGAAAAATAAGAGAAGACCGGTCAAATATAGCGCGACAGTGCAAATCCTTTGTAAGCTGACTAATAGATAGTAGATTCATGGAAAATTCAGGAGCATATAGAATATTCTGCAAATGCAAAGATGGTGACGATATAACCTCCCCCTGTTCGATGATTGGGGAATAAGTCCCATCAGCTATGAGCACCGAGCACCCAGGTGGAATGTCTCTGTATGACTCTAGTCTGTTTCTATCACGACATAGATGATGTGTGGCTCCGCAATCCATAATCCAATCTGAGAGATCATGACATGATGTAAAAGCAGAAGCACTACCTGAGGTAATGGCAGCGGCAGAACTACTGGCAGATGCTGAAGAAGCAATGTTTGAAGGCCCTCCTGAAGACTCTGTAAATGATTGCGGCATAATATCGCGTAAGTGTGCCACAAGCTCCTCAAATCGATGATATGAAGTGGATGCCGATGGTGATGTAACATGCTCGTCAACAACATGCCGACGCCGGAAAACCGTGCTTAGAGTAGCATGTCTCTTCAGAATGACCAGTGCGATGACAGTAAGTGCACGGTTGGCTAAAACGACCTCCTCTCCCACGAGGTCCACGACCACGAAAGGAAGACCTACCACCTCTCCCACGCGACACAACCATCGCCGAAGGTGGTGGAGTAGAAATACTGGAAGGAACAGATATGCGGCTAAGTCTTCGATAAACTTCCTCCATAAGAGGAATGGTAGCATCGGCAAGTATCTGCGATCGTGCCGCCTCATACTCATGGTCAAGTGCTGCAAGCAATACCCCTACATAGTAGCATTCCGGAAGTCCTTCTGCTGTTCTAGTGTAGCCGTGAGAGGTATCGTGCTATACAACTTCTCAAACATTCCCTGCAGGGAAGTATACAAGGAGTGAAGTGTTCGTCCATTCTGCTTCATCGTGAAAATATCATGTTGGAACTGTAACATCTTCGTCTCATTCCGCATCTGTGAATATGTGGTGGCCAGAATATCCCACATTGCCTTAGCAATGGGCTGATGAAGGACATCGTTGGTAATCTCCATCGACAACGTGCCTGACAACCAAACCTTTGCATATGAATCATCAGCCTCCCAGGAGGCATAGATCCCAATCTTCTCTATCGGCTCATCCTCGGTAATAATATGCTTCTTACCGCTAGACTTCATGAGGCTCATGAACTGCATCGCCCAGAGCTCATAGTTCGTCCCGTCCATCCTGACTATTGGTGCTGAACCTTTGAATGCGCCTATGGAGGGCATATCGACTTTGTTTTCTGACATGTTGCCGTAGATGAAGAACTAGGGATTGTAGACCAAAGACAGGTGTCTACAAAGACTTGATCAGATTCGAGTGCATATGTAGACGTTACGCACTCAAATCCATGAAGATAGGACGACCGACGGAAGCGGAAGCGTCGACGTGAAAGGAAGGGGAACCCAGCGGTGGGGGTCCCCTACCTTGGGCGTGGAGCGACGGTGAAGAGAGACGAGAGGGGGGGGGGTGGGCCCGGCGGCGGAGGAGAGGCCCTGGCGGCAGCGGAGGAGAGGAGGGGGTCCGACGGCGTTGACGACGGCCTAGAGAGAGAGAAGGACAGCGGTGGAGGACCCTAGGATTAGGTTCTTAGCTCTGATACCATGTCGGTGGAAATGAGGGATCTGTTTATTCCATAGAACCCTAGGGTCTCTTATATAGAGAGGACCCATGGGTAAATTACATAACACAGATACAAGAAAATAAAAATAGAGAAAACAATACTCGGACTACATAATACTCTCTACAACCTCCGATTGATGAACGGTCAATTCTGTTGGTCTTATTTCGTCGAATCGGATTTTATGACGGTCTCGGCTTGTTTCACAGTTCCGAATTTGCGTGATGGCTTTTTCGGACACGTATTATGATGCGATCGATTTTTGGTCGATTTCACCCGAACAACTTTTGATTCACGATCAATTGATCAATTTGAGTCATCTAATGCCGACTAACAACTTTATTGGGTTAAACGGACCCTAATAGGGTTGGTTTTGGTCTTATGCGGATTTCGGAAGTTACATCTTCCTCTTTGTTGGACCTGCTTCTGTTGTGCTACTCCTCGTTCAAGGTCATAATATCTGCACATTGAATGGCTAGTGAGTGCTCCATTCCAGACTTGGTCTCCCGTGCTATGTATATATATTGATAGTGGCTTGGATCTTTGTCTCCCAATTTCATGACAAGATCTCGTCTCTGCATCTGAAAAATTTAAATAAATTTGAAGTTAAATATTTATAACATAATGAAATCTATTTGAATTATTTATATTGTATGTGAATTATATGTAGACTTATATTGTACGTGAGGATTGCATCCAATCTCCCTACCTATCTTTTAGTGATCCGAAGATACCAATCCTTATAATCTGGAGAGGTACTTACCCCATTGGATTGGTCTATGCGAAGAACTCTCTCGTGACGAGACACCCGAGCAGTGATGTGATCAACATGTTTTTCTCTCTAATCTACATCTACCTTACCTCGCAAATCTATCGCATGTAACACCTCATCGGTGTCGCAAGGAGATGGGATACTTCGACAACCACAAACTGACGTACAACGCTGTTGGGAAAGTAGTGCCCGACCACGTGGAAGCAGATGGGAAAAATACGTGACGTCTAAATATGTTAACCATTGATGCGATATTGTGGGAGAGCTTCCAAGATGTCCGTCCCATACAATATCCACAAAACATGCACGCTAGTTATTTCGATCACTTCTTGGATATTCCAAATGAATTATTTTTAAAAAGGTAAACCTGTTATGGAGATTGCATATCGAATACGTCATGATATTATCGAACAACGTGCGTTGGCCGGCGTCTATTCTCAAAGTATGCCCTCCGACGAACACCTAATGGCCTCTCATGCGACGGATCCCCAACTGAACGTCTCAGTGACATCAAGATCGAACAAACACGGTAAAGTAATAATAGATATCAAAGACCCGCTCTTGTCCGTGAACAATACACCCTCAAGGAGCTGCATGATGTCTGCTTTCACATAACGTATCAATGTCTCGTCATCTGCATGGGCTGACACCTGTGAAAATGACTGGTACAACCAAATCGCTAGCACTCTTGATCCTTGGATCTCTATCTCCGCTGGTCGAACTCCTAGTAGTTATTCGCACACATCAACCCATTTCACTCTGTAGATGTAGCACCTGTAACTGCCATGATATCAACTCGCAACCCCATCAGCACTGTTACATCCTGAAGTATAATTGTCATCTCTTCATTAGTCATACGAAATATTTACGTTTCGGCCTCCATCGCTCCACCAAGGCTGTTATAAGATGCCAATCATGGACAATGAACTCCAATTCAGTAACACCACCAAAACCTGCTTGCACAACATAAGGTCGAAGGCGATTGCCAAGTGGTATGTGTCGGATTTGTTTCTCCTTTCGTCGTCATCATAGACATGATGATACCTTCCAGCAACATATAATGATGAAGTGTTACTGTTGAGATTTAAAAATGCAAATCGTGGAAATGAAATGAAATAAACTACATAACTTACATCACCCTCCCATACTCTGTGTGAGCGATGTCGTTCCTGCTGCGTCAACATAGAAGTGTCAATGGGGCCCGGATCCATCTATAACCCATGTAGGAATTGTATACATTAGTGATTTAAAAGAGAAGATATAGCAAATGTTTAAAGCAACAAAATATGTTTATAATGTGTAGAGATAGATTATTCACTTCTGTACTATTCTTATATTTTTATTTTCTGTTGGATTCTTTCTGTATTTTACCCACATGCTACTCTCCTATATAAGAGAGCCTAGGGCTGATGGAATAAACAAGTTCTCTTATTTTTTTCCAACATGGTATCAGAGCGACGGTCCTAGACCGGAGTTCTTGAGCCAAACCCTAACCCTAGCCCTACCCTCAAGCCCGCACGCCTCCGCATGCCCCTGCACACCTCCGCGCGCCTCCGCGTGCCTCAGCGCATGTCGCCTCAGCGCTCCGTGCGCTCCTGCGTGTGCCTGTGCTCCTACGCTCCGTGCGCTCCTGCGCACCTCAGCACACGCCGCCTTCGATCTCCGCGCACACCTGCACGCCTCCGCACGCCTCCACGCGCTCCACCTCCGTCTATGCGCCTTCGCCTTTGATCTCGCAAACTCGCGAGATCCGTGTCTGCGCACGGTGGGTGCTGTGCGTGCTGTGACCCAAAGCAAGTTGCCCTTGCGCGCCTCATACGTGCTGTGTACGTCTCCTGCGCGCGTGATCTTTGCATGCTCAGCGTGTCTTTTCTTCACGTGATCGTCTAAAGGTCCTGACTCCCATAAAGCCCTAAGTCAAGCTCGCGCTTCTCCAAAGTAATGGGTTTGGTTGCTTGAGTCTTCATATGCAACTAAACCCGTTAATGTCCGTGTAGACGATCATATCTCCAGTTGTCTACCCCAGTCTTCCGTTATCACTATGTCAGAAAGCAAGGCAGATATCCCATCTATAGGCGCCTTTAGAGGTCCATCGCCGATTGTGAAAATGGATGGTTCAAACTACGAACTGTGGGCGATGCAGTTCATGAGTATGATGAAGTCAACCGGTAAGGAACACATTCTTACTGAAGAAGAGCCTGCTGAGAAGACTGGGGTCAATGCCTCATGGGAGGCAGATGATGCATATGCCAAGGTTTGGCTATCTGGAACCCTGGAAATTGAGATTTGCCAATGATATCCTTCATCAGCCCACCGCCAAAGCAATGTGGGATATTCTGGCTGCTACATACTCTCATGCAAAGAATGAGACGAAGGTTCTGCAACTCCAGCATGACATATTTACTATCAAGCAGAATGGACGGCCTCTGCACTCGTTGTACACATCTCTACGAGGGATGTTTGAGAAGCTTTATAGCTTCATGCCTCTGACAACCACTCCAGAGCAACAAAAGACCTACCGGAATGCTATTATGGTAGGTGTTTTTCTCGTTGCTCTTGATATAGAATATGAGACAGCACGGTCCCAGATCCTGGAAGACTCTACTATTCCTCCTATATAGGAGGCATTTCATAGGCTGAGTCGCATCAGTGTTCCCTCATCTACTACGAATCCAACTGCCTCAGCCATGTCAACAAATCGGGGTCGAGGACATCATCATCAGTTTCGTGGCCATGGACCTTGCGGTAGAGGAGGCCGCACGCGGCCATCATGTACTTTTTGCCATCGTGCTGGACACACCGAGGACACATGCTATTCTAAGCATGGTTTTCCAACTTCTGCACGAGTCGCTGAACAGATTGAGCCCCCACCTGCGTCATCTATGGATCAATGCTTTGATGATCTTGTAGCCCGTCTGAGGCGCATCATTCCTCCATCTGGTCCAGCTGCTTCGGCATCTACTTCTGAGAGTCACACCAACGTTGCCGCATCTGCATCCACCAGAACATCAGGTAGCACCTATGCATTCACTAGCAGTAGTGGATCAGATACCTTTGAGTGGATTATGGACTCTGGTGCCACACATCATCTGTGTGGTGATCAAGGTCTACTTACAGGATACAGACAGGTTTCTCGAGGTCGAACAATGGTTATTGCTAATGGAACACATTCCCCGATTACTGGTCAGGGGGAGATTAGATTGACTCCATCCATGCATCTCAAGAATGTGTTACATGCACCTAATTTTTCAATGAATTTGTTATCCATTAGCTAACTTACAAAAGATTTACATTGCCGAGCAATTTTTGATCCATCCTCTCTTGTTTTTCAGGACATCCTTACGGGCAACGTGATTGGGCGTGGCTATGAGCAAGGCGGCCTCTGTCGTCTCAGTAGGACTCCTTATGCCGGAACCTCATCTCTACCTGCTGGGTCCATCTCCCCATTACTGTGGCATCTGCGCTTTGGACATCTCCCACTTCAGATGCTGCATCATGTGTTACCTCAGGTTTCACCTCACACGTCTATTCAATGTGAGGCCTGTTAGTTGGGAAAACATCACCGGTCTACCTTTCCCAGTCGTCAGTGTCAGAGTAGTACCTCCAAGTTCGAGTTATCTCATGTCGATATCTTGGGTCCTAGTCGTGTTCCTGATCATCAGGGACACAAGTTTTATATAGTTATTGTGGATGATTTTTCTCGTGTGTCGTGGGTATTTCTGTTAAAGAATAAATCTGAAGCGGGAAATATTATCATAAATTTCATCAATGAAGTTCGTAATGTTTTTCTGCATCTGTTAAAATTGTGAGAAGTGACAATGTCCTGGAATTCTGTACTCATACTCTAACCAATTATTTCTCATCTCAAGGGATTATCCACCAAACATCCTGTGCTTATACTTCCCAGCAGAATGAGGTTGCTGAAAGGAATCACCGTCATTTACTCGATGTTACCAGGTCACCTCTTATACAAAGTAATGCTCCACATTCTTTCTGGGGTGATGCTGTTCTTACTGCATGCTACCTTATTAATCGAATGCCGTCCTCTATATTAGGAGAGAAGACCCCATTCTCTCTTATTTTCCCTGACAAAGAGTTGTTCTCCCTTACTCCTCGTGTGTTTGGCTCGGTTGCCTTTGTTCACAAGTTGTCTTCTGGGACTGATAAGCTCTCTCCTAGGGCTGTCAAGTGTATCTTTGTCGGGTACTCCAGAACTTAGAAAGGGTACTAGTGTTATGATCCATTGCGAAGGAGGTATTTCGTCAGCGCTGATGTCATCTTTTTTGAATCCATTATGTATTTCTCGTCCAAAGGTGATCAGCTGGTTCCATCTGACACGCCCGAGGCCATATACATGCCACCACCACCACCAGAACCATTACCATCTCCTACGCCTCCTATCACGGTGCCTATTTCACCACTACCATTCCACTATACCCGTAGGCCTGCTTCTGCTCATGGTCACCGCTCATCATCTAGCTCGCATGAGGTATGTTCTGAAAATATTACTATCAATGGATCTGATGATCTTCCTGAGCAGGATGTGTTGCAACGACCAGCTGAGGTGACAGATGATTTAGTTGTACCTATTGCTCTACGAAAGCAGAAGCGGAGCTGTACGTCATACCCTATAGCATCTTCTGCGACGTTTGATCATCTAAGTGGCGAATTCAGGAGTTTTGCCCTTGCATTGTCAGCAGTGGATATTCCACGGAATTATCAAGATGCTATGAAAGACAGTCGCTGGCGGTTGGCCATGGAGGAAGAAATGGCAGCTCTTCAGTCCAGAGGCACCTGGAGTCTTGTTCCTGCACCTACTGATGTGTCTACAGTTAGCTGCAAGTGGATCTTTAAAGTTAAGCCGAATGCAGATGGTAGCATCGACAAATACAAAGCTCGCCTTGTAGCTCGTGGCTTTACACAAACATATGGGGTGGATTATCTTGTTACATTCTCACCAGTTGCTCGCCATTCCACCCTTCGGATTATCCTCTCTGTTGCTGTTTCTCATGATTGGCTGCTGTATCAGTTAGATGTGAAGAATGCGTTCCTATACGGTGATTTAAAGGAGGAAGTCTACATGCAACACCCACCTGGGTTTGCTGTTGAGGGGGAGATTCCTATGGTATGCAGACTTCATAAGCCTATCTATGGCCTTAAGCAGAGCCCCAGAGCATGGTTCCAGAAGCTCTCAAACCTGTTTGAGAAATATGGATACAGACGGTCAAATGCTGATCATTCTTTGTTCGTACAAAAGACACCTAGAGGTATTATTGCTATTATGGTGTATGTAGATGACATTTTGATTACAGGAGATGATGAACATGGAATCCAGGGGGCAAACGAAATGCTGGGTCGTGAGTTCGCTACCAAGGACCTTGGGGTTCTGAGATATTTTCTGGGGCTGGAGTTTTCTAGAAATCCTCATGGGTTGGTAATGACCCAGAGGAAATATGTCACTGATTTGTTGAGTGAAACGGGAATGCTTGGTTGTCGACCTGCAAACACGTATGGATCCCAGTATGAGACTATATGATGATGACACGGATGAGGTGGATAGGAGAAGATACAAAGAATTGGTGGGCAAACTTCTCTACATTACTATTACTAGGCCCGATATCTCCTTTGCTGTATATCGAGTGAGCCAATTTATGGAGCAACCACGTCAGGCACACATGGATGCTATACACATGATACTCAGGTATCTTAAGTCATCTCCAGGTGCAGGTCTATTGTTTAAGAAAGGCAAGGAGATTACTATATCAACTTGTACAGATGCAGACTACGCATGGTGCCCCAAGGACAGAAAGTCTACAACTGGGTTTGCTGTGTATATTGGAGATGCTCTAGTCTCATGGAGAAGCAAGAAGCAAACGGTTGTGGCAAGGTCCAGTGCAGAGTCTGAATATAGGGCTATGGCTCAGGTCAGTACGGAAATGATGTGGGTAAAGGCTGTGCTCACAGATCTACATATAGAGGTTCCTCTTCCTATGACTCTAGAATGTGACAATCAGGCGGCTCTATTCATTGCAAATAATCCAGCATTCCATGAGCGGACCAAGCACATTGAGGTCGATTGTCACTTTATCCGCGACATGATTCAGAAGGGGTTTATTGTTGCATCCCATGTTAGCTCAGAGAATCTGACAGCAGACATTTTTACCAAGACGTTACTTCGAGGGCCTTTCCAGAAGTGTTCATCCAAGTTGAGCATGATTAATATCTATGCTCCACCTTGAGGTGGAGTGTAGAGATCGATTATTCACTTCTGTACTATTCTTATATTTTTATTTTCTGTTGGATTCTTTCTGTATTTTACCCGCAGGCTACTCTCCTATATAAGAGAGCTTAGGGCTGATGGAATAAACAAGTTCTCTTATTTTTCATGGACTTCATGGACTAAGGTCTCCCTTTACTTCGCTTAAACTTCTTGTTAGGTTGAATAGATCTTTGGGGAGATCTCGGGCCTAAGCTTGAACTGAGTCAAGTCCAATGTATTCACGTTTGGTGTGATGCAGGAGGAGGCTCAAGAGCTTTGTTGTGTTTTGCGCTGTCCGGAGGGATCTCTTCTGACCACATACTTGGGGCTTCCTCTGGTTGCGGGAAGGCCGCGGGTGGTGGATTGGAAGGTGGTGATTGTCAGACTGGGGAGTAAGTTAGCGGGTTGAAAGAACATATCGCTCTCTAAGGGGGAAAAACTGATCCTCCTCAAGCATGCTTTGTCTGCTATCCCGATTTTTTTCTTCTCAACGAGGTTTATGCCTGTGGGGGTGTGAAAGAAGTTGAAGGGGATGATAAAGCACTTCTTCTGGTCTGACGGGCAGCAATAGGGAGAGGGAGTTCACCTAGTGGGCTAGGACACGGTGACGAGGTCGAAGGAGGGAGGTTTAGAGCTCATGAATAAGGCCACCTAGTGGGCACTGAGAGTATGGGGGAAGTCCAATGACCTGGTTTGTAGGATGAAGCGAAGCATCTATGAGATTGGAAGTTCGTAGAGCGTTGAGGCGTGCAGGTGGCCGTCATCGCTTTGGAGGGGTTTGATGAGTGTCTCACCGAAGCTGGGGGGGGGTGTGGTGAGACCGGTGCTGGGAGATGGGCGCGATTTTAGATTCTGGTTGGATAATTGGGTGGGAATGGGTCTGCTCAAGGAGAGGTACCCGCGGCTTTTCACTATTGCGGGGGACAAGAATGCTACGGTTCATGAGGTTTGGGCAGAGGGATCTTGATGCCCATCTTTTGCCTCTGCTTTGTCGAACCAGAGATGTGACGAGGTTGTGGTACTCTTGAGGGATTTAGCAGATGTGAGCGGCCCCAGCTATGGTAGAGACCACTTCATTTGGAAGGAGGAGAGATTTTCGGTGAAGAAGGCATATAGAGTGTTTGCCAGACAGTGTGGGGAGGTTCGGGAGGAGAATGCTTAGGACTACATAATTATTTGGGATAACAGAAATCCTCTGCGGATCAAGGTTTTCCTGTGGTTGGCGAGATGCAGGCGGCTGCTTTCAAAGGTGCGTACGACGAGACTGCTAGGCACCAGGGAGACTATGTGCGACATATGCGGTATTGAGCAGGAGAACCATGAACATCTCTTCTTTGGTTGCAGATCGTTAGGCATGGTGTGAGAGCGTGCGGTAGTGCTGTGGCTGTGCACAGTGGACAACGCGACGTACTGGAGTTCGATTAGGGCAGCTTGTGGGAGTTCTCAGGAGGATGAAGCTGGCCCTTTTTCCATCCTTCGTGTCTTATGGTGTGCTAGAAATGAGAAAATATTTAAAGGGCGTCGGTTCACCACTGAGAGGGTGTTGGGCCCCTACCGGACGTTGATGGCTTTATGACATAACATGTAATTTCATTGTATGGTATTGTAAAAAGGCGTTGGTACATCTGTAAGTAGGTGTAGGGCCACTAATGGGCATTGATGGCCTTATGGTTCAATACGTTGTATTCTTGTGTGGCGCTGTTTGGGCATTTATTTTGTGTTCGTGTACTATTGGAATAAATATGCGGTGAGCTCCTTTCTTGGGGCTAGACCCTCTTTCTCCTAAAAAATTCTTGTTAGGTCTTAACTCAAGGTAAGACAAGGGCGCCCACGTACCCTATCTCCCAAGGGGAAACATTTCCCCTGGTAAAACTTGAGTTGATAAACCCAAGTGTACCACTCACCTATATATGAGTCCATTGCAAAACGCCTTTGAGACATAACATCAATTGCGTGTGAACAAGGAATCCAATATGTTTGCCATTTCTGGCATGTGCATGTTCCTTTATTGATCACAACTGTATATTTGTTGCGCCTCTTATGCCATATTGTGTATGTCTAGCACCTGTAAGAACCTCAAAGAGTAAATTAGGTGCCCGTTGTGACCTTGTGCCCATTTGCAAATGAACTCGAAGTTTGTATTTTTCCTGCAGCCGATATGGTGTATTTTTTCCGTAAGCAATGGCAACAACAACCTCATTTGCATGGGTATTGAAATATAGAACACAATTGTAGAAGGTTTTTTCAATAAGTGCCGCAATGTGCGAATAACGTGCATCCTTCATCACATTGTAACTCTCACCGAGATTGATGGTTGACTGGCCAAACCTAAAACCACCATCATATGCCAAAGTCCACTGCTCTTTCGAGCAATCATGCGTTTCAATTCATCTAGTTGTCTCTGCGTTCCATTCTTACAATTTCCTCATGAAATATGCAAACTTCTTAGAGAATGTTTGTAAGGAAGCTGCAGTCACAAAATTTTTCATAGACCCATTCTTAAATACAGTGTTGAAGTTGCTCGCTACATGTTGGGAACAAAAATACCAATGTGCAAATGGTGGGAGCAGATCAACATCAACATCATTCATTGCAGACTTTATGCCAGGATGGCAATATGATATAACACAAATTAGACCTGGATGCATCCCAATAACATTGATATGCCACAATGAAGGAAAGCACTGCCAACTTGACGCAGATTCTTTGTCCACAATGCCAAAGTCAAGTGGGACAATATGGTTGTCACGCCAATCCCACAGGCAATCAATATTTTTTGCTTATACTTTCCATACAAATGTGTACCGTCTGTGCTAATCAAAGGCCTACAATTTTTGAAGGCTTCAATATAAATGTATATCGTCAATCCCTGGAATGGCGACTTGCAAAGCATGTAACAAATGTGGTATATCCGCATAAAATTTCTTCCATTCACTATAAACGATAGCAATTGCCTTTCTTGTAGCATCCCAGACTCTTTTCTTTATAACCCAGTATCTGTATACCTTTTGAATATGAGTCCCGAGAGTGGCTATTGGAACAATTGGGCTATCCCTCACAAAATCTAGTACCTCTCGGGCCATGAAGTTGTACTCAAGTTTGGGATGATCTTGACTGATAGACGGATTGATGCATGAGTGTGGATTGTCAAGCTTAGATGTTACCCAATTCCCGTCAAATTTGCGATAATGATTATGTAAAAATCACTTGCAACCCTTGGAGTCTATCGTGTACAAGATGAACCAAAACAATATGGTAGATTCTTTAATTGTAAAGTTGTAATGGGAAAATATGTGGTACTTTTTCATACAAAATATAATGTCATCTTTTGTTTTGAAAGTGCGACCCTTACACAGTTCATGACCAATGCTGTCAATGCCACTTTCAATTCGAAAATTTGATTCAAAATTGACAAGCCCATCACCGCCTAAGATATTGTGGAGTGGTATGGAAGAGGCAATAGGGGCACCATCTGTTACATCGTGCACAACATTATCTTCAACTTCCTCAATTTCATTCTCTATCTCATCGTCAATGACCTGCAACGGACAATCATTCGGAACACGATTCATTTCCCTCAGCAAAGCCTCGCTGATATATGTACTCTCATCATTACGTGCCGGAGTAGGTGGGTCGCCGCTAGATAGATCAACAATAATGGACGAACCATGTGCTCCCAAGGCATGATGATCGGGTGCACATTCAATCGGAAATGCATCTACTACCATCTCTATGTGTGCTGACTTTGCAATTGTCTCTGGGTAAAGAAAAACACCCTGTACATTATCATCATATGTACTAGATGTTATCATGGAACTGATTCCAATGTGCTGCGATATCTTGTTGTTGTAAGTGGTCCTATCCAAGAAAATGTCTTACAATCCAATTCCAACAACTCTTCAAAAGATATGGACATTCACAATCCCAGACCTCGCATGACCGCACAACTAGAGTCATCATTATGACTCTTCAATTCAAACATGCAATATATAGAATCCATTGATCTCTTAAAAATTGCATCCACACCATCTTAGGTCATACATAAACAAGGACTAGTGAATGAAAACCCAAAAAACAAAGATCCCCACTTTCTTAAGGTCAGAGAAAGTTATCTTGGAAGAGGAAAACTTGGTGGATAACGACCGGTGGCGAATCGAGATGGCCGCGGGAGACGTCAGCGAGCGTCAGTATCTGAGGGCGTCGGCGGTAGAGGTGGAGGGTGTCGGTGACGGGGCGGAGGGCGTCAGAGGCGAGGGGCGTAGGAGGCGGAGCTCGCGGAGAGGTTTTCGTGAACAAAAAGGCTTCGAAGGAGGGCTTATCTTTAATGTGCAAGTGGGGCATCCTCGTTCTATCTATTTTTATTTTTTGAACTGTAGAGAATAGCGCATGCATTTTATGCACTATAGGTTGAAAGGACAAAAAACTATGCGCTACAAAGAAGTGCATAAAATATATGCTATATCTTGTAACGCGTAAATTCTATGCGATTTGCCTACAATATTGACATAAATTTTTTTTGTTGACTTAGTTGAAGAATAATGTTTCAAACTACGTTACCTAGGATTTTTACTTTTCAGTCTTTCACGAAAGTTGTAGATCTCATCGAGACGAAGAACTTTCATATTGTCCATTTTTTTATTTGACCTCTTTCGCTATTTCTTTTTGATTTTCCTTTGGAATTAAATTTTGATTTTTTTTGGGAGCAACACATGTCACCACCATAGTTTTTATTATTATCTTTTAACTTTATTTTATTTAATCATTATTATTTTATTTTATTTATACTCCTTTTCATTTTTTTAATTTTTTAATTATATTTATTTATTTTTCATTTTATTTATTTATATATTTCATTTTATTTATTTAATTTAGTTTTTTATTTATCATTTAATTGTTATTTTTTATTTTATTTATATTATTATTATTTTAACTTTTGATTTTTAAAATTTTTATTTTCATAATTTACTTTTTCTTTTTTTGTCGCCGCGTGGCAACCCCCAAGTCATGCTACGTGGTGCCCCCTCTCCTTCCTCACCGAGCCCGTATCTTCCGCCCTATGCAGCGACAAACGCCCACCCCGCCTCGCGCGACGGTGCTCCCAAACTGCAAAGTGCTCCCTCACCATCCTCTCTCTCATCAGCCCACGACTTCCACCTCTCCTGCACGTTGGTTGCGCAACCTCTTTCCACGCCTTTTGCTTCTCTCCCAACCACCCCGCAGGAACCACGATCACCTCCCTCTTCCCCCTCTTACCGCACAACCCGCAACCGTTGGCCGCCTCCTCCGCCTTCTTCGCCATCCCTCCTTAAATTCCATCAGCCACTCACGTGCGCTCGGATCCAGCGTTTGCGAAAGAGGCCCATCCCCCTTTGCTCCTCTAGTGACATTAAGAAGGGTTATGGTCGAGCGACAATAACCTCTGATCGTCCTAAGGCACGATCCGGATATTCTTCGATCTATCCGTGGTTGATCTCTCCGAGCTTGCGCTGAGCTTCGCAGCTGTCGGCCAAGCTGCTGGAGGTGACGAAGGAAGACGAGCCTTCTTTTAATCTCTCCTGGCGATCAACCACCAGGTATAACCTCTATCTCCTTTTCCTTTCTTTCCTCCTTCTGGTCTTCCCTTTGTTCCTCTTTCCCTTCCGTCCTTCAATCTCCTGCCCCTCAAATCAACCGCCCGCTTCATCTCTGTGTACCACACAATCGCACCGCCTCTGCCTCCGTTGAACGTGCAATTGACGATCTTCTTCTATGTTCTCATGCCTCCGCCTTCGAAACCCACCACCGCCTGGGACATGCGTCGCCCCAAGAACCCGTAGCCATCGGTCTCCGCTCTACCGACCTCACGCGCTGCCTTGTCTTCGACAACGACCTGTCCGCACCACGACCTTCTCTGCCTAGTCATATTGTGGACGGTTTGATTTCCGGGTGGGCTATGACTGTATAGATTAGATGCATATATTGGCCTTCATAGTTTGGAAGGGTTTTCCGGATTTTTGGATTGATTGGATAAAGATGTTTATCAGTACCTCTTCGTTTTTGGTTCTAGTCAATGGTAGGCAGGAGGGGTCTTCTTCCAAGTTCCAACCACATAGAGTTGTCAAGCAGGGTTGTCCTCTGGGCCCTCTTTTATTTGTTCTAGATGTTGATGCTTTGGTGGTGGTGATGAATCTTGCCAAGGATGGAGGCTTCCTTGGAGGTTACTCTAGAGATGATCTCGCGATCCCAATCCTACAACATGTTGATGATATGATTTTCTTCATAGAAGGAGGGATTGCAGAATGTAAGGGATCAGTAGTTCATATTTTTGGAGATCTTTCGAGGTTATGTGTTAATAGAGCCAAGTTGACCCTTGTCCCCTTTAGGATTTTTGTATAAGTGGTGGTGGCTTGTAAGGCAGTCCTGTGTATTGGTTGAAGGTGCTTGCCTATTACGTACCTCAGATTGTCTCTATTATGTAGGGGACTTAGGCATGCAGACTGACTGCTGACGATTAAGAAGCTTGAGAAGAAGCTGACAGGGTGGAGAGCTTCTTGCCTCTCAAGAAGGGGGGGGGGTTGGTGATGGTGAAAATGGTCTTAGTGGTGATCCCGGTGTTCTTTCTATCATCAAAGGTGTCACTTATAGGGGTTAGGAGGTGCTTGGATGTGATGATGAGGAGATTCTTCTGGTCCATGTCTGCTGATGGCAAGGGCATCATCCTGGTGGTTTGGAACGTGATAAAGAAGCCGGTGAAGGAATGGGGTTGGGGGTACTGTGGTTAAGCGACATGAATAAGGTAATGATAAAAAAAGGGTGATTCGAATATGGGGGGATGGCTCTAAGCTTATATTCAAGATGGTACGATCTATTTATTCCATCTTACCAATTATATGTACACGCGTGGATGCAGTATCATTTCCATCCACATTCTCGAGGGGTATTTCCTCTGTTTTGCATGAGGTGGTTACTTCGCTTGACGGAAGAGGTTTCTCGTTCTGGGCAGAAGAAGGAGCTTTTTATGATACCTTTCCTAAGCCTTTTGCTTTGGCAAACAGAAAAGGAGGCACACATTGCTGATATTTGTTCGGATGGGTCTTGGACATCGATATTTGTGTCGGAGTTATCTGACCAAAGACTTGAGGTGTTCTTTTGTCTTTTAAGTAGACCGACCTTGTTGGAGGAACCGTCAAATGGATGGGATTCTTGGTGTTGGAGGGATGTGACACTCACTATGAAGTAGGTGTATTCGGTTTTTACTGTCCTATCGGTGCTGAAGGGTGACGATGTGGCTCAGTGAAGGAGGCATATGCATTTCCTAGGATACATTGGGACAACACGAACTCATTCTGGGGCTCGATTACTAGAGATTGGAAAAGGATCACTTGAGAGAAGAATTAAAGTGATTGTGTATATTTGGGCCATCTTGCTTGTTGGAGTATTTGGTTGTGCGCCCATTGAGTTGTAGCAGGGTAAATGGATCCTGGAGAAGATCCATTTACCCCATCCAGTGTTTAGTCCCACATGGACCAGAGGTGGGACTTGGAGGCTCTGGAGAGGCTATATAAGGAGCCCCAGACCTCCTGTACTCATTGAGAAAGTGAATAGAAAAACACGCCCCTTTGAGGGCTTCTCCCGTGGTTTCATCCCGCTCCTCACGGAGTAGGGTTCCACGTAAAATCATGGTGTTCCATGTTTGATCTTTCTTGTTTATGCTCTGTTTATCAATCGCTTCCGCATTCTTCATATTTTATAACATGGTATCAGAGCGGGTCGATTCTCGAGGAGTTTGATGTTTTTTTTGAGATTCGATTATCAGATACATTGTTTATCGTTCTTGAAGATCGTGATACTGCTAGAGATTCAATTTCTAGGGTTTTTTTGAAACCCTAATTTCTGGATAGTTTGAAGATGATCACCGTGTTTTTAAAGATTGTGAATGATTCGAGTAGTTTTAGGGTTTCTGGTAGAAACCCTATTTCCAGCCGCAATCTCCTCCAGATCCAGATCCAAGGCTGCGATTACGGTGCAGCGGCTCCAGGCCAGGTGCAAGCCCTCCAGCCCAAGCGGCAACCAACCCATTTGGGTTTCAGATCAACCATCTCCAGGCCGAAGTTCTCCAGGCGTTTGGGTTTCAGATCAACCATCGCACTCCAGCATGCAGGCGCAAGTCCTGCCATCCTCTCCACGCTCCAGGCGCGAGCCCTAGTGCCCCAGCTTCAGCATCGCGCGCACAAGCCCACGATCCCTTCCAGCAGGCGGCGAGTCCCCGCACGCCCTCTTCCAGATCTGTTGGCGGCACGGTTGTTCTCCAGGCGCGACTCATAACAGCGGCTGCAGCCGCACCTCCCAAGCCTCGCGTGCACATCTCCTTCACAGACCCAGGCGCACCCAACCTCCCAGGCACGAGGCAGCAAAGGGCTCCCAGGCACATCTCCTTCCTCACGCGGCAAGCCCCAAGCGGAGCCCTAGGCGCAAGCGGTCCTCCTCCCTCGAGCACGCGCCTCTTGCCGCCCTCCTCTCCAGTCGCGTGACATCGCAGGCGTCGCTCCAGTGCTCTCCAGCTGTGCCAGATCTCCAAAGCCTCCAGCCGTGAACCTTGGGGGCGGCGGCGGCGTTTCTCCAAGGGGGATCCATCGTGGGAACCCTAACGGGGGAGGGATGCGTTTTATAAAAAAAGGAAATATTTGGTTAATTGTTTAAGAACCCAGCGGGGGTTGCTGTCTATTATAGTCCTGTAAGTGACTACAGCAAGTTGGGCCCATGTGGGTCATATCGTAAAAAAAAGGTGGGCTCAATTGAAAAAAAAGAGAGAAGAGGAGTTTTCTTGAAAAAAAATACGTACAAAAAAAGTCGTACGTAAATTGAAAAAAAGGAAAAAAAGGAGAGAAGCCGGAAAAAAATTGAAGCGGCTTAAAAAAAACAATTTGGACGGCTTATATACAAAAACCGGAAAAAAAGAAGAAAAAAATGTGCTTTAAAAAAATTGTTGATGAAAAGCCGAAAAAAAACAACGGCTTAAATGTTTTGAAAAAAATTTGAATGTTTTGAAAGCCGACAAATATGTAATCGACTAAGTGGTTTTTGTTTTATCCCCATCATTGTTGTCTTCTCCCAACTTGGTCGACGTCCATATTTTTCGACAAGTATGGGAGAAAGGGGGAGTATATGTAGAGTGACAGGTCTATTCAAATGATTCAGAAGTCAGATTCAGATGCAGATTTCCAGACCGATCAGATTCCAGACTCTACGGTTCAGATCCAGTGTCAGACTCGACATCAGATAGTTCCGAGTCCAGTTTCAGACACGCACGAGTGTGTGGTCATTTTCAGATGAGCATAAGTTGCCATCATCAGTCCGAGGTCCCCATCATTCTTGTGGTTTTGTCGGCCAGAGTCTTCATGTGAGCCATAGGGACTCCATAGTAGAGGACCATTTCCTATGCCATGTTGGCAAGGATTTTCATGTGGTATCATAGGTACACCGGAGCAGTGCACCATTCTCTGTGCCAGATGGGAGAGACCCAGTTCTCCGACGAGGAGATTTTTCAGACTCCATTCTCCAGCGACCGTGGACTCCGACGAGGATTGCACAGCCACGACCTTTTTCAGTTAGGCCCTTTTCAGAGATGGAGCAGTTGTCCACATTATTGTGGCGGGCCAGAGTACTCCGACGAGGAGACTCATTTACCAGTTGCAGCGACTCTGACAGGCGCAGTTCAGAGCGCATCTCTCTGACGAGGAGATTCAGAAGACTCACACTCCAGCCCGTTCGTCCTCCTCACCTGCACGGCATGAGAAGCAACGTCCTCGACTGCAGCAATGTACGCGTTGGGTTGATATTGTCCGTAGTGTCATGTAGCGTTGAGTTGAGTTATTTCTGTTTGTCCAAGCTGAGCCTTGCATGCTCCAGCTTGAGGGGGAGTGTTGGAGTATTTGGTTGTGCACCCATTGAGTTGTAGCAGGGTAAATGGATCCTGGAGAAGATCCATTTACCCCATCCAGTGTTTAGTCCCACATGGACCAGAGGTGGGACTTGGAGGCTCTGGAGAGGCTATATAAGGAGCCCCAGACCTCCTGTACTCATTGAGAAAGTGAATAGAAAAATACGTCCCTTTGAGGGCTTCTCCCGTGGTTTCATCCCGCTCCTCACGGAGTAGGGTTCCACGTAAAATCATGGTGTTCCATGTTTGATCTTTCTTGTTTATGCTCTGTTTATCAATCGCTTCCGCATTCTTCATATTTTATAACATTGCTGTTAAGAAATGCATTTATCTTCAAGCAAGAGATGTTTTACCATGAGAATGTAAATAATCACGCAAGGGTTTATATGAATTGTGGTGCATGTAATTTTGCCTACCTTTTTTCTTTGAAAAAGATATACAAAGTTTGGGCTGATCTCTTATGGAGGTTTGTCCTTTTCGTTCAAGGAAAGAATAGAAAATAGACTGAATGCTGATTAAGGAGTTCCAGGCAACCAACAACAAAAGGAAGCATGGTCTATTATTATAAGAAATTACAGACTGCTTGGTTCTTAAATATGTGGATTATATTTCTTGATTTAGACTGCATACTTTGGGTTGAGGCGTAGCTGAAGGGTATTTCGCCCTTTACTTGAAGTCCTCCATTCTTAGTTAATGTGGGTTCATTTATTCCCAGTGTACATGGATCTAGATTTCCGACTCAACTTTCTCCCTGAACTGGTGTCATGGATGTGGATAAACTCTGTCCAAAACCTGTTGCTAGGTTGATGTCTACCATGGCTTCTCCTACCTTTTTTGAGAGAAAGCTGGGGTAATGTCCGAAGATGGGACCCATCACGACTTATATTAAATTAATCAAGAGGAAAAGAAATATTACTGTTAGAAATCGACAATGCGGAAGCGTAATATCAGAGAAATAGAATAAACATGAAGAACACCGGGATTTTATGTGGAAGCCTAATACGTGAGGAGCAGGATGAAACCACGGGAGAACGCCTCAATTGAATTATGTTTTCTATTGATCTTTCGCTCTTATCTGGTACAATAGGTGTGGGGCTTCTTATATAGCCCACACTAACTCTCCAAGTCCCACCAATAGCTGATGTGGGACTAAATCATTAGGTGTGGTAATTGGACCCTGGAGTGTTCCATTTACTCATCACTACAATGATGCATACTCCAACACTCCCCCTCAAGCCAGAGCATGCAATCCTAAGCTTGTACAAATATAAAGAAATCTCAAACTCACAATACAAAGCACCACATACAATATAAGCTCAACACGTACTCTATTGTCGATTGCTGTTGAGGACGTTGCTTCTCATGCCATGCTGGTGAGGAGGAACTAAAGGGTTGGGGTGTGAGTTGAACTGGATCTCCTTGTCGGAGAACATGTGCTATGTACTGCGTCTATCAGAGTCACTAAATTTGGAATGAATCTCCACTAGAGAACTCTGTCCCGCAACTGCTCCATCTCTCTGAAGTGTCAAACTAGAAAAAGTCATGTAAACATCCTCGTCGGAGTCCACGGTCATCAGAGAATGGAGTCTGAAAGTCTCCTCATAAGAGAACCTGGTCTCCCATACTTCCTCAGAGAATGAAATCTCTACTCTAGAGTCTTTACGAAGCCACATGAAAACCCTAGCCCACAATGGCATAGAGAATGGGATCACCCTGAGTCCAAATTATGGACGAAAACGGATCTGATACGGATCGGATATGCCTATTTCCATATCCATATTCACTTCATTTATATCGAATACGAATACGGATACGATTCAGATATGCATTATGGAAACCATATCCGTAAAAATACGGATACGAATCCGAATCAGATATTTATCGAATTCGAATACGGATCGAATAAAGAGCGGATCCGAATACGGATCGAATAAAGAGCGAATTCGAATACGGATCGAATAAAGAGTGAAATCTCAATATGGATCCAATAAGCATGAAATCCGAATACGGATTGAATAAAAACCACATACGAATATGAATTGATTTTTTTTATCAAAGTTCAAAATGATTTTAGAAATAGCAATGGAATATAAATAAGTTACGTCATGACAAAAAGGAGTGTCGACATGACATGTATTCTTGACCGGAAGCAAAAAGGGGATAGGATTTCATAAATTTTGTTAGCACTCATACCCAAAGAAATAGAAATTTATTAATATCGTTAATATATTGTATTATATAATGTGTAATACTAATATAATAGCATAAGGTTGTAGCGTATATTATATTAACTAATACATAAAATAATATTAAATACTGCATTCGGATATCCGGATCCGAATCCGGATATTCAAGCTATTACCATATCCTTATCCGTATTCGGAAAAATTTTACAACCTATATCCATATCCGATCCGTATTCGATTAATATTCGGATACGGATATCCGTATCCGATAATTTTTCGAATAAGGTAAGCGGATATTCGGATATATCCGTATCCGTTTTCATCCCTAGTCCAAATCAAAGATGGGGACCTCTCAAATAATGATCGTACATCTACAGTCGGACTGAAGACCCTGAAACCAATCTGAATTTAGAGTTTGAATATGAGCTGTAGAGTCTGAATCTAAAGAATATGAAGAACCTGAGAGTGTGAATCTGAGCTGTAGACTGTTTCTGAACAATATGTAAAACTCTACATAATACTCCCCCTTTCTCCCATATTAGTCGGAATCGATGACATCAACCAAGTTGGGAGAAGACATGAATACGGGGAAAACCAATCTCAAATAATTTTCTTTTCGTTCTTTTTTTTCGATCAGCTATTTTTTTGTATGGCTTCTTTTTTTGTACACAACCTCTTTTTTTCGTCATTTAATTTTTTTCTTGGCACTTTCCTTTTTTAAACAAGCCAACTTTGGGCCCAATAGAAGCAAACCTTTCTTCTTTTTTTGATTCGAAGCAGCTGTAGGTCTGTTGGGCCTCAAATGAAATCCCCTGACTCTCTTTTTTTTAAAAGACACATGACCCATTTGGGCTTTTATTTAGGGTTCCCACTTGGGAACCCCAAATCAAATCTCCCTCGATGGGGCTCCTCTGAAGTTGCCACTATTGTCGATGCTCTTGCTGGGTTCAATCTTCGTGATTGTGCTGCTGCCTCTGACTGAAAGGGGATTGCCATCTCCAACCTCTTTCTTCTTCGAAATCTGTGCCTAGAGCTTCTCACACATGTGATGGAGGGTAGATGGGTGGAGGTAACGCCTCCTAGAGGTTCGCTGGAGGTCTAGAGGCACTTGAGTATGATGTTGAGAGCGAGGGGTACTTCAAACCAAGGGGACGAGATAGGAGATGCAAAGAGTGATGTCACATACCCGCCTCCTTCTCCGGCTCACACATAGAGGAGGCTTCGCCTTCGTGGGAAGATGTAGTTGATGGTGCATAGATGATCTGGTGGCTGGAAGTTGTACCATCGCGCATGGGGGTTGTGCAAGCAGAAGATGATGTCTGGAGAAAAGATGCACATATGGTGCTTTGCGTTTTGTAGAGTATTGCATAACCTGAAAGATGCTTCAAACTTCATCTGTACTCATGTGCACGAGGGTGGAAGCGCTTTAGGGTTCCAAATATGAACCTATACCAATGCATGAGCAGTGCGCTGTCGTGGATTGAAGATGATGTTTCTATCGCGCTTGGGTAATAGTGTTGGGGAAGATGCTAAGGTTCAGATGGTTCGGACATAGGTGCTAGGATTTAGATGGAACCCAACATTCAAATCAGGCATAGGTGTTAGGATTCAGCTGGAATCCTTAGTCGTTGCTATTCATTTGGATCCCAGCATCCGAATCAGGCATAGGTGCTAGGATTCAGATGGAACCCTTGCTAATTGTAGCCTTGCCACCCAAGTCAGGGTTCTATGAATCCTAGAATATTCTCAGAACTCGACGATTTCTGGATCTTCAGAATTGGTGCATATACACACAACAAAAACATCAAAATTTCCAGAACTTTGATCAAATCTCGATTGGAATCGGAACAATCTTCAAGAATAAATGACCAAGAACGAATAACTAAAATCGAATATGCTTACATTGTCGATGATGTTGAAGGATCATGGTTTCAAGAAACCCTAGATTTTCTCGAAACTGCTCTTATAATTGAATATCAAACAATCATGAATATAAAAATAAATTCTCGAGAATCAAACCCACTTTGATACTATGTTAGAAATCGACAATGCATAAGCGTAATATCAGAGAAATAGAATAAACATGAAGAACACTGGGATTTTATGTGGAATCCTATTCCGTGAGGAGCATGATGAAACCACAGGAGAATGCCGCAATGGGCTTGTGTTTTCTATTCACTTTTCTCTCTCATCCGATAGTGATACAATAGGTATATGTTTTCTTATATATCCCACACTGACTCTCCAAGTCCTACAAATAGTCGATGTGGGATTAAACTACTAGATGTGGTAATTGGATCTTAGATCGATCTAATTACCCATCACTACAAATACGCATACTCCAACAATTACATCAGGTTACACTATCCATGACACACAAAGCACCTTACAATGTTCCATTTTCTGAATAGAACTTTGCCCACCAAGTTGGCCTCATTTCTACCGCACCAGATTATTCTCACTAATGCAAAAGGATAAGAGGCCCATAGCCTGAAATTTCAACGAAATTCGGTCGAATTTTTATCGAATATCGATATACAGTCGAAATCGAAATTCGACTGAAATGGCCGAATGACCGAAATATGGATGTCCTAATACAAAAAATGACCGAAATGATTGAAATTTCGATCGAATTTCGACCTAAATTCCGTTTCGGTCGGTCACCAAACCGACATTTAGGGCCTTTAAGAGCCATCTTCATGTTTGTTACCGCACATTGATCTAACTCATCTCCAGAAGGTGGGTGATCTTTCTTCACTGCGAACATCTCATCCCCTATACAAAATGATCTCTACCAGATGACAGTCGCTTGATCTGTGCCAGTTCGGTCTGCAACTTAAGCTCCGCCAACCTCTGATCAGACAAGTCCGGAGTGAACATCGGAGACCACGTACCATGCTCCTAGACCTAACGAACCGAGCCCTCTCTGTTAAGTTAAAATATCGTACTATGTGTGTCTTATTTTAATTTCTTCTTTCTCAGTGTACTTATCATGTAATTAACCCCGGGCTATTCTCCTATATAAGAGAGCCCTCGGGTACGTCTAATGCATCGACTTCTTTTCTCCCATCATGGTATCGGAGCAACGGTCCTAGACCGGGGTTTCGTTATCCACCACCCAAAACCCTAACCTTGACCCGCTGCCCCCCCTCTCGACGCCCTCCCGCCGCCCCAGGGCTTCTTCTCTCTCGCTGCCCCAGCGCCCAGGCGACGCCGCCCCGAGCACAGGAGCCCCCCCTCGCGCCGCTCTTGGCGACCCTCCTGCATCTCACGACCGCCCCACGCCTCGCCAGGCGCAGCTGCGCCTCCTCAGGCGGTTCCCCGCGCCTCTACAGGCGTCGCCCTGCCTGTCCAGGCGGTTTCGCACCGTCCTAGCGGTCCTGCCTTGCATTTGTAGGGCCCCGCGCAGCCCTGCAGGCCATGCGCAGCTATGAAGGCCTCGCACTGCGCACCCCTGAAGGCCCCTGAAGGCCGCGTAACCCCTGTAGGGCCTCGCACCACTCCTTTCAGCAGCCCTAGCGACGCTGTGTCGCATTCCAGCATGTCCTAGGTGTCCTCACAGCCACTGCGGGTCTAGCCGACGTCTCCCGGAGGCACATAACAAGGGTCGACGCTTCATCAAGGCCTAGGGATGGTTGTATGAGTCTACACTTACAGCCTTCCTCTCATATGATTCTGTAGACAGACAACTTGGTTATCTACGTCGGTCCTAGGCTCTTCATCAACCATGTCAGACAACAAGGTTGACGTGTTTACATCCTCGGGTGCCTTCAAAGGCCTAGCCCCTATAATTAAGATGGATTTGACCAATTATGAACTATGGTCTATGCAGTTCCGCACCCTTATGCAGTGCCACAATAAGGAGCACATTCTGACCGAATCCGAGCTGGAGGACAAGATTGGTACAAATGCGACATGGAAGCAAGATGATGCATATGCCCGTATCTGGCTATCTAGGACATTGGCTACGGAGATTGCAAATGATATTGTGAACCAACCCACAACTATGGCTATGCGGGATATCCTGGCTGCAACATATGGGCAATCCAAGAATGAAAGCAAGATTCTCCAATTACAGTTCGACATCTTCTCTACGAAACAGAATGGGAAGCCATTACATGCTCATTTCTCTCATCTACGGGGCATGTTCGAGAGACTGCATAGCTTCATGCCGATTACTGCCAGTATAGAACAACAACAGGCTTACAGAAATGCTACCATGACTGGTGTATTTCTGTCCTCCCTTGACCCAGAGTACGATGCAGCTCGTACTCAACTTCTGACTGGTGAGTCCATTCCACCAATGGAGGAGGTATTTAAGAGATTAAGTAGGATTACTACTGCATCGACATCTATGGCCTAGCCTACCCCTACAGCTATGTATGCCACTCGTGGCAGAGGAGGCGCGCCACATTATCGGGGTCGTGGACCTCGTGGTAGAGGGGGAGGCAGACACCGTGGCCCATGTACTCACTGCCATCGACCAGGCCACTCTGAGGAGACGTGTTTTCACAAGCATGGGTATCCCGCCACTGCACGGGTTGCAGAGCAGACTGAGACTACAACTGCACCTCTTCCAGCTGCTCGCTTTGATGATCTCGTCTCACGCCTTTGTGATATGATCATTACACACTCGTCTTCGTCTCCAGGTTCAACAGATGCTGCAACTTCGGCCAGAGCGTCTTCCAGCTCATCATGTACAACTTATGCACTTACCAGTACCACTTGCTCGGACCTGACAGATTCGATTATGGATTCTGGAGCCTCTCATCATATGTGCGGCGACAGACGACAGTTTGCTACCTACCGAGCACTTGCCCCAGGATGATCTGTGGTCATTGCCAATGGGGTCCGATTACCCATTGTTGGTCAGGGGGAGATCACCCTGACATCTTCTTTGAGTCTTCAGAATGTCTTATATGCACCAGATTTTCAGATGAACCTGTTATCAATTAGCCAACTTACAAAAGATTTACATTGTCGCGCCATCTTTGACCCTTCTACTTTTGTGTTTCAGGACATACTGACTGGAAGGATGATTGGAAGTGGCTGTGAGCAGAAAGGCTTGTACAAGCTTGCTATATCATCATGTGCTGGTGCCGCCATTACTATCCCCTCAGGATCAATTTCTCCATTCCTTTGGCATCTCCGATTTGGCCATCTGCCTCTGCAGAAGATGTGTCGTGTCTTGCCGCAGATATCTACCTGTACCACATTGGATTGTGAAGCCTGTCAGCTTGGGAAACACCATAGGTCTTCATTTCCTGTTCGTCCGAGTCATCACAGTAGTCGGTCTTTTGAACTATTTCACTTTGATATATGGGGTTCGAGTCGTCTACCTGATATTCAGGGACATCGATATTATACAGTTGCAGTTGATGATTTTTCTAGATTATCTTGGGTATTCTTGTTAAAACAAAAGACTGAAGCAGGTGCTATTATTCGAAAATTTAATCTGGAAGTTAATAACACTTTTTCTACCAATATCAAAGTCATTCGGACAGATAATGCTTTAGAGTTTTCAACACTGCATTTGTCTGATTTCCTCAGCTCACAGGGAATCCTTCATCAAACCTCTTGTAGTTACACGTCGCAACAAAATGGTGTGGCGGAACGTAAACATCGCCATCTTCTAGATGTCACCTGGACATTGTTGATCCATAGCCGTGCCCCTCACTCCTTTTGAGGGGATGCAGTTCTCACTGCATGCTACTTGGTGAATCGTATGCCATCTACTGTTCTAGGAGAAAAGGTCCCCTTCTTGATTGCGTTTCTCGAGAAGGATCTTTTCTCCCTCACACCTCGTGTCTTTGGGTCTGTTGCGTTTGTGCATAATTGTACTCCTGGTCGTGATAAACTCTCTCCAAGGGCTATCAAATGTGTGTTTGTTGGGTACTCTCGTACACAAAAAGGGTATCACTGTTATGATCCGACGAATAGGAGATACTATGTGAGTGCGGACGTCACCTTCTTTGAATCTATCATGTATTTTTCTCCTACAGGTGACATGTTATCCAATGACAATGCAAATGATATTGTTGTTCCTCCACCTCCATCTACCACATCAGCCGAACCAGCAAGTCAAACTCTACCACCACCACCGCCTCCACCACCACCATCACCTCAGTCGAAATTTTTACCCATTGTTTACACTCGCAGGTCTTCTACAAGCACTTCTGCTCATCAGCCGTCCGCATCTTCCATCACGCCTGAGGTATGTCATGATAACACTGTTTCTACTGATGGCACTGGAGTTTTACAGGATGACTCTGCTGTAGACGACACTGTGGAGGACGATCTGGATATTCCTATTGCCCTGAGAAAGCCACATCGTCAATGTGCTAAATATCCAATTGCAGCGCATGTCTCTTTGGATCATCTTTCAGATTAGTACAAGAAGTTTGTTGTTGGCATTTCCGTGGTCACTATACCCAGAATGTATATGGAGGCATTACAGGACAGCAGGTGGCGTCAGGCGATGAAAGAAGAAATGGCAACCCTAACAGCTCGCGGGACATGGTCTATTGTCCCTCCTCCACAGGGTGCTTCCATAGTAAGCTGCAAATGGATATTTTCTATTAAGCATAATGCGGATGGGAGCGTGGATCGCTACAAGGCAAGGTTGGTGGCCCGTGGATTCACCCAGACGTATGGGGTAGATTATCAGGACACGTTCTCTCCAGTGGCTAGACACTTGACGCTCCGGATACTACTAACAGTTGCTATTTCACGTGATTGGCCGTTATTTCAGCTCGATGTGAAGAATGCATTTCTATACGGGGATCTTCACGAGGAAGTGTACATGCAGCAGCCACCTGGGTTTACTGCTGAGGGGGAGTCAGAGAAGGTATGCCGGCTACATAAGGCTATATATGGACTTAAGCAGAGCCCTAGAGCTTGGTATCAAAAGCTGTCAGAATTGATTGAGCAACAGGGATTCAAGAGGTCCACTGCGGACCACTCTCTATTTGTTCAGAAGACACAGCGAGGTACAGTTGCCATTCTTGTCTATGTAGATGATATTATTGTTACAGGAGATGATGCTCAAGGCATTCAGGTTGCCAAGAAGTTCCTAGGTAAAGAATTTGTGACCGAGGATCTTGGCACCCTTCGTTACTTACTGGGGTTAGAATTTGCCAGGAATCATCGGGGGTCTAGTGATGACCCAGAGGAAGTTTGTCATGGATCTCCTGTCTGAGACGGGTATGACTGGATGCAAGCCAGCTATGACGCCTATGGATCAAAATGTGAAATTGTATGATGATGACACTGAAGAAGTTGATAGCAGAAAGCACAGGGAACTTGTGGGGAAGCTCCTATATGTGACTATCACCAGACCAGATATTATGTTTGCAGTAAGCAAGGTTAGCCAATTTGTGGAGTGTCCCAGAAAAACTCATATGGATGCTATCTATATGATCTTGAGATATATGAAGAACTCACCTGGTTCAGGACTCCTATTCAGTAGGGGCAGTTCATTGGAGGTAACAACATATGCAGACACTGACTATGCAGGATGCCCCACGGACAGAAAGTCTACTTCAGGATTTGCTATTTTTGTTGGTCACTCACTTGTCTCATGGAAAAGCAAGAAACAAACTGTAGTTGCCAGATCAAGTGCAGAATCTGAATACAGAGCCATGGCTCAAGGGAGTACAGAGATGATGTGGGTTAGATCGGTGTTGACTGATCTTTCTATAGATGTTCCTCTTCCTATGCAGCTATTATGTGATAATCAAGCCGCACTATTCATTGCAAATAATCCTGCTTTCCATGAACGAACAAAGCATATTGAGGTGGATTGTCATTACACTCGAGATCTGATCCAGAAGGGACTCATATCTACATCTCACGTGTCTACAGGAGATCAGACAACAGATATCTTCACCAAGGCTCTAGCACGAAGTCCATTCCAGAAGTGTTGGTACAAGCTGAGCATGATAGATATATATGCTCCAGCTTGAGGGGGAGTGTTAAGTTAAAATATCGTACTATGTGTGTCTTATTCTAATTTCTTTTTTCTCAGTGTACTTATCATGTAATTAATCCCGGGCTATTCTCCTATCTAAGAGAGCCCTCGGGTACGTCTAATGCATCGACTTCTTTTCTCCCATCACTCTCTGTTACGTGCCAGACCTAAGAGGCGCTGGAAGTGCTCTCCCAGGGCTCCATTGCCCATCCAATCGTCAAACTAACAATGAAACTTCTTTCCATCCCCGAGCATTGGTCTCAACTTGACCGTCATCTCCGGGACAATCGTGACAATTCCTTGCCACAGTGAGGATGGAACATGCCCCTGTACAACCTCCATTGACATGGCAATCCCGTAGATCCTTCTCAGCAAACAGACAGGTCCTCGGACTTTCCCCAAAGCCTTATCACCAACTTTGTCATAAAAGCCTTATTCATTTCTTTCACCCGCAACACTCCTAAACCACCCTTCTTCTTTGCAGTTATAACCTTGCCCAAATCCACGAAATGAAATCCCATCTTTTCTTGCTACCTATGAGATAAGAAAAAAATGTGTCATCATGGTTTCACTCTTTGTTCGTACACATGTTGGAACTAGCCTCATGGAGCAGAAGAGAATTGGGATGACGGATAGAACATGTTTCAAAAGAATCAACTTCCCTCCCCTAGAGAGCATCGTGGCTTTCCAACCTCCCAACTTCCCATCCAGCCTATCCAAAACCGATTTCTATTCGCTAGACTTAGGCCTTCCAGGCACCAAGGGGAGCCCCAAGTTATCGGCAGATCTGCAGTAGGGCACCTCAAGATCGTCATTGCGTCCTGCGTCTCCCGCTCCGAAAGGCCAAAGGATACCACCACCTCAAGATGGCTTCTCCTAGCTTTCGAGCTAAGGCAAAGGCATCCCTAGGTCAATCTTGTGTAATTGGGTAATCTTTTCTTTGAAATTGAGTTGGCTGGGAAAGAGTAGGTGAAGGAGTTGAAGGGAGAGGTTTCGAGGGCCTGGGACGAATGTATTAGTTAGGTCTATTGTCAACTAGAATGGCTTCCCAACAAGTTTCTGGGTTTTATTTATTATCCGGAATGAAGCACAAATTATGATTTTATGTAAATTCTGTTTCAACACTGTTGACCCCTGCATTGAGTGGTTTCGTTCAGCAAAAGAACATTTCAATTATATAATAATTGTGTCCTTTCTTTTATATATTTACGTTTTGCATTTCATTTTGAGCTATAATGATAGAGTAATCAGAATTTAAGTTGGTGTTAATCCGTTATTTCAGCTTAAAAATGACGGAGATTTTCTTTACTTGTTGGCTGATGCTTCAGCAGAAGCGGTATGCATATTCTATGTAATTGCCAATGTATTTTTTTGTCTGGAAGTTTAACAGCTCTGTTTCGAGCATTGCAGTTTCAGTATGGGAATCCTGATATTCTCTGCTCCCCGCTGATTGCAGCGAAGGAAGCTAAAGAAGACCTTGTGGTAAGCTAAACATTGGGAATATAGATAGATCATTATTTTTAATAAACAATGTGAAAAACTAAACAACTATTGTTAGTCAATCGGTAATCTATCTTTGAATCATCAATTCGTCTTAATTAAGGAATTGCTGTGATATTTGGTTTTTCATTTGCAGATTAATTTTATTTATTTCTTGTTATGTGGCGATAGATTTACGTAATATAGTGGCATTATCTTGTAGTTGGCATTTATGAGTTAAAGGAATTATGAAAAGAGAGGTGCACTAAAGATGAAAAAAAGGCAGCAATCTGATTCTCTTGTACAGAGAGTGACATCTAAGCCTTTTCACTTAACGTTGGGTCGGCTACATTGGTTCTTTTATGCGAAATAGATTTATGATAAGAGAGTTGAGAAATTGGAATCAGGTAAAGGGAGAGAGGGTTATGGAGCTCATAAATATGACTATGTAGTCCCCATGTTTCTTGAGAAAATGCAATATCCAAACTGCTGCTTAGTATGCTCATCATCATTGTTCATGCTACTTATTGCTAAAATCCTTGCAAGCACATATCAATAAGACCCAGTAAATCAATCTTATAAAATCTCGCATAGGAATAAGAAGTATAAATTAATATTTTAAACAATACAAAGAGTTCAAATAAGAAGACAAACAAAAAGATCAAGAAACCATAATAATGTATATTATAATTGTTAGAGTTCGTTTTACCTTTGTTGTAAGCAAAGTTAGCCTGTTTATGGAGCATCCTAGATATGCACATATGGATGTGGTTCACATGATTATGAGGTATTTGATGTCCTCTCTAGGCCCCAGATTGTTCTTTAGCAAAGGGACATCCTTAGTCATCAGAACATGTGCAGATGCAGACTATGCATGATGCCCCAAAGATAGGAATTCTACTTCTGAATTTGCAGTGTTCATAGGGATGTCTTTGGTGTTATGGAAGATCAATAAGAAGATCGTGGTTGCTAAATCTATTACATAGTTAGAGTACATAACCATGACGCAGGGGAGCACTGACATATTGTGGTTCAGATCCATCCTGGCTGGCCTAGTTTTTGGATCATTGGTATGACACTTCCCATGCTTCTACTATACGACAACCTAGCTGGTCTGTTCATTTTCAACAACCTCGCCTTCCATGAGAGAACCAAGCACATTGAGGTTAATTGCCACTATACACGTGACATGGTTCAGAAGGCTTTATCTCTACTTCCCATGTTAGCTTAGGGAAGCATACACCAAATGTTTTCACCAAGGCTCTAGCCAAAGAGACATTTCAGAGGTGTTCCTTGCTGAGCATGATTGACGCCTATGCTCCATCTGAGGTATTGTTGAGAGTTATTTATCTTTTCCTATTTTATGTATTTTCTTTTATTTTCGTCTCTATTATGTAATTTAGCCAACATGGTTTCTCTTCTTTATATAAGAGAACCCTAGGGCCTTATGAATAAGCAAGTTATTGTTTCTCTCCACATACTGTAACTATGTAGAGAGAAAGAGGATGATGAACAAAGCAAAAGAAGATTTTACCCTACAGAATGGTTAAGAAAAAGATCTTAATTACTGGAAGGGTTGTAACTAGAATGGATCTCACATACAGGAAGCGTTGCATTCTGTCGTTGCCTCAATGTGCTTCGGTTGTCGTGTCAGGGAGAGGGGCTAGGAGGCTAGGGTCACCTTGTCCTGAGGAGGGGCCTCCCTTACCATTTTCGAGAGGGTTATATAGGTGTAGGCTATGGGTTTGGCTTTATTAGTAGGGTAGGGTTTCATGAATGTCTATTGGAGACTGTGATTGTTGGGTTTGATCGATTTTGAGTTTGTTGGGGTTTGATCATAATAGTTGTAGAGAGTAAAGTTAACGTGTTCCAAGTTATTAGGATTGCTGGTCAACATAGGTTGTTGGATATCGAGCTGGAGTCTATCGCGAAGGGTGGTTGCAAATGGTTTTTAAGCAATTGGGTTAGCTGATTTCGAATAGGGAAGGAGATGATTAGGTTTGGGTTGCGCCTCCAGCGAACTCAGGATTTGTTGTTCGGCGATGGTGGGGATAAATGTCATTTTAATATGTTTTTTTGGAGATTGGATTGGTTTGGGTAGCTAGAATGGAGAAAAGGATGAGAGGTTCCAATTAGAGAGATGGATGGTAGTTGGGATGTTATGGTGTCTATCAGGTGTGAGTTTGAGGGATCGTGGCTCCACTAGAGGGGGGTGAATAGTGGTTCGAGGTAGTTTTGAAAATTTCCATGGAATAATTAGTAGGCATAGATAAAATATTCAAACAAACCAATCAATACACTTGCACAATAATTTTATGTGGAAACCCACCTGAGTGAAAACCACGACCTGAGTCTTCCAAACTTGGGATTTCCTGATTAGCTAAGATAATCAACTGCTTTACTAAAACCTGAGATATTCCGGATATCTCAACTGTTTACAAAGCTGACACTTCATAACCTTAGATCAAACACGAAGATCAACACTACAGATCAAACACTATAGCACAAGAAGAAGAGCATGCGAGTTTTCGTCTCTTTTCATGCTTCTTTGGAGGTTTTACGTTTAAGAGCTACTCTGCACACTAGGATCAGGCACCTAAAGTCATGCAGAAAGATGTTAACCGGAAACAAGATATATTACAATTACAATATCCAAAAGAGTTATCTTTACAGATATCAAGAATAACTCTCCAATTGATAACAGATGATATCTTGAGATAAAGATAGCACTAATAATTGCATAGATAATCTTCAAAGAATAGCGCAAGCAGTTATATCACATATATAACAAGCGAGTAAGTAATATCAAATAATATAATAAATATCACCGCATTGAGATGTGGCTGCCAAAAGAACCCCGACTGATGCAGAAGAATTTGAAGACTAGCTAGCGCATTGAGGATTGCTAATCTGAACAACTTGCTTCACAACTTTTCAACCAACAATATTCTTCTCAAAATATCGAACGAGTTGAAGAACATGAGAAAGAATATTGAAAAAATCACTCAAACAGAGATTCTTGCTTTTCTAATGAAAGTTAGACTATTACTCGAATGATGTGTGTTCCAAGGGTCCTTTATATATGAGCTCAAGAAAAGTGGTCGTTGAAATACAGATATGGTATGAAATCAACTGAGATTTCCTAATATGATCGATCAAGGTAATAAGTACGATCGATCAACTGTAAATGATCGATCAACTAAATATCAACGATCGATCAATTGATGACCGTTTGAACGATATTCAAATATATGATCGACAAGGAGTGATCGATCATTGAAACTAAATGATCGACAAGGTATGATCGATCAATGTGAACTATGATCGATCGTTCATCAGAAAATTGATATTCTAGAAAAAGAAACTTTTGGTTGAAACTTGCTGAAGTTACAACTTTTGCAAACCTAATACAGAAGAACTATTACAAGTATTTTGAACAAAAAAACAACAAGTCTGAGCATCTGCATCTACTTTAGATCTCATCTAGACTTGTAGTCCTGCAATCACAGAGAATATACGAGAAACTTAAATATAATTTTGTGTGTGTGTTTTCTTTAAAATTCCGGAGGATAAAAAATACTAACATCGGGTACTGATGACATGCATGTAGAGAGTAGAGAGAAAACATATAAAGAAAGATAGAGGTAGAATAGAGAGAAGCAGGAAGAGAAAGGGATGGGGAGAGTGTTGACCCAAAAGTGAACCAAGGATGGAGTCAGATTGGTGGAGAGGGACTTGCGGGTGTGGATGAGTTGGTTTTGTCGAAGTTGACCCATTAAGTAATGAGGAATGAAGTGGCTCCAATAAGGCTCTGACACGTATGCACATTGATCGAAATGTTTGACCATGTATAAAAAATGAAATAAAATTGAATTAAACTTTAAAATATTCACATGCAAAAATCATCAATACACAAACTTCATGAAAGATTCGAACTCAATCGGACTCAAATATACAAGATATGATTTTTTAGGTGATAGTTTATAAATATAAGATACCAATTTTTTCGTTTTTATTTTCTCTTTGATTTTCTGTAAATGATGTATGCATGGTAAAATTATTTAAAAAGCTCAATATTGAATACAATATAAAAAATAAAAATTGAAAAATAGTTAGTTGAAACAAATTAGATATGTATATGAAATAATATGTTACAGTTAATTGGTTCTGTACAATATACAATCAAGTTTCAAACTCGGATTTTTGCATATTAGTTTTGATTTTTATGAAACTACTTCCATTAGATAGATAAATTTCTTGATCTTTAAAAGTGAGTTTGATAATTTTGAGTTCATACAAAGTGGTAATTCAGACAATAATTTGAATTTAATAGCTTTTTAGGTTCAAGATCTATAGGCATTTATTCATATTATATTTTTCGTATTTTTCTTTGTATTTTGATGTATATGTTAGAAAAAAGAATTAAGTCAAAACGAGTTAGTATAAAATCTCCAAAAAATGTGGAGGATTGTACAAGTTTATATTGAGCATTATTTTATGTACAAAAAATGATTTTTTGCTGTTTTCTCTGATTTCCCCCCATCTCTCAATACTCTATTGTTTGTCGACCGATGTCGTACGGTCTCGATCTGTAGGATTAGAGTCAAGTCTGTAGAGTCAAATTCCTAAGTAGTACCTGGGAATTACTTAAACTAGGAAGATACCCGCGCTTCGCGGCGGAAGAAAAAAATGTTGATCATATGTAATCTATTAATGAAAGTATGCATGTAAAAACAGGAGAATTATGTTATAATGCAATAGAACATTGTTGGGAAAATGAAAATTTAAAAACAAAAAGGCTGAATGTATTCTGGAAATCAACATAGTAAAGTTGTTTTTAAAATTGAAAAAGCATAATGCAAGAAAATATTTTTAGGAAAAAAACAGGAAATTAGAATTAAATTAACGAAATCACGAAAACTAAACTGGCCATACGTGAAAATGCATTGACTATTATTGTTAGACATGATTGAACGACAAAAGCAATTGTTATACTTCCTTGAATACCAAGATCAGAAAATACTTATTTAGCAGGTGTTTGTTTTAATTCGAGGCATCATAATGCAATATAACATTATCGGAAAAATTAGAAGTAGAAAAGGATAATGTATTACAGAAATCAACACAATTACAATAAAGGTTTATTTAATTTCGACAAAGCATAATGCAAGAAAAAATAGAAGCCTGATCGTACAAAAATAGAAGAGGAGGAGGGAGCCCGATCCAAGAAGAGAGAGAATGCAAGAGGAAGAATCGAGATGCATAAAATGGTAAAAATCTAAAGATAGTAAATAGACATCTAGCATGTACATGGAGAATAAAAAAATCGTGTCGTTATTGCGTGAGGAGCTAGCGGGAGGGAAATCAGAGAGAGAAAAAAATCTTGCAAGATGAAGCAGGAAAAAACGGATAAAGTTGAGAAAATGGTAAGAACGAAACATGTAGGAAGCTAAATATAGAAAGTAGATATCTGATATACACGTGGAGATTAGAAAATATATACGCGTCTTTATTGCGTGAGTGGCGGAGGAAAAAACAGAGAGATTTTTTTGTAACGAACAAATCGGGAAACAAAAATAAAAAAAGGGATGGAGGGAAGAAAATGGCAAGGATGGAACGTACGGGAGAATATGAAGAAACGGCAGCACATGATGCCACTTGTCAAATATCGGGTGAAAAACTCAGGTTTAAATAAGGTATATAGATACCCAGGTTCTACAAAATGTTTTTTTTAACTCCAAAACTACAGAGGTGTCGCATGTTGAACATGCGACACATCTAAAGTTATTTTTTTACTCAAGAACTACATATATATCGTATCTTGAATATGCGATACAGATAACGCATATTTAATATGCGATATATATCCAGGGAATTTCCCTCGAAAATGACTGGTCTCGACCAATGGTCTGATAGCCCATGGAGAGTACAGATAACGCATGTTGAATATGCGACATCTTTCCAGGGAATTTCCCTCGAAAATGACTGGCCTCGACCAGTGGTCTGATAGACCATTGAGACTACAGATAACGCATATTGAATATGCGACATCTTTCCAGGGAATTCCCCTCGAAAATGACTAGCCTCGACCAATGGTTTGATAGCCCATTGAGAGTACATATAACGCATATTGAATATGCGACATCGTTCCAGGGAATTTCCCTTGAAAATGACTGGCCAGGTCTGGGCCAGGGAATTTCATGTTTCCAAAAACCCTTAAAAAAGCTTGGCCAATTGCATGTTTCTAATGTAAATAGACATCGCATTTACGCATTCAAAGATGTATAGACAATTACCAAAGCAGGCTATGGACACAGACATTCACAACACAGATAAATAGTGTGATCCAGAAAGACATTCCAAACATTTAATATAAATAGACTTGTCCACGAATATATATTATATTTTTGTGTCATATTAAAAACTACAATGATTACAAGTCAACGCTTCTTCCTCCGCTGGTATGTAATCGTAGAATCAGGAGGATGGAATGGTAACAGTCGGTTCGCCTCGTCTATCATGTAGATTTGAGAGGGCCCTGCGACATCTTCCTCGAAGGTTGGCATCGGCGGCGGCGTTAGTGTGCAGTAATTTGGTTGTGTCTCGCTGGCGTCCAATCCATGCCTCAACGGTGCCTGAGGCGTTGGCAAGTCGTCCCGTGGTCGCTCGGTGGTAGGTGTGAAGAAGTCTCTTCGCACAAGGTTCTCATCTTCCGCAGCGGCTTCTTCATAGTCCATGGGTTCCGCCACTTGTTCACGCGCCCTACCTCGACCTCTTCCTCTTCCCCGTCCTCTTGCCCTTCCTCGCCTTGCCTCCTCCTTAGCCACATCAGCACGCTCGTCATGTAACGTGACCGCATCTGCAAATTGTAACGACAGCCACTCCGTCATTTCCTCCTTCGCTTGTGCCGCAATCTCGCGGCATTCCTCGTGTCCAATGTCGTACACACGGCTCCACTTGGCAAGCTGCATCCAAGGAAAAAACGTAGAGGTAAATTTCTAGCAGTTTTCTTAATTAATTTACCACAAACTTCTAGTTCGAGCACTTACATTGCTTGTCAGAGTTGCACCTAAACGTCCGACAAATCTTCAAGTTATGGTCCGATACCATTGCTCGTATGCGGACGTCGCGAATATCCCTCTGGACCGATTGATACGAACAATTCTATCTTCCCACTCATCCCAACGGGCAATATGCAAGCTGTGTTTTGCCCTCCAATCTACATGCACTTTCCCCCTCAAATCGATTGCATGGAGTTCCTCATAGGTGAAGCAACGGCATGGAATATCTTGAAGGCCCCCAAATTGTCTCAAGAAAACGGTCTGGATAGTAATACTCCACAATGTCGAAGTATATCAACGGCACTTCCGCTCTCCAAATGCGTTCGCCTTCAAAAGAGTTGGCTGGGAGATGGGCACGGATCTCATCGGTCTATGGAGTCCAAAATACCTGAATGCAAAAATTGTATTACGATTAGAATTTTTTTTGTTGATATAGGAAAAATTTGTGAATGTAAAATTACCTGCTCGGGTGATTGCATGTCAAAAGCGTCCCGGTAAGGTCTCACCACGTGTGTAGGCTGTCTACGATGGGCAAACGCCGTTGCCCAGCGGACTCCTAACGGGCGCCCGTACCATTCTCTGCCGTCCCTCACAACTGGATCAATGTGGGGGAAATGCTCCCATGCCCATAACTGAAGGAGTATGACCGAGCCTCCAATCTCTTCGGTCGCCATATCTGCTGCTAAACACAGATGTCTGTATAGATATGCAAGTACTGCAGATCCCCAGCTCAGTGTCCCAGAGTACTCGAAATCATGTAGATGTGGTAGAGCGATAAGTAATACCAACGAGCCTGACTTGTCCGTGAATAGGACTCCACCAAGCAACTGCAAAATGTCGGCTCCAGGTGTTGTCTCCCCAGTAACCGCAGGCCCATCAATTCGCAGCCCCATGATGAATGCGACATCCTGCAAGGTGATGGTAATTTCCCCACTAGCCATGTGGAAGGTGTACGTCTCGGGTCTCCAATGTTCAACCAACGCGGTCACCAGATGCCAATCTGGGGTAATGAACTCGAGCTCTGAAATGCATCCAAATCCTGCTTCGGCTACATAAGGCTGTAGCCTGTCATCCAAAGGGATCCGACGTACATGGGTCTCTCGTCGTCGGCAACGCAACCATGAAGATTCCTACAAGAAAATTGTTAGGAAAAAAAATTGAAGGAAGCAAGAAATTAAAATTACTTACATCGCCAGCCCAGACACGACGTGAACGATGTCGCTCCTGAAGATGCAAAACAGATGGGTCAATTGGGCCGGGATTCATATGCAAATTTAAATATTCAATGTTAGACAATACAATGTAAAAAACAACAATATCCCACAAAAGCAACAAGTATTTACCACAACTACCACACTACCACATACAATGAAAATTAATAATATACAAGGGAACCACACTTACTCGAACTTGGACATTTACGTCGGTTGTGACCTATGCCACCACAATTACCACATTTATTCTTATTCCTGGTCGTCGTCGGTGCATTTGATGTGGATGCTTGAGAATCCCTTCCGTTTTTGTTGGGACATCCACGGTGTGTGTGACCCAATATCCCACAAAAGGAACAACTATTTTGTCGAATCACATCCCTAACATCCATTTCATTATATATTCTTGTTGTACGTGGACGACCTTTACCGCGTTTACGCTTTGGGTCCGGACGTAACTCAGGATAATCGAAGGAGCCCATGTTTCACGATCACCGATGGTTCTCCCAGGTGTACCACTCTCCAACATATGAATCCACTTCAGCCTGACGCTTTGAAATGACTGCAATGGCGTGGGAACATGGATTACGAAATATTTGCCACTCATTACAAGTGCATTTCCTTTGTATCAAATTTACCGTGTACTGTTTGCGCCCGCGAATACCACTAGAAGTCCGTCGAGCCCTGGTAGACACCTCGAATAATATTTCCGGCTGTACTTGTACCTGAGTTACTGTGTGCCCATTCGCCGCTGCAGTCCAACGGGTCAACTCTGTGGATGCGTAATGCGTGAATTTTCGACCAGTAGCAATGGCTGCGCTTGCTTCTTCAGCACGTTGAATGATGTATGACACACAATTATAAAAGGTCTTCTCAATTAACGCAGAGATTGGCAAGCAACGAGCATCTTTAAGAACTGCATTGCAACTTTCTCTCAGATTTGTAGTCATCTGACCAAACCTATACCCACTGTCATAGGTCAAGGTCCATTGCTCACGACGACAATCATGAGTCGAAAACCATCTTCCTGCTCCATTATCCCACTCTTGCAATTTCCTCATGAAGTACGCGAACTTCCTAGGTGTCGTCTGTAATGCTGCGGCCTGCACCAGAGCTTTCATGGAGCCATTTTTAAAGACGCTATTGAAGTTGCTCGTGACGTGCCTTGTACAAAACCGCCAATATGCAAAGGGTTCTAATAAATCCACGTCAGCATCTTTCATAGCGGCTTTTATACCAGAATGCCTGTCAGAGATGATACATATTGGTCCAGCTCGCATGCCGAGTACCCTGACACGTACCAACGAAAGAAACCACTTCCATGACGGAGCGGATTCCTCGTCAACAATCCCGAATGCAAGGGGAACAATATGTTTATCCCCGTAAATACCGCAAGCATTGAGCAATTTCTGTTTGTACTTCCCGTACAAATGTGTCCCGTCAACACTAATCAGAGGTCGACAATATTTGAATGCTTCAATCGAAGGCCCAAATGCCCAAAAGCATCGTTCAAATCTACGGCAGAGCGGTTTCCGAGGACCAGGATGGTCGCTGTATTCAATATCAATTTCAGTCCCTGGAATAGCAGCCTTCATTGCATGCAATAGAAAAGGCATTTCAGCGTATGAGTTCTTCTAGTCACCAAATACGATTCCGATGGCCTTCCTTCGAGCATCCCAAGCCCTTTTCTTTGTAACCCAGTAGTTGTACATCTCGTGGATGTGAGCTCTACAACTTGATACACGAACATTAGGGTCATCCCTAACAAGAGTTAGCAATGATCTGGACATGAATTTGTAGTCCAACTGAGGGTGATCCTGATTAACTGTTGGGTTTATACAAGTGTGTGCCCCAACAACCTTGGAGATCACCCACAGTCCATCAATTTTTCTGAAATGTCCTCGTAAATACCAAACACAACCATTCGATCTCTGCGTACAAAAAACCGACCATATGAAGCTGGTGGATTCCTTGACAATGAAGTCATAATGTGACAGAATGTGGAACTTCTTCACAGCGTAAACCAAATCCTCCCTACATTTGAACGTCCTACCCTTGCGGATTTCGTCAGCGACACCATCAAGTCTAGACTTACGTCGAATGTCGTCTTCATATGTTGAACGAGTATTTGACCCTCTAACCCCAAAAAAGGGTATACGGGGTGTAATAGTATGCGTGCTTTGTTCATCAGCTGGGATCTCCTCGTCCATCAGATCATCTTCGACACCTTCGCTACCTTCTTCCAGGTCATCATCGGTCCCCCAAGGGATGAAATCCTGATCCATCCGGTTAACCTCTCGCAGCAATGGCTCACTCATGCCCAAATCCTGATCCGTGCTTGGATGCGTTACAGGCGCATCAGTATCAAAGTAGGGTTCCATGGTTGGGACATTTCTTGGTTGCGTGCTGCGGGTAACTGCTGCTTGTGTGCTCGGGAGTCCAGACGGTCCCTTGTTAGTTATAACAGTGGGGACTTCGCTCACAGATACATCTTCAACATAAATGTCGGTAGGCATTGATTTCCCAATGGTCCGAGCATACACAAGAACTGTCTGCACATCATCATCATCGACAATAGATGAAAATGATGGTTCCTCCCCTGGGCCTCGAGGGATGCGATGTAATAATCGGATTTTTTGACTGTCAACATCCAGGTTGAACTTACGGTAAACCAAGTTCAACATCTCATCGAACATCATGTTAGGCGTCAACACAAACCCCCTTACGTTGGTTGACGATCCGCACATGAGTGTACCACTCAAATGACACATACAATACAACTGCTCCATTCTAACCTAATACGTGACACAACGTACAAGCAAACATCATACATTCGAGAAATGAAAATAATATGCATATGATACAAACAATAACTTAAAAAAACATTTTACCAAGTCCAATTGTTCGCAACAACGGATAGCCCTGTTGAGACGCGGGGGCGGCTAGGACGGTGCCAATCAGTGAAACCACGGAAAATGAGTGTTCCGCGGGGCTAGGAATGACCAAAACGAGCATTTTTGAGAGAGGAGGAGATCACAAAACGCGGGTGACGAAGTGGGCGTCGCGGGCGGCACGGGTGTAGGAGAACGAAAGGGGCTGTGAAATGGCATGGCCGATAGGCGCCGGCCTTATTTAGGCTCAATATCGCATATTGAATATGCGTTATCTGTATCACATATTCAAGATGCGATATATATACAGTTCTTGAGTAAAAAAAACTTTACATGTGTCGCATGTTTAACATGCGACACCTCTGTAGTTTTTGAATAAAAAAACAATTCGTAGAACCTGGGTATTTAAGTAATTCCCAGGTACTACTTAGGGATTTGACTCCAAGTCTGTACATATATATACATATTAACAACCTTTCTTTTTCTTTTATTCCTTTATTCTCATATAATACACATTTTTATTTTTGAGCATGATTTTGGTGATAAATGAGATTTAATGCATAATGAGATGTGTGTTGCTTCATAATCTAAACAATAGAAAAGAATAAAGGAGATGAATCGAGGATTTATCTCCCCTGCAACAGATAAGATGCCCTTCACTACTCTGACTTTTATTCCATCTCCATCACATATAACACATCTAGTCACCTGCCTTACTCTCCTACATGCCAAGGGAAGACGTAATAGCTAAAAGGTAACACATCTTCTTTGCCTCAATCTCCAACTCTTCCATTATGAAAGTAACAACATTGCACCTGACCCTGTTGATCTGCAGATAGGAAATCATCTTATACAAGTCCTGACTGTAGCGGTACGCTATAGTGCTGCGACACCACCCTCGACAATGACAATTGTATCATTTGCATATTACAATAAAGTTACCGAGATGCCCCCCATTCCGATTCCACAATGTTGGAGTATTATATTGTGCGTTACTTACATTATAGATGGGTAAATGGATCTCTCTAGGATCCATTTACCCCATCCAGAGTTTAGTCCCACATCTACAAGTTTGGAGATGTGGAGACTCAATGTGTGCTATATAAGGAGCCCCACACCCATGTATTCAGATGAGAAAGTTCAATGAACATATCACCCCTCTGAGGCGTTCTCTCGTGGTTTCATCCCGCTCATTAGGGAGTAGGGTTCCACATAAAAATCTTTTGTCTTTCATGTTTATCTTTCTGTTCTATGCTCTGTTTATCATTTAGCTTCTACATTCCTATTTTCTAACATGGTATCAGAGCAGGTTCGATTCGTGGAGATTTTATTGTGTTCATAGCTTGTTCAAGAATCGAGTTTAAGTTTTAGGGTTTCTACAGAAATCCTGATTTTTGTACACGGTCTTGGTTTTTTTATTCAAAGATTGTTCATGCTCCAGGGTTTCTAAAACCCTAGATTTGATGTTCTTGAGCTGTTTGGATTCCTGGAACTCATTCGTTTTCGATACTCCGAAGATCTCCATCTCTTAGTTCCAGGCTACCGCACACATGATTCCAGGCTCCGAAGAGTTTAGTCCCACATCTACAAGTTTGGAGATGTGGAGACTCAATGTGTGCTATATAAGGAGCCCCACACCCATGTATTCAGATGAGAAAGTTCAATGAACATATCACCCCTCTGAGGCGTTCTCTCGTGGTTTCATCCTGCTCATTAGGGAGTAGGGTTCCACATAAAAATCTTTTGTCTTTCATGTTTATCTTTCTGTTCTATGCTCTGTTTATCGTTTAGCTTATACATTCCTATTTTCTAACATGGTATCAGAGCAGGTTCGATTCGTGGAGATTTTATTGTGTTCATAGCTTGTTCAAGAATCGAGTTTCAGTTTTAGGGTTTCTACAGAAATCCTGATTTTTGTACACGGTCTTGGTTTTTTTATTCGAAGATTGTTCATGCTCCAGGGTTTCTAAAACCCTAGATTTGATGTTCTTGAGCTGTTTGGATTCCTGGAGCTCATTCGTTTTCGATGCTCCGAAGATCTCCATCTCTTAGTTCCAAGCTACCGCACACATGATTCCAGGTTAGGGCTTTGGAAGCCCCTGTTCTCGCTGCAATCAACCAAAGGAGATCCGGGTCATCTCTTATGGTGGTGGTGCCTCTCTTCGGTGGTATCTCTAGTCGCGCATTGCCCTAGCTGCAGATTAGCCTAGCCGCATATGGCGACACCCAGGCCGTTGCACGACAGGACCATGCCATACGCGCGACTTCAGATCCAATGCCTCTTGGCACAACGGAAGCATGGCAGGCCCATCCTTTACGCGCACCCTCCCTCCGACCCCAGGCGTGCCTCGCGAGCTCCTCCAGCGAGCCACTATCTTGCGTGCATCGCGCAACCCTGGCACGACATCCTACTCGGCGGCGCCCCAATCCTTCTCACGTGGCTCCCCCTCTACCTGGCGCCTCATCGCTCACATGCCTCCTCCAGGAGTTCTCTGAGCCAGCCAATGCACCGTGTTGGGAAAAATAAGAGTTGTTTTTTATTCCTTGAGCCCTAAACTCTCTTATATATAGAGAGGCCTATGGGAAAATTACATATGGTAGACAAACGAAAAGAAAAATAGATAAAAGATACAAGAACATAAAATAAAACTTCTACACTCCCCCTCAAGATGGAGCATAGATATCTATGATGCTCATCTTGGATAAGCACTTCTGGAAGGGACCCCGAAGCTAAGCTTTGGTAAGAATGTCTGTCGTTTGGTCTCCTGAGCTGACATGGGTTGTAGAAATGAAGCCTTTCATGACCATATCATGGATATAATGGCAATCAACCTCGATGTGCTTTGTCTTTCGTGAAATGCATGGTTATTTGCAATAAATAATGCAACCTGATTATCGCATTTTAGCGATATGGGAAGAGGAACATCTATATGTAGATCTGTCAGGACTACGCGAACCCACATCACTTCTGCACATGCTTGAGCCATATCTCTATACTCCGATTCAACACTTGATCTCGCAACTACTGTTATATACCATAATGACAGTCGTACCTCTGGGTGTCCTTTGTACAAAGAGAGAATGATCTGCATTTGGCCTTTTGGACCCTTGCTTCTCAAACAAATCTGAGAGCTTCTTGATCCAAGCTCTCGAGCTCTGCTTTAGGCCATAGATTGCCTTATGAAGTCTGCATACCTGTACACACTCCCCCTCAGCAGTAAACCCAGGTGGCTGCTGCATGTAAACATCCTCCTGAAGATCACCATATAAAAAGGCATTTTTGACATCCAATTGAAATAGAGGCCAATCTCGAATCACGGCAACAGATAAAAGAATCCGTAAGGTAAATTGACGAACAACATGAGAAATCGTGTCAAGATAATCTACCCCATACGTATGAGTAAACCATGAGCAACCAGTCGAGCCTTGTACCTATCAATGCTGCCATATGCATTTTGCTTCACTGTAAAAACCCACTTTCAACTCACAATAGATGCCCTAGTAGGAGTTGGAACAAGGTTCCAAGTACCTCTTGACTGAAGAGCGACCCTCTCTTCCTCCATAGACAGGCGCCATCTACTATCAGCTAATGCCTCCTGATATGTCCGTGGAATGTTCACAGTGGATAAAGCAACTACAAACCTCCTGAAGTCTCCTGTCAGACGCTCAAAGATAACATGAGAGGCAATCGTATATGAAACACATGACCTCTTCTGCTTTCCTTGCACAATAGGCAAATCAAGTTCTGCATCAGCTGTACCACCATCCGTATCATCCCCTAGCTGCTCCTGTTGAGAAATGCCATCAGTCCCATCATTAGAATTAATGTTATCAGAACAAACCTGGGGTGTGCTTGATGATTGACCATGATCATGAGCAGGGGATGGTTGTCGATTATAGTGGTGTGGTAGAGGAGGAACTAAAGAAATGGAAGGTGGTGGAGGTGGTGGCGGTGGTGGAGGTGTAGGAGCTTGCTGTGGTGCATACATGGGTGGAGGAGGAATATACATTTCATCAGTTGTGTTTGATGGCACCAACCTATGTAGGAGAGAAAAACATGACTGACTTAAAAAACGTGACATCTGCATTGACACAATATCTTCAACGTAACAAATCATAGCAACGATATTCCTTTTGAGTCCTAGAATACTCGGCAAAAACACATTTAACAGCCCTAGGAGAGAGCATGTCAATCCCTGGAGTGAACAAATGCAACGGACCCAAAGATACGAGGAGTAAGGGAGAACAACTCCTTGTCAGGAAAGACAAGGGCGAAAGGTATCTTCTTTCCCAACACAGACGAGGGCATGCTGTCACGACCCGTCCCGCTAATCGGAACATGCCACGACAGAGATCTTTCTTTCTGCTTCTTTTTTCTCAATTACACATGTGGTAATCTTATAAAACATAACATCTTCGTATTTCAAGTTCACAACACCAAGAAGTGTCTTACACAAGTTCTATCTATTACAACTCCTTACAAAACAACAGACTATACAAAAAAACAACGAAAACCAAAAGCCACCTCCTCCTAGCGGTCCTTTCCCCTGCTAGTCGAGATTCTGCTGATCTGTACATAATATAATATAACGGGATGAGTCTAAACCCATTTATGAGCTTAGACCCAGTGAAAGGATCTCAAGCTTTTTACATATAGCTAAAATATGAAATATGAGCATCATGACAAAAGTTTATGCTGAATATTGTGAAATAGCTTGAAAGAGACTTTATGACAGAAATTACATATAAAACATGCTAGTTTTGAAACTGAACGCTGAAATCACTTCGAAAGCAGATAAACTGAAACATAATCATCACTATCAAGTTGTTTGTACTAATCACCACTGTGGCTAATTTATTGACTCATGAACGCTGAAATAAAGCTAAGTCATACGCACAGACGGTCCCAAAGACCAAAAACACCCTGCATACGGCCCAAAGCCTATATGTATACAGAATGCGGACCCAAAGTCCTCTTGATACCATATCTAATGGTTTGCCATATCTAATGGCGGTTTCAGGGTCATATCTAATGACATCACCATATCTAATGGCTAGTTCATGATTTGTATAAAAGAGCTACTGTGGTGCTTACTTTCTGATTCTGATTCTTTTCTTGTCACTAATAAATCCATACTCTTGCTAATTCAAGCTCATAACAACTAAATCATGAACATAAAACAATCTTGACATAGCATGCATATTATGACAACTAGAACTATTAAGAACTTGAAAACTGATCCATTTTGCATAGTAATTGCACAAAACCTATTTCTTATATAAAAAACTTAAATCTAAGTAGTGAAACTTTATGATTCGAGTTCCACAAAGAACAAAATGCTTAAAAACATGCTATCATGATAGAACACTTGAAACGACGTCTGAAAAACGTTCTAAAGGACTGATTTTTGCAATTCATGCGTAGAAGCTTTAGAAAACACGATTTCATACTTGCTATTCAAAACCATGCATAAAAGCTAAAGACTAGTGCTTTAAAATAGCGCTTGAGAATCCCTCACCTGATCGATATCTAATTCGAGTCGAGATCGCCTTCTTTTGTGAATTCTCCCTCTATAGCCGTCCTAGATTTGAGTACTACAGCTCGACGCGGACAGAACTTCGTTACGGCTTTTAAAAATGCTCTCGATCACCGACAGGGCTTCGCCGTGGCTCCTCTCGTGCTCCTCCCGCAACCTCGGCGGCCTTGCGGCTCTAAGGTGGAGAGATGGGCGTGGGATGAAGTGAAATGGAATGGGGAGGTCTTGGGTATATATAGGCCTCCACCCCTTTTACATGTGTGACATGTGTCAACATGTAAGGGAGCCTCTAAGCCACATGTTGCCTCTCTTCCATGTATGACGACACATGGCAACACTTGCCAACCATTTAAATGCCACATGTCTTATTCATGAGAAAACTTGTTGCCCAAGCAAGAGGTTTGGCTTATCCACGAGATAACTTGTTGCCCAAGAAAGAGGCTACACCATGACACGTGTTCGTCTTAGGATGATGACACATGGCGCTATTGAGTTTTTGACACTTGTCCTGACTATATAACAACACGTGTCCCATGATTTCCTCTCCATGTGTCCTACTTTTGCTAATGACACTTAATTATCACTAATGACGGGTAATTAGCACTGATCATGCTTAATTTGTCTTAATGATGTGATTATGGCTAATGGGTATAAATCTATAACATTATGGGCCCTATGCTAGTAGTGGCTTCTACTACTTATAAGTTACTACCAAAATTCCAGATTACTAGATGTGGTACTATGTTTTGATGTCTACACAATTCAGAGAATCTTTTGAAGTCCATTTTTATACAAGATGGTCTCTGATATAAACACAACACGTTTGAATGAAATCATTGCATCAAGGCGAATCTATTGACTATGGTATCCGTAAAGTGTGAACACTATCAATCCAATATTTCTTTGAAATAACACTTGATAACATTCAAAAGCATAGTGTACAAAACGCGTATTACACATGCGGTTAATGAGGTAACATGCAGTGAGAACTGCATCGCCCCAAAATGTGTGCGGAGCACAACTCTGGATAAGAAGGGTATGCGCGACATCAAGAAGGTGGCGGTGTTTTCTCTCCGCGACACCATTCTGTTGGGACGTGTTGGCACAAGACATTTGATGAAGAACGCCATAGGACGAAAGAAATCGAGATAATTTATGAGTATAGAATTCGACGGCATTATCAGTTAACACAATTTTGATAGAATCTGAAAAAACATTCTGTACTTCTTTAATAATGTTCATAATAGTGTTGCCCGCTTCAGATTTATTCTTTAACAGGAAGACACAAGACAAACGACTAAAATCATCCATAACAACTAAGTAGAACCTGTGTCCCTGATGATCGGATTACGACCTGGACCCCAAATATCAATATGTAAAAACTCAAAAGAAGAGCTACTGCTCCGACTCTGATGACTAGGGAAGACAGACTGATGATGCTTCCCTAACTGACAAGCTTCACAATTAAACGACGAGTGGGGTGAAATTTGAGGAAGGACTTGACGTAGTTTTTGAAACGGAAGATGACCGAAGCGCAAATGCCATAGATAAGGAAAGACAGGTCCAGTGGAATAAGTTGATGCTCTAGCATAAGGTGTATTGACCAATCGATATAGCTCGCCTTGCTCACGACCATGCCCAATCACGTTACCCGTGAGAATGTTCTGAAACACAAGAGATGATGGGTCAAATATCGCTCGATAATGTTGTTAAGAAATAGGAAGCGGAAGCGAAAAAATGGAAAATATAAAGAAAATATGAACAACGGGATTTAACATGGAACCCTACTCCGTGAGGAGTGGGATGAAACCACGGGAGAAGCCCTCAAAGGGGCATATACTTCATTGATTTTTCTCAATGGATATAGGAGGTCTGGGGCTCCTTATATAGCCTTCTCAGAGCCTCCAAGTCCCACCACTGGACGATGTGGGACGAAACACTGTATGGGGTAAATGTATCTTCTCCAGGACCCATTTACCCTACTACAACTCAATAGGCGCACATCATAAATACTCCAACAAATGTAAATCCTTAGTAATATGACTTATTAATAGTAAATTCATTGAAAGATTAGGAACATGAAGCACATTCTGCAACTGCATTGAAGGTGTTAAAGCAATCTGTCTCTGTCATGTGATGGGAGAATGAGTCCCATCTGCTATAACGACTGTCCTTCCTGGGGAAACTTGCTTGTAGGATGTGAGTTGATGTCTATCTCCACACAAATAATGTGTGGCACTTGAATCTACAATCCATTCTAAGTACCTGAACCCTGATAGAAAGTAGAAGTATGAGCACTACCTGAGATACTAGCTTCTGTAGTAGCAGCAACGTCCAAGCTGCTCTCTGAAACATGTGAAGGAGTACTGGTTGGAGAATGATATCTCGCAATCGAGACACAAGATCATCATATCGTGGATCTACTGGATGTGTAGCGCCCCGATGCTGAATCTGTTTTGCTGTATAGACAAATGTTGGGAAACCATGCTTGGAGTAGCATGTCTCTTCTGTATGACCAGTCTGATGACAATAAGTACACTGTGATCCACGACCACGACCACCCCTACCACGTGGTCCTCGTCTACGAAACTGAGATGGATTGCCTCTTTCGCGAGAGGCCGCCATAGCAAACGAATTCGGCACAGTAGCTGGGCTCGAGACGTTGATTCAGCTTAATCTCCGAAAATCCTCCTCCATGAGAGGAATGTTAACATCCACCAGAATCTGAGATAAAGCAGCCTCATACTGTGAGTCAAGAGAGTCTAGAAAAACTCCTACCATCGTGGCATTCCGATATGTCTTCAACTGCTCTGGAGTAGCTGTGAGAGGCATGACGCTATGAAGCCTCTCAAACATTCCCCGCAGTGCAATGTAGTGAGCATACAAAGGTCGACCATTTTGCTTTATCGTTAAGATGTCATGCTGGAGCTGTAGGATTTTTGTCTCATTATTGGCTTGAGAATACGTGGCAGCAAGAATATCCCACATGGCTTTGGCAATGGGTTGGTACAATACATCGTCAGCAATGTCTGGAACCAAACCAGATAACCAGACCTGAGCATAAGCGTCGTCAGCCTCCCATTGGGCATACAACCTTGTCTTCTCCGTTGGCTCGTCCTCGATAATAATATGTTTCTTAGCCATTGATTTCATTAGGCTCATGAACTGAATGGCCCATAACTCCTAGTTAGATCCATCCATTTTCACAATAGGCGTAGGATCTCTGAAGGCGCATGTAGTGGGGATCTCTACCTTGCTATCTGACATTTTAACTGGAGACAACCAGGGTTGTAGACAAGATAAACTTTGATCTCCACTAACATGACGAGTTTTGGTTGCATGTGTGCCAAACCCATCAACCTGGAAGCGCGGATGAGGGGTCCCTTAGGTAGACAACGACCAAATCCTAGGGGCGGCGGGACCCTAGGGAACGGGAGGCCTAGGGGCAGTGTGTGGGGTGGCCGAACCCTAGGACCGAACCCTAGGGTGCATGAAGGGAGGGGGCGCGGTCGAAGGGCGACGCGCGGGGGAGGGGCACGCGGGGATGCCAGCTGGACAGAAGGGGGGGGGGCACGACCAAAGGGCGATGCACGAGGGAGAGGCGCGCAGGGCTTGAAGGTGGAGGGTTTGGTTTAGGATTTGGTACGAGAGCTCCGGTCTAGGACTGCCGCTTTGATACAATGTTGGGAAAAATCAGAGGTGTTGTTTATTCCTTGAGCCCCAGACTCTTTTATATAAGGAGAGGTCTATGGGCAAATTACATACGCTATACGGTAGACAAACGAAAAGAGAAATAGATAAAAGATACAAGAAAATAAAATAAAACTTCTACACACCGCAACAAGACCCCATTCTCCTGGAAGCTTCCCCAGCTCGTGCAACACTCTTCCAGGAGAGAAGCGACGAGCCCTAGCCACCCTCATCTTCCTTCTCTCCCAAGTGGCATCATCGCACGAGCTCCAAGCGGTGTGCCCTCCTCTGCGCTCCTTCCTCCCAGATGCTTCAATGGCGGCGGGTTCCCAATCTGGAATCGTAGAGAAAGTGTGTATGGTCTCGAGTCCTGGGGGGATCTTAAATTAAAAAAAAGTGACTGCTCGGTGTAAATATTTTGAAAAGGAGGCTGCGGTCCTTTGTGAGAGGGATTCCAAGTGGGAAACCCTATGTTAGCCCCAAGCGGGCCGTTTCTGTTTGGTAAAAAAAGGAATAGGGAAGCGAGAAAAGTCGGGAAAAATTGGATGTATAAAAATAATAAAAAAAGGGGAAGAAGAAGGAAAAGCCATAAAAAAATTGATGAATGAAATGACTTAAAAAATGTATTTAAAAAAATTATGAATATTTGAAAAGCCAAATTTTTATTGGCTTATTTATGTTTCGTTTCCCCATGTTATTGTCTTCTCCCAACTTGGTCGATGTCTTCATTCCGACCAGTATGGGAGAAAGGGGGAGTATATGTAGAGTCACATGTCTTCTCCAAATTTCAGATTTCAGATTCGTAAGACCAGCTGGATTGTTCAGACTGTACAGTTGTCAAATGTTCAGACTCAACGTCAGTTGGTTCTGAGTTTCATTTTCAGATACGCACATGTATGCGGTCTTTTCAGATGTGCACATGTTTATCATCTTTTGTCGTGATCCCCATCATTCTTGTTTTGTCGACCAGAGTTTTCATGTGAGCCATAGGGACTTCAGAGTAGACGACCATTCCTTATGCTTATACCATGTGGCAAGGGTTTTCATGTGGTATCATAGGTACTCCAGAGTAGAGTATCATTCTCCGTGCCAGATGGGAGAGACCCATTTCTCCGACGAGGAGACTTATTCAGACTCCATTCTCCAGCGATCGTAGACTCCGACGAGGATTGCACTTAACAACTTCTCTTTCAGTTTGACCCTTTTTAGAGATCGAGCAGTTGTCCACTTGTTGTGGCGGGCCAGAGTACTCCGACGAGGAGACTCGTTTCAGTTACAGTGGCTCTGACAGGCGCAGTTCACTGCACATACTCTCCGATGAGGAGATTCTGTTGACTTACACTCCAGCCCGTTCGTCCTCCTCACCTGCATGGCATGAGAAGCAGCGTCCTCGACAACAACCGACAGCTGTGCGCGTTGAGTTGAGTTTCTTTCTGTTTGTCCAAGCTGAGCATTGCATGCTCCAGCTTGAGGGGGAGTGTTGGAGTATTATATTGTGCGTCACTTATATTATAGATGGGTAAATGGATCTCTTCACCCAGAGTTTAGTCCTACATCTACTAGTTTGGAGATGTGGAGACTCAATGGGTGCTATATAAGGAGCCCCACACCCATGTATTTAGATGAGAAAGTTCAATGAACATATCAACCCTCTGGATGTTCTCCCGTAGTTTCATCCCGCTCCTTAGGGAGTAGGATTCCATGTAAAAATCTTGTCTTTCATGTTTATCTTTCTGTTCTATGCTCTGTTTATCATTTAGCTTCCGCATTCCTATTTTCTAATACATAACAAAAATCCCCAACAACTGCGTGGGAAACCATGCGGAGAGCGCATTCTCTACACTCACCGGAACCGAAGGGGCCATAGGACATCCCTATCACATGCTTCTTTGATCTAGAAAAAGCCCCTAACTTGCCTACATTTACCAACGTCGAGAATGACATCGTCACTCATTGTTTCATCCTTACAATCCATTCATCTGGAAAATCCCCACGGAGAGGGAGGAGTATATGAATCACCAATCAACACATTGTATGCTTTGGAAAAGTTCACCTTCTAAAACACACCACTGATCATCCATGGTCTCCACTTAGTGATAACCTTAGAGGCCATCACCAACCTATGAAGTATATCTCACTTAGGATGAATACCGTCCAAGTTGACATAACGATGGAGTCCAACACCAAATGCAACTGATAAAAACAATTAGGTAGATGGCATTGGACTACCCAGTTGACCTAGGTCCTCCACCCACCGAACAACATCCTTCTTAGAAAGAAGGAACATAAGAGAGTGGTTCAACAGCTCAAAGTCATGGTTCTCCTTATGTAACTCTTCAACTACCTCAATAACATCATTCCCCACTAGTTCCTAGAGTTCCTAAAAGAAGAAGTCTGGAAACCCCTCCCGCAACTAATTGGGTTCGCCACCTACCCTTACGCCAAGCTTAAGCCTTCTTGCATTTGCTGCTTCTCGTTTGGGCTCAATGAACTCTCTACTTTTAGCCTAAAGGCCATTGTAGGCACCACTTCTGATGAAAAAAACCTCACTACCTTCCTATTCAACTAAGATAAACTCGATAGTTGTCTATCAATCCATCTCGCACAACCATGCGATGACCTCATACTCAACTCACAAAAGTGCCTAACTACAACTGCTCTGATGTATCAATCCCCTTCCACTACTTCTCACTGACCTTTATCAAACGAATCAAATTACATCTCCGGTATCCTCTGGCCGTAACATAAAGAATGTGGTGTTGGCATCCTCCTCCTTCTCTGGACCCCTATCGCCACTCTACCTCCTGCATCATGTCCTTCTCGAGAAAGATTTGATACGTTTCTTTCCTATCCAACCTCTCCTCCTCCAAGAGATCGATGGAGTCCTTTAGCGCATTTAGGCGATACACCTCTTATGCTCATATCCATCTATTGTAGAAGGGAAAGAAGGGATTGCATTATTGAGAGGCCCTAGGTTTCTCTTATATAGGAGAGAAACCTGTTGGACAAATTACAAGAAGACAAAGAAAATAGAAATTACATAAACAATATAAGTAATATCTCCACACTTCCCCTCAAGCTGGAGCATATATATCAATCAGGCTTAGCTTGGAGCAGCATCTCTGTTAAGATCCTCCAGGTAATGCCTTTCTAAGTACGTATGTTGTCTGATCTCCAAAGCTGACGTGAGTAGTGGCGATGAGACCCTTCTATATCATGTCACGAATGTAGCGACAATCCACCACCATGTGTTTGGTCCTTTCATGGAATGTTTGGTTGTTTATAATGAATAGAGCAACCTGGTTGTCGCATTATAGGTGCATGGGAAGATGCACCTCGATAGTTAGGTCAGTAAGAACAGATCTGACCCCCATCATTTCTATGATAGCCTGCACCATGGCCCCATATTCTGTCTCAACACTAGACTCGACAACCATGGCCTACTTCTTGCTCTTCCATGATACCAGGGAATTCCCTATGAACACTGCAAAGCATGAAGTATACTTCCTATTCTTGGGACACCTACCATAATCTACATCTGCACATGCTGTAACTGAAAGCGATGTACCTCTGCTGAATAGAAGTCCAGTACCAGGTGATATCTTCAGATACCTCAGAATTATATGGACTGTATCCATATGTGCCTGTCTGGTCTGCTCCATAAACTGACTCACTTTGCTCACGACAAAGGATATATCGGGCCTGTTAATGGTCACATACACGAACTTACCAACAAGCTCCCTATACCTCCTCTTGTCGACCTCTTCAACGTCATCATCGTAGAGCTTCATGCTCAGGTCTATAGGAGTAGTGCAGGTCTCAAGTTTGCAGAACGCAGTAATAGGTACTCGGTCGGTGGGGTCACCGACTAAGGATTAATCAACAGCTGAGCGATTAATCGGATTTAGTCTGTCATTAGTAGATTTTGATTTTTTTATTATTTTAAATATATAAATCATTTTATACATATATTCTTATATATTAACATAGATCTGTACATTTTCTACATATATTCTTATATATTAACATAATTTGTACATTTTTTATATTATCATTATGAAATAAAAAAGTAATTGACTTTAAATATAACATTAAACATATTACTATAAGTTTGCTTTTTAAAAAAGCAAAAAATGGAAAAGTCGGTCGATTAGTTGGGTTGATCGACCAATGACCGATTAGGCCTAGTCGAATCGGCTACCCCTCGACTCGACTAGTGGGGCCAACTAGTCGACCACTTTTACAAGCTTGGATGGTCTGCAATCTACCATGCTTGTCTTAGAAAGAAGATCTGTAACGTACTTCCTCTAGGTCATCACAACACCTCGCTGGTTTCAGGAAAACTCCAGTCCAAGGGAGTAACGTAAACTATCAAGGTCCTTGGTCACAAACTGTTGTCCTAGGAAATCCTTGGCAACCTAAATAACTTTCTCGTCATCCCCTATAACAATAATATCATCAATATAGACAAGAGTCACAACTGTACCTCTCTTCCTGTTGCTCTATCAAGTCCGAGAGCTTCTGGAACCATTCTCTTCAACTCTGCTTAAGGTCATAAATAGCCTTGTGTAGCTTGTAAACCTTCTCATACTCCCCCTCAGCAGCGAACCCAGGTGACCGTTGCATGTAGACTTCCTCCTCTAGGTCACCATAGGGAAAGGTATTGTTTACATCAAGTTGGTGAAGGAGCCAATCTCATGACATAGCAACAAATAGAAGGATACACAGAGTAGAATGTCTAGCAACTAGAGAAAGAGCATCCTAATAGTCCACCCCATATATATGGCACAAGTCTTGCCTTATAGCGATCTACACTTCCATATGTTCGATGCTTCACTGTAAACACCCATTTATACCCAACAACGGATGCGCCAACTGGAGCTGAAACAAGACTTCAAGTGACACATGACTTGTTGAGAAAAATATGAATCATTGTTTACTTCTTGAACCCTAGGCTCTCTTATATAGAGGAGAGACCTATGGGTTAATTACAAAAGATAAACAAGAGAACACAAAACTAAGAAAAACAGTATAAAGACATAAATACGACTCTACACTCCCCCTCAACATGGAGCAAAGATGTCAATCATGCTCAGCGTGGATGAGCACTTCTGGAAAGGCCCTCTGAGCAAAGCCTTGGTAAAGATATCTCCAGTTTGATCCCGAGAATTAACATGAGAGGTAGAGATAAAACCTTTCTGAGTCATATCCCTTGTATAGTGATAGTCCACTTCAATATGCTTGGTTCTCTCATGAAATGTAGGATTGTTTGCAATGAACAGAGCTTCCTGGTTATCCCATTGTATCTGCATTGGAATAGGTACATCTATATGTAAATATGCTAGTACTTTTGAACCCATATCATTTTTGTACTAGCTTGTGCCATAGCCCTATATAAACAGATCCAGAAGGAATTGTAACAACACCAACACACGGAAGTTGGAACAGTCTCTAAAGTTCTCTCTGCTCACAACCACATCTAATCTCCTTACCCATGGATATGTCCTGAAACACAGAAGAGGAAGGATCAAATATGACACGACAATGTTAATCTTTTGTAATATGACTAATAGATAAAAGATTCATCTGAAATGTTGGAGCATGTAAGACATTCTGCAGGCACATCGATGGGAATAGATTAGTCTCTCCCTGACCAACAATGGGTTATGAACCCCATTAACAATCATCACTAATCTACCAGGAGGGATAGATTTGTAAAAAGTAAATTGAGCTTGATTTCTACACATATGATGGGAATCTCCAGAGTCCGTGATGCTATATATCAAATATGAACTGCTACAACTGGTAAGTGCATAAGCAATAGCCGACGTACTTGTAGAAGTTCTATTAGATGCTACAATTTCTGAAGATCCTGCTGCTGGAGCGGGCGGTGTAGTCATCATCTCTCTCAATCTAGAGACAATATCATCAAGCCTCGCATCATGAGAAAGAGTTGGAGTAATCTCTGTCTGCTCAGGTACACGAGCAGACGCCAGATACCCATGCTTCAAATAGCATGTCTCCTCCGAATGTCCCGGACGGTAACAATGTGAGCATGGGATACACTGATGTCCTTCTCCTCGATCACATGATCCTCTCCCCCGAAACTGTGAAGTACTCCCTCTGCTACGAGAAGCTCCCATCGTAGAGGGAGTTTAAGCCACGGTAGTAGACAAAGTAGTGATCTTGCTCAACCTCTTGTAGACCTCCTACATCGGAGGTATCGTCTCTTCAGTAAGCAGTTGAGTACGTGCTGCATCGCACTCCGAGTGACAAAAAGGATCCTATCATAGTTGCATTCTTGTATGCTTGCTATTCCTCTGTACTGGCGGTAATGGGCATAAAGCTATGAAGACGCTCAAACATGTCTTGGAGATGCGAGAAGTGGGCATGAAGAGGCCGACCATTCTATTTGGTCAAGAAAATGTCATACTGCAACTGGAGAATTTTGCTCTCATTCTTCGCTTGTCATATGTGTCATCTAGGATATTCCATATAGCCTTGGCTTTGGGTTAATTAACGATGTCGTTGATAATCTCCGTGGTGAACGTCCCGGAGAGCCAAATCCGTGCATAGGCATCATCTTGCTTCCATGAAGCATTAGCCCCAGATTTGTCCGTCAACTCTGAATTAGTCAAAATGTGCTCCTTGTTATGGCACTGTATAAGGGTGCGAAACTATATGGACCACAACTTGTTCCTCCCATCCATCTTCACGATAGGAGCCAGTCCCTTGAATGCACCAGACGATAAAAACCGTCACCCTTGTTCCCTGACATGATGAAAAAATTGCCGAAGATCCGAACCTCAACTCGGGAGTAGACTACTTTGAGCAAGTCTACATAATCACACAAAGGAGAGATTGTACGTGTAGACTCATACAACCATCATCTTCAATCCTTGTTGTAGTCTAGGGTCGGAAAACATGATTTACATGTCTGAAATCATGGATTCCGGTCAAAATCAGACTGTATATGCCTACAGAAGTGGCCGAACTGCAACCCATAGAAGATGGGACGGCCCTCAAAGCAGCGACGAGCGGCAAGGCCGCGAGAAGGGGGCGGTCGGCGGCGGCAAGTGGATGTACGACATGCAACTGGGGCGGCCGGCGGCCTACAGGCTGGCGGAGGAGGTGCCACAAGTGCTGGCCGGTGGCCGGCAAAGGAGATCGGCGGCTGTGGGAGGGTGGACTGGTAGGGTTAGGGTTTTTTGGTGGGATATGGAACCCCAGTTTAGGTCCGTTGCTCCGAGACCATGTTGGAGGAAAAATAGAATTGCTATTCATTATTGAAACTCTAGAGCTCTCTTATATAGGAGAAAAGCATTAGGCAAATTACAAGAGAGGTACATGAAAGAAAGTGAAATAAGAAATACATATAAAGAGATACAAATATCTCAACAATACCTAATAAATCAACCATAACTTACTAGGGTTTCTTCCTTTTTCTTCGAATATTTTGCAGATAGTGTTCCAACCATGGATCCTTTCTTCCCGATCTTCTAGGGTTCTATAGGAGAATCCAATAACATTGGTCCTTGTTCTTGTATAGCGGCTGCCATAACTGCTTGACTTTATCCGTGACTGCAATAGTAATAGAGGTGGCAGCAAGGGCTAGTGTTAGAGTGGAGGAAGCGGCAATGGTGTTCCTTCTCATCATGATTAGTGGTTCCACTTTTGCACGCAAGCTCTCCGGGGAACACCATGTCTAGGAGATCTTCGTTGCCCACATTTGTAGCATGAAATGTTTATGTAATTTCTGAGCACTTAATAGCATCAAGATGACGGCCTATCGATTTGATATGTTTGAGAACTATCCACATTTACTGCCTCATTGAAGTATCTATATACTTATTATAAACCTGGGTTTTTACCCAACTTTGTGACACGTGTATAGCCCATCCATTCTCCCCCATTCCGTTTCCACTCCTCCCTAACTCCATCCCGTTCTCTCTCTCTCTCTCCCACTCCCACGTCTTTCTCTCCTTTTATCTCCCTCTCTCTTTCTAAATTTATAACAACACAAAATTTTCTCTCTCTCTCTCATGTCTTTTATTATGCCTCTTCTCTTTCCTCTCTCTTCTTTATTTCTATCTCTCTTTTTAAATTTTTAACTATACAAAAACCCTTTCTCTCTCTCTCTCTCTCCCTAACTTTTCTCTTTCCTCTCTCCTCTTTGTCTCCATTTCTCTTTCTAAATATATAACAATCTCATAAATCAAAAGCAAGTTAATTTAAAGGGATTTCATTTATATCTTAATAAATTTGTATTAATTCAACTGTGTATTATAAAATTATAATAAAAATATCTCAAATTACCTAATTCTGTATTAATATTTGTTTGAAAAATAAACATGATCTTATATTTTTAATAAATCAAAAGTCAATCATAAAATCACATAAAACTTTAAAAATACATAAAAACTAAATAAAACTGTTTAAAATTTCAGAAAATCCACTAAACATTAGCGTGAAAGTTATGTTATTATTTTGAGATATAAGTTTTTTTATTGATTTTAATGATCTCAAAGTTCCAATTTTTAGACAAATCCACTTAATTGGTATGTGGAATAATATTATAATGTGAAATTAAATTTTAAAGCATCATCTTACTTTTTTATATAAGTTATTCCAGATGTTTATTTCATCAAGTGTCGCTAATAATTCATACATATTCATAAATAGAGAACAAATACATGGAAAATATATAAATTGAAGATCTTAGGTTTAATTTTTTATGTCTGATTTAGTTAATATTATACGTAGATACTATTATAATTTTAAAAACAACATTGTGGATTGACTATTCTAAATTTAATTGTGAACAACAAGAAGTAATTCTTGATCACAATATGGGGAAAATTGTTGCTAAATTTTCAAAAGATTTGGTTCTTCATATAGATAATCAAACAATTATTATCTTCCCAGCAATGATTGTACAAAACTTCAAAGATATTTTTTTCCTTTTCTTTAACATAATAAATATTACTTTTATACTATCAATAGTAATTTTTTACACTAACTCTTCTACAACAAGAACCTTCATTTGTTTAATATTAGCCTCTGAGTTTTTCATAAACATAGATATATCCGAGATAGCATGAATTCGATGCATGTGTATGATATTCCATTTGAGAAGTTTTTATACTAGGTTATATTTCATATATTCCAATAATTTAGTTTTCTATTTTTTTCACCTTTTTTGGGATTCCACTTTGGTTAACCGCTTTACGTTATATTTGTTCATCCACTTCAAATCTCAGATATTCACCAATTAAGTATTCTTTTATATTATATGTGGAAAATAATGTATTTTTTAAAATTAAATTATGAAATATCTACATATAAATATATTTATACTAATCTTTAGAGTTTTATTTATCACAGAGAGTATCGATGGAAAGAAGACAACCTCTTTTTTTTGTAATTTTTTTTCTTATCTTTTTTTATTTATGATATTTAACATTTCTGATTAAATCAGTTAAATTTTGGTATACATTAGTTGTAAGTAAAAAACTATAAATAATTTCTATAGATATATTTCTTTTTATATCTATTATTTAATTTACGATTTCTTATTAACTTATTGACATATTCATTGCAGCAAAACATCAATTTAAATTTAATTCAATATTAAACCAGTGCAATGTAGTTGTATAATTATGCTAGTTTAATAAGATGTTCTTACAGTAAAATTGTAGAATTTCAGTATTCCTTTATGCTTCAATGGTGGTTGTTATCTGGAATTGTATTGTATGAACTTATTCCATTCATAGCATAAATGCAGATCATTTTTTTTTCTTGCAAAAATATAAACTAAATCTTTTTATAATACGTAAACTTTTTTTAATTGTTTAAAATTAAATAATAAAACTTCTTTTTTTTTAAAATCATATCAACTCAATTTTGTTCCGCCGCGAAGTGCGGGATACATCCTAGTTGAATAGGAGGTGGGGTCAAGGTAGCCTATGTAGCATCAACTCTATGTTTTTCTGCAACCAAATATTTCTCGGGTGTTGGCATGGCTAATTTGTGCATCTCCATAAGAGGTATGACGATCCAAGTCCGTACTGTGTATCAAGGCACATCCATGGTTCGTGTAGAATGTCTCTCTATTTCATCCTCATGCACCATGATGTCATGTAGGGATGTGACTGGGTTAATCTTTGGAAGTCCTAGCTCAATTGCAAAAGGAGGTTGACCTCGACTTCAACCTATCCATAGAATCCGTCCTTGATATCTTCTTTGTACAAGCATGTGTTATGCATTATCTACCTCGGGTTTTTCTTGATTGCCCCATTTGTGTTTTGGCTTGTATGACTAAATCTCGACGAGATTGATGGTAGGAGGATGTTGGAAAGTTTTCATCACCTGTCTAATTTGAAGGTTTTTTCTGCTTTGGGTGGAAGAAAGAAATGGGGATAAGCAAGGAGGTATTTTGGCTCTGCTCTAGGACCACCACTCTAATACCAAATCAATGGAGTGAGATACTTCATTAATGAATCTTACCAAATCAATGGAGTGAGATACTTCATTAATGAATCTAAGTCCTTATATAGGAAGATGTCTATGGATGAAAGCACAATCACATGCCTACTTGGGCAAGAAGCGAACTAAAAAGTAAATGAAACCTATACGGGTCCACATAACCCATAAAATGACAAACCATCTAATTCCGACAGATATTGCGTACATCATTGGGCAAGTACTGGAAATTCCACGAAGGCACCCCATATTTTAACGGATTTCACTGAAATGTGGTGGTATTTACACTGGATAATATTGGAAGATATCTTGGCAGAATGACATATTATGATATACGGAATGTGGGTGATGATACATTTTGCAATAAATTAACAATATATTATGATATCTGATTCACTGTCGACTAGAACATTGATGATATAACACGTCAATTGGGGTAGCTAAAAGCTCATGGAATTTTCATCATTTGTGGTCTGCGGTGTTTAAATGCACACAGGCGAAATGGGATGTTAATGGTCAGAAGATCCTGGTGAGTCCATTCCAGATACTCTTTTCAAATAAGTTCACAATTAGTTAGCTCTCAATTTGTTTTTTCTGAATACTGACATCATATTTTTAAAAAGTTGAAATGATTCACTAAATAAACTTGCACAGGCTGGTTACTTGACAATTCAGTGCATCAACTTAGGAATGGCATGTGCAGGTAGCTTTTGCTAGATTTGTGAAAGATTACTATTTGGGAACTTTTGGTGCTTCTGTTCAGTCGTATGATCAGAATTATCTAAAGCGCGTCTCTCTCGATGAGGGGAGTGGTAATGAAATCTCTCTTGCATATTTGATTTGTCTGATTTCTTCCGTCTTTCTAGTGTTATTATATGTCACGTGCATGCCATGCTTTCTTGCTTATTGGAGTTATATTTTATGTCGTACTGTTTCTGCACCTACAGGGGATCGTTTGTGGTGGTACCAAGTATGTACAGAGGTTGCTTATTTTCAAGTGGCACCTTCCAATGACAGCATTCGCTCCACGAAGATAAATTCACAGTAAATATTTTTTTAGCTGAACGGCTCCTTATGAGTGGCACCATCTTTTCACGTCTTCGTATTTGTCTTCATGGCGCACATTCATGTATCATTTGTGGCTAAGAAATAATGAAGAACATACTTCATAAGATATTGGCTAGCCTACAAATGGTCAGATCATAGTTAAGACAATAGAATTTTTTCATGATTGCTGAAGATGAGCGGGTAAGAACCAATGCTGATTTGAATTCTTAAATAAAAAAATATTTTTTATAAATCTATGGTGAAACTTGATACTCTTGAATTTTGCACTACGTCGTTATCTATATTATTTTGGGATTTTATCACTTGTGCCCCTCTTAGATATCGCAATATCAGTTATGCCCCTATCTTTTTGGTAATATCAGTTGTTCCCCTCACTTCTTGTTATTTTGTCACTTGTGCCCCTCGGGTTAGTTACCATCCCTCCACGGTGCAAACGGACGTTAACTTTGAGGACATAAACGGAATTAGTTTTTTTTAAAAAGGTTATTTGGTCATTTTACACCCTCTTCCTCATCCTCTTCTTCTTCCTCCTCTTCCCCATCCTTTTCCTCCTCCTCCAACCTCCTCCTCTTCCCTCTCTGACCCCGCCCCTGCCCCGCGCTGCCCTGCTCCGCCCCGAGCTCCCCGCACCTCCTCCCAGCCCGCAGCCCCCGCCCCTGCCCCGCGCCGCCCAACCCCGCACCCCCTCCCAGCCCGACCTCCCCCACCCCCTGCCGCCCTGACCTCCCCCACCCCTGCCGCCCCTCCACCCCGTCCTTCCCCACCCCTGCCGCCCCTCCGCCTCGACCTCCCCCACTCCCTGTCGCCCCTCCGCCCGATCTCCCGCACTCTCTGCCGCCCCGACCTCCTCCACCCCCTGTCGCCCCCTCCGCCTCGACCTCCCCCACTCCCTGTCGCCCCTCTGCCCGACCTCCCCCACCCCCTGCCACCCTGACCTCCCCCACCCCGGTCGCCCCCCCACTCGACCTCCCCCACCCCCTGTCGCCCCCCCCCCCCCCCCCCCCGCTCGACCTCCCCCACCCCTGCCGCCCGACCTCTCCCACCCCAACCGCGCCGACCTTCCCCACTCCCTGTCGCCCCTCCGCTCGACCTCCCCCACCCCCTGCCGCCCCGACCTCCCCCACCCCAGCCGCCCCAACCTCCCCCATCTCCTGCCGCCCCTCCGTCCCGACCTCCCCCCAAGCTGCGAGGCCTCCCTTCACCCTTGTTTCAGCCCTTCCTCTCCAGGCGGCGAGGCCTCCCCCCACCCCCTGTCGCCCCCTCCGCCCCGACCTCTCCCTGTCCCCTGCCCTCGCCTCCCCCTCCCCCTGAACGCGCCACCCCCTCGCCTACCCCTCATCCGGCCCCCGTGCCTCCTCCGGCCCCTTCCGCCCTCCTCCTCCGCCTGTGGTTGAAACTGAAGTTGAGTGTTTTTGTTAAATTTTGATAAATTTTTGACTAATTGATTAAAAAAGATCATCCAAAAAATCAATAAAATTCATCGTTTGATCCGTAACGAGTGATATGTCTGTGGAAATGTAAAAATTTTAGAGATTCGATGGATGCATGAAGGTGTTGGTAAGAGAGAGAAATTATGAAAAGAAGGAAGAAGAGCAAATGGAGGAGGAAGAAGATGAAGAAGATGTATGGACTATAATACCCTTCTTAACCACACCATGGTT